>CALYLW010000934.1:233845-320944 GCA_944989445.1 Ampullaceana balthica | reverse complement strand
AAAACAAACCCGTAAAAACAAAGTTTTTGACTATAAATCCCTTATATATGAGACATAACTAACAGTATTGATTATTTTCAAACATTTACAGACTGAATCTGTCTTAACTCAACTTTGCATCATAACCCTAGTGGGGGGGGAGGGGTGGGTGGGGGGGGAGAGGGGAAAAGTCTGGTCACCGATTCGCTTGACCGAGCTCAGAGTGACACGTAAAATGTAAACAAAAGCGCCCGTCGCTTCGTTGGGTCGCCTCAATGCGTCAGCTCAAAACTTTCACGTGGCAAAAAAACAATAACAAACTCGTGAATTTAAATTACATACCTCATATAAGGATAAACTAAAAATGCATTAATTTAATTACGGTACGTTCGATCGATCTGAAATTTTGATACGATGCATTGTTAGGTAAGACGGGTCCGTGTGCCAAATTTCAGTTCGATCGGATCATGGGAAGTGGGTCATTTTTGACTTCTGTTTTTCCGCCCGCCGAGCCCAAGACAGAGAGAGAGAGAGAGAGACGGCCGCGAAGTTAATATAAGGGATTTAATAAAACAAACCCGTAAAAACAAAGTTTTTGACTATAAATCCCTTATATATGAGACATAACTAACAGTATTGATTATTTTCAAACATTTACAGACTGAATCTGTCTTAACTCAACTTTGCTTCATAACCCTAGGGGGGGGAGTGGGGGGGTGGGAGGGGAGAGGGGAAAAGTCTGGTCACCGATTCGCTTGACCGAGCTCAGAGTGACACGTAAAATGTAAACAAAAGCGCACCGTCGCTTCGTTGGGTCGCCTCAATGCGTCAGCTCAAAACTTTCACGTGGCAAAAAAACAATAACAAACCGTGAATTTAAATTACATACCTCATATAAGGATAAACTAAAAATGCATTAATTTAATTACGGTACGTTCGATCGATCTGAAATTTTGATACGATGCATTGTTAGGTCAGACGGGTCCGTGTGCCAAATTTCAGTTCGATCGGATCATGGGAAGTGGGTCATTTTTGACTTCTGTTTTTCCGCCCGCCGAGCCCAGCAGAGAGAGAGAGAGAGAGAGACGGCCGCGAAGTTAATATAAGGGATTTAATAAAACAAACCCGTAAAAACAAAGTTTTTGACTATAAATCCCTTATATATGAGACAGAACTTAAAGTATTTACAAATATCTACAGACTGAATCTGTCTTTACTCCCCTTTGCTTTTAACCCAAAAAGGGTGGGGTGGGGGTGGGAGAGGGGAAAGGTCTTGTCACCGATCGCTGGGGAAAGTTCACCGTGAAACGCCAAATGTAAACAAAAGCACGCCGCTTCACCTGGTTTAAGCACGAGACGTGTTCACACCGGTGGCTGGCCTGAAGTCAAGTGACCCGTAAAATGTAAACGATAGTGACCTCTACATATAGTTTATATAGATAAACTAAAAATGCATTAATTTAATTACGGTACGTTTCGATCGATCTGAAATTTTGATACGATGCATTGTTAGGTCAGACGGGTCCGTGTGCCAAATTTCAGTTCGATCGGATCATGGGAAGTGGGTCATTTTCGACTTCTGTTTTTCCGCCCGCCCGCCGAGCCCAAGACAGAGAGAGAGAGAGAGAGAGACGGCCGCGAAGTTAATATAAGGGATTTAATAAAACAAACCCGTAAAAACAAAGTTTTTGACTATAAATCCCTTATATATGAGACATAACTAACAGTATTGATTATTTTCAAACATTTACAGACTGAATCTGTCTTAACTCAACTTTGCATCATAACCCTAGGGGGGGGAGGGGGGGAGGGGTGGGTGGGGGGGAGAGGGGAAAAGTCTGGTCACCGATTCGCTTGACCGAGCTCAGAGTGACACGTAAAATGTAAACAAAAGCGCACCGTCGTTTCGTTGGGTCGCCTCAATGCTCAAACTTTCACGTGGCAAAAAAACAATAACAAATCGTGAATTTAAATTACATACCTCATATAAGGATAAACTAAAAATGCATTAATTTAATTACGGTACGTTCGATCGATCTGAAATTTTGATACGATGCATTGTTAGGTAAGACGGGTCCGTGTGCCAAATTTCAGTTCGATCGGATCATTGGAAGTGGGTCATTTTTGACTTCTGTTTTTCCGCCCGCCGAGCCCATGAGATGATGAGAGAGAGACAGACAGAGAGAGACGGCCGCGAAGTTAATATAAGGGATTTAATAAAACAAACCCCGTAAAAACAAAGTTTTTGACTATAAATCCCTTATATATGAGACATAACTAACAGTATTGATTATTTTCAAACATTTACAGACTGAATCTGTCTTAACTCAACTTTGCATCATAACCCTAGTGGGGGGGGAGGGGTGGGGGGGGAGAGGGGAAAAGTCTGGTCACCGATTCGCTTGACCGAGCTCAGAGTGACACGTAAAATGTAAACAAAAGCGCACCGTCGTTTCGTTGGGTCGCCTCAATGCGTCAGCTCAAAACTTTCACGTGGCAAAAAAAACAATAACAAACGTGAATTTAAATTACATACCTCATATAAGGATAAACTAAAAAAATGCATTAATTTAATTACGGTACGTTCGATCGATCTGAAATTTTGATACGATGCATTGTTAGGTAAGACGGGTCCGTGTGCCAAATTTCAGTTCGATCGGATCATGGGAAGTGGTTCATTTTTTACTTCTGTTTTTTCGCCCGCCGAGCCCAAGACAGAGAGAGATGATGAGAGAGACGGCCGCGAAGTTAATATAAGGGATTTAAAAATTAGAATGAATTAATAAATAAAATCAATCTACATGTACCAATTAAACAAAAAGTTTTGCCAATGTGGGAGAAACAAACAACTATTAATTATAATAATTTATCTTAAAATAATTTATCTTAAAATAATTTTTCATAAAATAATTAAAAGCAACTAATTGTGAAAAATTACTGAATATATAAAAAAAAATATATATCAAGTGCACATAGAAAACACATTTGAAGACAAATTTACCCCCCTCCCCCCCACAAATATCGTTTAAAATAAAATTAAAAACGGCTTTGTTTGCAAAATGAAATCATTGCCACTATCATTAATTTGGGTTCGCCGCCATGCCTCCGCTGCTGTAAGAATAAAAAGTAATCGTCCCTGGGTGGGCTTGAACCACCAACCTTTCGGTTAACAGCCGAACGCGCTAACCGATTGCGCCACAGAGACAGGTGGAGACACTCTTCGACAGTGTCTTATTATCTAATTGAAACGTTCTTTAAAAAAAATATTAATTTAAATTAGGTTGTCCGAGGGTGTAGAGTGGCCCACTCCACGTTGACGCGCGGCGCCGCCCTCCGGGGGCGTAGCTTAGTGTGATCTCTTTTGTATGTAATTAGAAGGAAAACGAACGCTAATTTAATTTTTTTTTGCAAAGCTCTTTTACACATAGAATCAGTTAATAATCAACTAAAATACTACCTGACATCTCAAAAGCATTTGATAAAGTCAATATCCCCCAAACTAATGTTTACTTTACTGCTGAAAACCATGTTTTGGCATCTATGGTTCATTTGCCAGAGGATTCAACATTTCCTAACAGAGAACAAACTGTAATAATGAAATGATCTAAATCAGCACCGTCAACGGGAAACTCTGGGGTTTCACAAGGGGCTGTCCTCATCTAGTAGCATCTCATCGGGAACAAATTTTGGGTTACTTGCTGATGGTTATATCTGTTATTGTCTATAGATTCTTTTATTGTCTATAGATTCTTTTATTGTCTATAGATTCTTTTATTGTCTATAGATTCTTTTATTGTCTATAGATTCTTTTATTGTCTATAGATTCTTTTATTGTCTATATATTCTTTTATTGTCTATAGATTCTTTTATTGTCTATAGATTCTTTTATTGTCTATAGATTCTTTTATTGTCTATAGATTCTGTTATTGTCTATAGATTCTGTTATTGTCTATAGATTCTGTTATTGTCTATAGATTCTGTTATTGTCTATATATTCTGTTATTGTCTATAGATTCTTTTATTGTCTATAGATTCTGTTATTGTCTATAGAGTCTGTTATTGTCTATAGATTCTTTTATTGTCTATATATTCTGTTATTGTCTATAGATTCTGTTATTGTCTATAGATTCTGTTATTGTCTATAGATTCTGTTATTGTCTATTGATTCTTTTATTGTCTATAGATTCTTTTATTGTCTATAGATTCTGTTATTGTTTATAGATTCTTTTATTGTCTATAGATTCTGTTATTGTCTATAGATTCTTTTATTGTCTATAGATTCTTTAGTTCCCCATGCCCTCACCGAATGGCGCTGGCCACCAATGAAGTATCCACATAACAGAAACATTGCCACGCCCCTAAACGTGTCGAAAGGGGTCAGAGGGACCAGGTCACCAGGAGCAGACAACCCAGACATTTGTCACCTGGAGACGTGTGTGACAATCTCTTGGTCACTCGAGCAGTGCGAAGGTCAGCGCGTGCCACGTGGAGTGAAAACTGAAGGACTTGGCGGGCAATAACTCTGATTCACTGGAATCGATTTCATGACGTGATTCACTGGTAATCGATTTCACGACATGATTCACTTAGTAATCGAAGACTTTGACCTCACGCTGTCAAGGTCACTCGCAGACACAACCTCGAAAGTACGCAGTTATGGTCAAAATTGTTCATGGGGCTAACGTTACTCTGTGGATAGATTGTTGTGTTGTCTTACAACTTACAACAAATTTGGGTTGACTCCCCTGACAACTCCTGGAGCACGGTGGACAAGGGGACCTACTCACGGCATGAGTCACCTGTCTATGTATCGGAATTGACTGACGCGCGCACCGTCGCTGCGCCGTGTTAAATTATGGGACGGTGGCGTTCTGTTAAGGATTCTCCCCACAGGGCATACGAACTGTGTGTTTGATTGGGTTTGGGGGGGGGGCGATTGGAAAGACGCCCGTTTTCTACACACTCCACTCGTATAATACTATTCTATCCCCTCTCCAGACTTTAATTTTTTATAATACTATTTTGAAATAAGAACTTAGATGATAAAATGTTCTAATTAATTAAGAATGTTCTATGTTAACTGAAATACATTTTCACTAGTGTGGCCCCACACCACATTTCTGATGTCATATCAGCCCCCCACCCCCCTCCCCGAACCCCAAAGCATTGAAGCTTCGTGCCTAACGTCTCTGTAGGCATCACCTGGGCCTGTCTGCAAGTCTTGTGTTATATATATATGACAGGATGCCTGACCTCCAAATCGCGGGGGGTGGTGCAGGGTGGGGCTGTGTCATCTATGTCAGTGCTACTCAAAGTGGTGGTCAGCGGCCCACGGTGCCGGTCCGTGGGTCATCCACCGCTGGTCCGTGGGTCATCCACCGCCGGTCCGGGGGTCATCCACCGCCGGTCCGTGGGTCATCCACCGCCGGTCCGTGGGTCATCCACCGCCGTTCCGTGGGTCATCCACCGCCGGTCCGTGGGTCATCCACCGCCGGTCCGTGGGTCATCCACCGCCGGTCCATGGGTCATTCACCGTTGGTCCGTGGGTCATCCACCGCCGGTCCGTGGGTCATCCACTGCGGTCCACATTTGTTATCAGGAAAGAACAGAACAATATAATTGTAAACCTCCAATTGCTTGCATTAATGCACCCCCCCCCCTCTGTAGAATGTCAACTTTTTGGCAATAAGCACATAAAATGAAACAAATGAAATAAAATAAATTATATTTCCCTGCCACGCCAGTGCAGGTAAAATAGTGCACCGGTCCCTGGAGCATTGGGAAATTCCTGCCGGTGCTCCATTCTAGAAAACTTTCAGAAACACTGATCTATGTGACAGCTGATAGGACATCTCTCACCTGATAAATTCGTTAGCACTCAGATGAGTAAGTCGAACAAGCACTCGGCAACGGCTCCGTTGAGATGGCAAATAAACATGCGGCAATGTCGTGGAGCACGTTGCAAACCCTGAGTCACTGCCTCGTGGAAATAAAACAAAACCACAGTTTTAACAACAACGGGCTCCAGACGTTGACTTGGATCACTACCTGATACGGACGTGATCCATCTCACCGGAGGACATGCCGCGTGTGGATATACACAGGATCCATCTCACCGGAGGACATGCCGCGTGTGGATATACACAGGATCCATCTCAGTAGAGGACATGCCGCGTGTGGATATACACAGGATCCATCTCACCGGAGGACATGCCGCGTGTGGATACACACAGGATCCACATCTCAGTAGAGGACATGCCTCGTGTGGATACACACAGGATCCACATCTCACTAGAGGACATGCCTCGTGTGGATACACACAGGATCCATCTCACTGGAGGACATGCCTCGTGTGGATACACACAAGATCCATTTCACTGGAGGACATGCCTCGTGTGGATACACACAGGATCCACATCTCACTTGAGGACATGCCTCGTGGGGATACACACATGATCCATCTCACTTGAGGACATGCCTCGTGTGGATACACACAAGATCCATTTCACTGGAGGACATGCCTCGTGTGGATCGAGGCAACCCCTGCCCTATTTTGCCTAATTTAAGAAGATAATTTAGTTTTTTGCATTTTCCCCAGTTTAAATTTCTTGGATCAAATAGCTGGACTTTATATCACAAATTATGTTGTTTTTAAAAAAAAATTCTTTATATTAACTATTGGCGTCTGGTTGATTGCTTGCTTGATGCCTTGATGGTCCAAAAAAAACTTTGAATCGATTTTTAACCCACTTCCTCGTATGCTAGCGATCTGAAATTTTGCCGTCAGACTCGTGCCGATGATAAAAATGATCTATCAAAATTTCAGATCGATCGAGTGTACTGTATTTAAATTAAATAATTTTTAGATTATCTCTATTTATCTCTATGTAGCATGTTAATTTTTGTGCTAGAGTGTCGCGGTGCGTATTACAGTGTATATCGAAAAACCTTTTTTAATACTTTCTGTCGCGCGGTGCTGTGCGTATTGTATGGACGATACTTTTTAAAAAATATATTCCCGATCTGTAAATGTAATTGCTAGTCTGTCTCGCGGTGCGAAGTATATTAAACATGTTTTTATAACCCATTTCCAGTGATCAAATCAAGCTGAAATTTAGCAGGCAGACTGTAGAAGTTTTTTTAAATATTTTTTTAAAACTTTAAATCCTTTATATATTTGAGACATAACTAAAATTTTGAATTTTTGGTTTGTCGTGCGATGCGTATTATAATGAACATTCTTGTAGTCAAGCCTCGTATATAAAGGATTTATAGTAGAAAAAACGTTTTTTTAAATATTTTTTTTTACTTTTTCTTTTCTTTTGGGCGATGATGCAAATACAATCATGATCATCGTTATTGTGATATCTTTTGTGAAGACATGTTATTATTGAAATTGTGTGTGGAGCTGTATGATGAAATCTGAACATCTTTCCTGCATGTGCATACTCCACCTCCTGCAGGTGCCTACTCCACCTCCTGCAGGTGCCTACTCCACCTCCTGCAGGTGCCTACTCCACCACCTGCAGGTACCTACTCCACCAGGACTCCTGCAGGTGCCTACTCCACCTCCTGCAGGTGCCTACTCCACCTCCTGCAGGTGCCTACTCCACCTCCTGCAGGTACATACTCCACCTCCTGCAGGTGCCTACTCCACCACCTGCAGGTACCTACTCCACCAGGACTCCTGCAGGTGCCTACTCCACCTCCTGCAGGTGCCTACTCCACCTCCTGCAGGTGCCTACTCCACCTCCTGCAGGTACATACTCCACCTCCTGCAGGTGCCTACTCCACCTCCTGCAGGTGCCTACTCCACCTCCTGCAGGTGCCTACTCCACCACCTGCAGGTTCCTACTCCACCTCCTGCAGGTGCCTACTCCACCTCCTGCAGGTGCCTACTCCACCTCCTGCAGGTGCCTACTCCACCTCCTGCAGGTTCCTACTCCACCTCCTGCAGGTTCCTACTCCACCTCCTGCAGGTTCCTACTCCACCTCCTGCAGGTGCCTACTCCACCTCCTGCAGGTGCCTACTCCACCTCCTGCAGGTGCCTACTCCACCTCCTGCAGGTGCCTACTCCACCTCCTGCAGGTGCCTACTCCACCTCCTGCAGGTGCCTACTCCACCTCCTGCAGGTTCCTACTCCACCTCCTGCAGGTTCCTACTCCACCTCCTGCAGGTTCCTACTCCACCTCCTGCAGGTGCCTACTCCACCTCCTGCAGGTGCCTACTCCACCTCCTGCAGGTGCCTACTCCACCTCCTGCAGGTGCCTACTCCACCTCCTGCAGGTGCCTACTCCACCTCCTGCAGGTGCCTACTCCACCTCCTGCAGGTGCCTACTCCACCTCCTGCAGGTGCCTACTCCACCTCCTGCAGGTGCCTACTCCACCTCCTGCAGGTGCCTACTCCACCTCCTGCAGGTTCCTACTCCACCTCCTGCAGGTGCCTACTCCACCTCCTGCCCCCACACCCATTTACCCCCCCCCCATTAAAAAAAGAATGTCACAGTTCGATATTTAGATTTAGAATGTGGGTCATCATCTTCTCCAAAGCTTTTAATAAGTCTTGAATTCACCAGCGATATATTTGTATTACCGATTCCACCACTCTCATTGCCCGGATATCCCAGCAACTAACGTTTCAATCTCCATCCCAGAAAATTAACGGTGCTATCCCGTTAAAATATCACTTCCATGGCCCCGTATCCCAGAAATTAACGGTTCTCTCTATCCCGTTAAAATATCACTTCCATGACCCTATATCCCAGAAATTAACGCCTCTTTCTATCCCGTTAAAATATCACTCCTATGACCCTATATCCCAGAAATTAACGGCTCTCTCTATCCCGTTAAAATATCACTTCTATGGCCCCGTATCCCAGAAATTAACGGTTCTCTCTATCCCGTTAAAATATCACTTCCATGGCCCTGTATCCCAGAAATTAACGGCTCTCTCTATCCCGTTAAAATATCACTTCTATGGCCCTGTATCCCAGAAATTAACGGCTCTCTCTATCCCGTTAAAATATCACTTCCATGGCCCCGTATCCCAGAAATTAACGGCTCTCTCTATCCCGTTAAAATATCACTTCCATGGCCCCGTATCCCAGAAATTAACGGCTCTCTCTATCCAGTTAAAATATCACTTCCATGGCCCTATATCCCAGAAATTAATGGCTCAATCTATCGCGTTGAAATATCTCTTCCATTGACCTGTATCCCAGCAGCCTCTTCTGAAAATGCTATCCCAGATGATGGACATTGCAGCCCGCTTTGTGCACAAGGTCACGCTGCTCCGGCCCAACAGGATTGTCTTGGCTTACATGACTAACGAGCAGGTTCCCTTTGATCTCATTAATCCACCTCAACGGACCAGAAAGAGTAAAAAAAATTCTAATCATTATGAAGTCATTGTCAATGCTAGACTTGAGTCATGGCGACCCTTATCTAGATGGATGACGCGGCGGCGTCACCCCCCAACGCCGTCGTCACACCACGAGCCGGTGATGATGAACCCAGACCCGGCACAACTACCCCCCCCAACACCCCCCCACCCCCTGTTTTCCTCTTTCTATTTGATTGTGTTTGTTGCCCTCGCTCGCCGATCGAGGAATATGTGAGGAGTTACTCGTGGAGTTGGAAATAGGAGACCCACTCACGCTGACCGACCTAACCGTGTAAGACCCGCTTTGTTCAAACAGGACCCCGGTGTTGGGGAATTAGCCGCGAGTATTTCATGTCAGGGGAGACAAGCCACTGTGTGTGACATTGGAGCCCTGAAGTTTAAAAAATAAAAAGTAACCAAAAGGAAAAAAAAATTTTTTCCGAGAAGCTGATGGTTTGTGTGCGCGCGCGCGTGTTTTCCCAACCAACCCTCGAGATACACCCGTGCTCTAGGGCTCGTCAGTAGGATGGCGAGACATGCGTGAGGGATTTATCACATCGACTCGTGGACTGATAACATAGGAAACACACGGTTTGTTGGAATGTTTGATGTTTTTGTGTTGAGGTGTTTTGTGAGTGATTAGATGTGAGGTGTTTTGTGAGTGATTAGATGTGAGGTGTTTTGTGAGTGATTAGATGTGAGGTTTCTTGTGAGTGATTAGATGTGAGGTTTTTTGTGAGTGATTAGATGAGGGGTGTTTTGTGAGTGATTAGATGTGAGGTTTCTTGTGAGTGATTAGATGTGAGATTTTTTGTGAGTGATTAGATGTGAGGTGTTTTGTGAGTGATTAGATGAGGGGTGTTTTGTGAGTGATTAGATGTGAGGTTTCTTGTGAGTGATTAGATGAGAGGTGTTTTGTGAGTGATTAGATGTGAGGTTTCTTGTGAGTGATTAGATGTGAGGTTTTTTGTGAGTGATTAGATGAGGGGTGTTTTGTGAGTGATTAGATGTGAGGTTTCTTGTGAGTGATTAGATGTGAGGTTTTTTGTGAGTGATTAGATGTGAGGTGTTTTGTGAGTGATTAGATGAGGGGTGTTTTGTGAGTGATTAGATGTGAGGTTTCTTGTGAGTGATTAGATGAGAGGTGTTTTGTGAGTGATTAGTTGAGAGGTGTTTTGTGAGTGATTAGATGAGGGGTTTTTTGTGAGTGATTAGATAAGAGGTGTTTTGTGAGTGATTAGATAAGAGGTGTTTTGTGAGTGATTAGATGAGGGGTGTTTTGTGAGTGATTAGATAAGAGGTGTTTTGTGAGTGATTAGATGAGGGGTGTTTTGTGAGTGATTAGATGAGAGGTTTTTTGTGAGTGATTAGATAAGAGGTGTTTTGTGAGTGATTAGATAAGAGGTGTTTTGTGAGTGATTAGATAAGAGGTGTTTTGTGAGTGATTAGATGAGGGGTGTTTTGTGAGTGATTAGATAAGAGGTGTTTTGTGAGTGATTAGATGAGGGGTGTTTTGTGAGTGATTAGATGAGAGGTTTTTTCCATTGCGCCATGGAGTGGATACTTGAACTTCATGATGTCTATACTGGATACTTCTTCCATATGTATTTTGATTAGATATATTATATTATTACTTTGCCTTATGACAAGATAGCTTCTGGCAGTCTGAATTTACATCCTAGTGTTTTGGTGTCATATTACTCTGGTGTTTTGGTATCATATTACCCTGGTGTTTTGGTGTCATATTACCCTGGTGTTTTGGTGTCATATTACCCTGGTATTTTGTAGTCATATTACTCTGGTGTTTTGCTGTAATATCCAGTGGTTTAATGCGACTCCACCCTCTACTTCACTCCAACCACGTGACTTTTACTTGTCACATGTTTTAACGTCACGTGGTTCCAATATTTTGGGTTGGGTGGGTGGGGCTCTGGGTTCATCTAAGGGACATCACTCTAATCAACAGTTTTTGAAAAGCTCGAGATATAAATACAATAATTTGTTGGAAAAGGATTATAAAGTGTGGATATAACAATTGGTTGGTCATTGAGTGAGACAAAGATTATAAAGTGTGGACCAGACACAGACAGACATTATAAAAAAATAGATTGTCATATGAGGAAACGACCTGAGTGTACCAGACATTGTATAAGACATGAACTTTAGATAACCCATAGTCTTATTAAGATAGGACCTTTCATTAATTTATATATGTGTGACCTTTAGAGAGCCAGAAATCGTATAAAGTTGCATAAACCGTAAACCTTAGATAACATAAAGATATTTGTAGTACATGTGTATTTTTATTTCTACAAATATCATACTTTTAATAGATTTGAAGTACCACATAATCTGGGAATGTGACAGAAGTACCATATAATGTCGCACTGTGACAGAAGTACAATATAATGTCGCAATGTGACAGAAGTACAATATAATGTCGCAATGTGACAGAAGTACCATATAATGTCGCACTGTGACAGAAGTACAATATAATGTCGCAATGTGACAGAAGTACAATATAATGTCGCACTGTGACAGAAGTACAATATAATGTCGCAATGTGACAGAAGTACAATAGAATGTCACAATGTGACAAAAGTGCCATAGAATGTGGCAATGTGACATACGTATCATAGAATGTGGAAAAAGCTTGGTCGATGGTCCTTGCTTTTTTTTCTTGTTTGTGTTTTTATTTTAAACTTAAAATTGGATTATAATGTTTTTGTGCAAACCTTCGGCCAATAGATGAAGTTCCTACACGTTTACCACCCCCCACCCCCCCACAACCTCTGATCGAGATAAAGTCTGATTACGGCCCCTGATTTGA
The DNA here is from genome assembly GCA_944989445.1 of Ampullaceana balthica. Classification (NCBI taxonomy): domain Eukaryota; kingdom Metazoa; phylum Mollusca; class Gastropoda; family Lymnaeidae; genus Ampullaceana; species Ampullaceana balthica. Next base: position 308,752 of record CALYLW010000934.1, on the reverse strand, counting down.
GAGTCTAGCCAGACTTTGAGCCAATCGATGACCCGATATTACGCATGCAGCACGGCGCGTCAGATTGTCTGGCCTCGGTCTGACCGCGCAATCTTGGTGGTTTTTGTTCTCAATGCTTGTTCCAGTGATCTGACGGAAGACAATCTTGGTTGCTTTGTCCCACTAACCCGACAATCTTGGTGGTTTTGTTCTCATTATTTGTCCCGGTACAGTGACCCGACGGAAGGCAATCTTGGTGGTTTTGTTCTCAATGCTTGTCCCAGTAATCCGTCGGAAGACAATCTTGGTGTCTAAATGATTGACCAAGTTACTCGACACTCTTTAAATAGTTTCTTTACCTTCTCAACCTATTAAGCAGCGCAGCCTTACGAGGCGCCCCATATCTCTCTACCAATGACGAAGTTTTCTAAGGACGAACGCCTGGAATTTTAAAAAAACGTAAAAAACAAAGTTTTTGACTATAAATCCTTTATGTACCAGAAGTAACTAAAAGAATGTTCATTATAATACGCAGCGCAAGACCATCCAAAAAAACAAAATTGTAGTTGTGTCGTAAAACATGTTTAATATAATGCGCACCAATCAGGAATATGTTTATAAAAAGTGTTGTCAATAAAATACGCACCTTATTGCGCGACAGAAAGGTTGTTCATTATAATGCGCACCCTTACACTCAATCTCAAAAAATAACATGATACATAGGAATAAATAAAATAATCTAAAAAATCAATAATTCAATTACGGTACATGTGATCGATCTGAAATTTTGATACATTGTTTTTATCATCGGTACAAAACTGCCTGCTAAATTTCAGCTCGCTAGCTTACGAGGAAATGGGTTAAAAATTGATGCAAAGTTTTGGCGACACGGGTGCAAGGGTTCAAGGGTGCAAGCAAGCAGACACCACGAGTTAATATAAAGGATTTAAAAAAAGGGTAGTAACAATTACTGTGTAACAAGGGTTTAATACAGCCGTCTGCTTCATTACTTTGATGCCAAAGGTATCTGCTCAAATCTGGTTTGGTGCATTAAAAATTAATAAATGGTTGTCATTGAAGTCACATGGGACAGATTAATTAGCGGATGCCAAGAGCAGACATCTGTAAGCTGACTGAAGAGTCACCCACGACATGTGGTCTTAAGACTGGTTCCGCCGATGACAGGTCTTGATCGGCCAGTCGTTAGCCTTGAAACATTAACGGCGGTCAGAGGACATTGTGCGTTGACTGGCTCATTATCTCAGCAGCTACTCCCTGTCGTAACACGGCTACATTACAGTGGTTTAACACGTCGCTTGGTTACATTACAGTGGTTTAACACGTCACTTGGCTACATTACAGTGGTTTAACACGTCACTTGGCTACATTACAGTGGTTTAACACGTCACTTGGCTACATTACAGTGGTTTAACACGTCACTTGGCTACATTACAGTGGTTTAACACGTCACTTGGCTACATTACAGTGGTTTAACACGTCACTTGGCTACATTACAGTGGTTTAACACGTCACTTGGCTGCATTACAGTGGTTTAACACGTCACTTGGCTGCATTACAGTGGTTTAACACGTCACTTGGCTACATTACAGTGGTTTAACACGTCACTTGGCTACATTACAGTGGTTTAACACGTCACTTGGCTGCATTACAGTGGTTTAACACGTCACTTGGCTGCATTACAGTGGTTTAACACGTCACTTGGCTGCATTACAGTGGTTTAACACGTCACTTGGCTGCATTACAGTGGTTTAACACGTCACTTGGCTGCATTACAGTGGTTTAAACACGTCACTTGGCTACATTACGTTGGTTTCACTCTTAACTGTACATTATATTGCTTTAACACGAAATCTCTATATTGTACTATTCAATTGCTAAAGTATTTTAAATCTCTATATTGTAATATTCAATTGCTAAAGTATTTAAATCTCTATATTGTAGAAGCGAAGTATTTCTCTGTGAGTGAAGATAATGTTAGCACTATAGAGGAAAGTCATCATCATCATCATAAAACATAAGTTGGCAGCACCTGATTGGTCAGACTAAGCAATTCTAAGACGTCACACTCAAGTCAATTGACTTCTGAATTTAACATGATCACGTGACTCTGATAACCACTGTTTTGTGCGGATGGAGGGGGCGCTTGAAGAATAGTTTTAAATCTATTGATGATAGATCGAATTGCTCTGTAACATTAGGTCTATATGTGATAAAAATGGCTCTGAGCCGGGGCTGGCCTGACATAAGGTCTATATGTGATAGAATGGCTCTGACCCAGGCCTGGTCTGACATAAGGTCTATATGTGATAGAGTGGCTCTAACCTGGTCTTACATAAGTTCTATATGTGATAAAATGGTTCTGACCCGGGTCTGATCTGACATAAGGTCTATATGAGATAAAGTGGCTCTGACCCAGGTCTCGTCTGACATAAGGTCTATATGTGATAGAGTGGCTCCAGCCTGGTCTTACATAAGTTCTATATGTGATAGAATGGCTCTGACCCGGACCTGGCCTGACATAAGGTCTATATATAACCCCGCTAGGTGTCGGGTCAGCACAACGTGTTGGATATCCCGGCATATTTTCAATGACCCGTCGCTGTGAGAAATCGATGCGGGAAGCTGTTATTGGGACCATCGGAATGTGGTAACAGGAGTGCGTTGTGGCCGCCCTGTAGTGTGGGTGTGGGGTATGTGGTGGGTGCGCGTGATGTCGATGTGTGTGTATGTGTGTGTGTTTGCTGGTGGACGTGTGTGTGCTTAGAGTGAACGTGTTTCTTGGATGCATTTTTGTTTTGTATATCTGCTTAATGAGGTATTTATTATGTCTATGGTGTGAGAGTATATTTCTATCTGGGGTATGAGATTATATTTCTATCTGGGGTATGAGATTATATTTCTATCTGGGGTATGAGAGTATATTTCTATCTGGGGTATGAGAGTATATTTCTATCTGGGGTATGAGAGTATATTTCTATCTGGGGTATGAGAGTATATTTCTATCTGGGGTATGAGAGTATATTTCTATCTGGGGTATGAGAGTATATTTCTATCTGGGGTATGAGAGTATATTTCTATCTGGGGTATGAGAGTATATTTCTATTTGGGGTATGAGAGTATATTTCTATCTGGGGTATGAGATATTTTCTATCTGGGGTATGAGAGTATATTTTTATCTAGGGGTATGAGAGTATATTTCTATCTGGGGTATGAGAGTATATTTCTATCTGGGGTATGAGAGTATATTTCTATTTGGGGTATGAGAGTATATTTCTATCTGGGGTATGAGATTATATTTCTATCTGGGGTATGAGAGTATATTTTTATCTGGGGTATGAGAGTATATTTCTATCTGGGGTATGAGAGTATATTTCTATCTGGGGTATGAGAGTATATTTCTATCTGGGGTATGAGAGTATATTTCTATCTTGGGTATAAGAGTATATTTCTATCTGGGAAATGAGAGTATATTTCTATCTGGGGTATTGGAGTACATTTCTATCTGGGGTATGAGAGTATATTTCTATCAGGGGTATGAGAGTATATTTCTGTATGGGTTGTGAGAGTATATTTCTATCTGGGGTATTAGAGTATTTTTCTATATCTGGCGTATGAGAATATATTTCTATCTGGGGTGTGAGCTTATATTTCTATCTGGAGTATGAACGTTAATTTCTGTCAGTTTTTAACTCTTAATGTCCTAAGTAAATTTATGATATAAAAAAAAACAACAGGGTATTAGTAGGCCTGACAAGACGTAACACTGTTGTGTTACGTCTTGTCAGGCCTACTAATACCCTGTTTTTTTTATATCATAAATTTACTTATTTAAAAGCCTGATTGCAGTCTCACCCCCATTACTTAATGTCCTATAAGGTTTTTAAAGAAAATTATTCCCCCAGTCCTGTAAGGATTTCAAGCATATATTTCATTGCATTGTGTTATGAATTTTTAAAAATTGCTGAAAGTGTATTTATTGTCATACAAACTTCATTTTTAGAATAAGTTTAAAGAATTTTAATTTTACTTATACAAAAGACTGTGCTGAGTTTTTTACTATTTTTTGGCCGAAAAGTTTTCGCGGAATCAAATCCTTCAAAAAAAAACAAAAAAACAACACACAAAACTACGTCAAAACTTCGCGAAACTAGCGAAAGCACTAGCGCAGGGGTGGGCAAAGTTTTTCTACCGAGGCCCGCATTGAAAACTTTATTGATATAGGTGGTGGGGGGGCGCATGTATATTGTGTCTAATTCAATTACAATTTACAAGGTATAAAATTGATTATGACCATGTGCTTGTCATTTTATTTCACATTCACACTCTATGACACATGTACACACTCTATGACACATGTACACACTGTAATACACATGTGCGTGTACATTGCGTTTTAAAATACTGACGGAAAGAGTTTTTAATCTGATATTAAGATTTTACTATTCATTATTGTTTCAACAAAAGGTTATTCTTCCCTGTCCTAATAACTATGAAGAAGTGGGAACATAATGTACATATAAGCTGACCATAGAGTACAATTATAATTAATGATAAGTATGTAACTGTTCACAATTTTGGATAATGTTCTTGAACTGTGGAACCAGTTTCCTGGTTGTGATTCGCATGACTGCATTCAAATTGCAGTCAGTCAACATTGATCTTTTCTTAGACTTGTCCATTTCCATGCAAGAAAAAACTTGCTTACAGATGAATGTGGACCCAAATAGGGACAAAAGTTTGGAAGCAACGTTTTTTAAGTGTGGAAATGATGCTGCTGGCAAACATCCATAAAACTCCAGCAGAAGAACTGACTTGATCTTCTCATTCAGGTAATAATCTGCTTCGATTTCAAGCAGCTGTAACTGTATATCCTCTGGGGCTGAATCAGCTTCTGCACTAAATGGCGAACTGAGGAAACTGAAGAGTGGTTCCAGGTTCTTGAAGTTTTCGAACCTCCTTTCAAATTCCACATCCAAGGCATCCAGCTGAGCCTTGTACTTGTCAGCCGTTTCACAAGAAATTGTTTTATGTTTCAGCAAATGGAAATGAAAAAAACCCTGCTTTCACCTGCTTGCCTGAAGAACAAGGCAGAGGTTGGCCTGAAATGATTTAACATGCACATACATTTCATGTTCAAACAAGCTATTGCCCTGAAGTTTGACATTTAGTTAATTCAACTTTTCCATAATTTCAATAGCAAACATGAAGTCTGACTTCCACTCTTCATTAACAATGTTAGTAACAAAGTCACAAACAAAACCCTTCATCGGTTATTCCACATCAATCCAGTTCTTTCAACACAGTTCTCAACAGCATTGACTAAATCCTGGCCTGTAGTTGTGTCTTTGAGTGGTTGAACATTAATTAATTCACGAAGTAATTCTTCGTTAAGCTCAAAACGAGTCTTTATTCCCCGTATAAATACCAAATATTGTGATGTGACCTTTACATGGGTACTTTTGTCCCACGCAAGAGAGTATACCACAAAAATTCTCTGCTTTCATCTCGAGGTTGATTCATCAAATGGTCATTAATTTTTCAACACGCCTGACTACAGTTTTGCTTGATAAAGAAATGCTATCAAATCTTGTTTTCTGTTCTGGTCAAATAATGCTTGCTGCATCAGACAAGTATTCCTTGATGAACTCGCTGTCAGAAAAAGACTTTTTCCGTTTTACTATCTTATGGGACAGCACCAAACTGGCTTCGGTCGCAACATCTTGTATTAACAACTGTGTAGTGAAGACACTTTGCTGCTTCTTTAAATTATTAACCAACTCCTGGCAATTCCTTTTTCTCTCTTAGTTCGTTAAATTTTTCCCGAAATCTAAATGTGTTTTTTTTTGGTGGTGCCTTTTTTAAGTTGTACTCCTTAAAGACGCTCGCACAGTCTGGTATTGTATGTCTGTCTAGTGTATGGCACAGTATGATATTGTATGTCTGCCTGGTGTATGGCATAGTATGATATTGTATGTCTGCCTGGTGGATGGCACAGTATGTTATTGTATGTCTGCCTGGTGTATGGCACATTATGATATTGTATGTCTGCCTGATGTATTGCACAGTATGTTATTGTATGTCTGCCTGGTGTATGGCACAGTATGTTATTGTATGTCTGCCTGGTGTATGGCACAGTATTTTATTGTATGTCTGCCTGGTGTATGGCACAGTATGTTATTGTATGTCTGCCTGGTGTATGGCACAGTATGTTATTGTATGTCTGCCTGGTGTATGGCACAGTATGTTATTGTATGTCTGCCTGGTGTATGGCACAGTATGGTATTGTATGTCTGCCTGGTGTATGGCACAGTATGTTATTGTATGTCTGCCTGGTGTATGGCACAGTATGTTATTGTATGTCTGCCTGGTGTATTGCACAGTATGTTATTGTATGTCTGCCTGGTGTATGGCACAGTATGTTATTGTATGTCTGCCTGGTGTATGGCACAGTATGTTATTGTATGTCTGCCTGGTGTATGGCACAGTATGTTATTGTATGTCTGCCTGGTGTATGGCACAGTATGTTATTGTATGTCAGCCTGGTGTATTGCACAGTATGTTATTGTATGTCTACCTGGTGTATGGCACAGTATGTTATTGTATGTCTGCCTGGTGTATGGCACAGTATGATATTGTATGTCTGCCTGGTGTATGGCACAGTATGATATTGTATGTCTGCCTGATGTATGGCACAGTGTGATATTGTATGTCTGCCTGGTGTATGGCACAGTATGTTATTGTATGTCTGCCTGGTGTATGGCACAGTATGGTATTGTATGTCTGCCTGGTGTATGGCACAGTATGGTATTGTATGTCTGCCTGGTGTATGGCACAGTATGGTATTGTATGTCTGCCTGGTGTATGGCACAGTATGATATTGTATGTCTGCCTGGTGTATGGCACAGTATGATATTGTATGTCTGCCTGGTGTATGGCACAGTATGATATTGTATGTCTGCCTGGTGTATGGCACAGTATGTTATTGTATGTCTGCCTGGTGTATGGCACAGTATGGTATTGTATGTCTGCCTGGTGTATGGCACAGTATGGTATTGTATGTCTGCCTGGTGTATGGCACAGTATGATATTGTATGTCTGCCTGGTGTATGGCACAGTATGTTATTGTATGTCTGCCTGGTGTATGGCACAGTATGTTATTGTATGTCTGCCTGGTGTATGGCACAGTATGTTATTGTATGTCTGCCTGGTGTATGGCACAGTATGTTATTGTATGTCTGCCTGGTGTATGGCACAGTATGTTATTGTATGTCTGCCTGGTGTATGGCATAGTATGATATTTGTATGTCTGCCTGGTGTATGGCACAGTATGATATTGTATGTCTGCCTGGTGTATGGCACAGTATGATATTGTATGTCTCCCTGGTGTATGGTACAATATGGTATTTTAAGTCTGCCCATTTTATGGCACTGTATGTCTGCCTGGTGTATGGCACAGTATGTTATTGAATGTCTGCCTTGGTGTATGGCACAGTATGTTATTGTATGTCTGCCTGGTGAATGGCACGGTATGATTTTGTATGTCTGCCTGGTGTATGGCACAGTATGATATTGTATTTCTCCCTGGTGTATGGCACAATATGGTATTTTAAGTCTGCCCATTTTATGGCACTGTATGTCTGCCTGGTGTATGGCACAGTATGATATTGTATTTCTCCCTGGTGTATGGCACAATATGGTATTTTAAGTCTGCCCACCTTATGGCACTGTTTTGTATTGTATGTATGCATGTAGTATGGCAAAGTATGGTATTGAATATCTGCATGGTGTGTGAGAGTGTATGCGTGTATTTCTGTACATATACCTACCTAGTTAAATGTACACGGCGCCATTTCAAAAGTGATCGCGCGGCTGTTTTAGTCGGGTTGTTCTGACCGATGGATCCAAATGCCGATAGCTCGGACCGACTCAGAAGACCAATTGTCTGTCACTGTTCGGACCAGCCTTATGAGTAACGACGACCCGTTGAGGGGGAAAGTGAGTCGCAAGTGTGCCACCCAACAAGGGCTTACCATCTAAATCATATATTTGGTTGCCTCCCTTGGTCGTGTGTCTCGTTGTCTCCCCCTGGGAGTGTCTGTTTCAGTGCAGTCTAAATCTTCCTGAGCCCGACTTTTGGCCGACTGCCGTCTGAAGACTCAATCAAATAGAAAGATGTACAAGAAGTCTGGTTTTGGTTTTGGAAGAGAGGGGGAAAAAGGGGGGAGGGGAGTGGTTAAATAAGAATGAAGACGACTTATTTGGGTCATCAGACAATTTGTTGGTAATCGCTGACTCAATCTCTGACTCAATCTCTGACTCAATCGCTGACTCAATCTCTGACTCAATCTCTGACTCAATCGCTGACTCAATCGCTGTTCTATCGCTGACTCTATCGCTGACTCAATCCCTGACTCTATCGCCGACTCTATCGCTGACTATCTCCTTGACTCAATCTCTGACTCTATCGCTGACTCTATCGCTGACTCAATCGCTGACTCTATCGCTGACTCTATCCTTGACTCAATCCCTGACTCTATCGCTGACTCAATCCCTGGCTCAATCGCTGACTCTATCGCTGACTCTATCGTTGATTCAATCCCTGACTCTATCGCTGACTCAATCCCTGACTCAATATTCGAAATATAACTTATATTTTGAAACCGTATGTGACTCCAATCTTAGATGTGATAAAGTGTTTAATTTTGTGTACAATATCTGACTCAGTTCTGGTCACCTCAATATGTGACGTCATGTAGTCTTCATTTTGTCAACATAAAAACAGGTGCTGGTCTAAAGCATGTTAGTAAAATCAATCAATGTTTGATCAAACTTTGTACATCTCACTGGACACAGATGCTCAAAAAAAAATAAAAAAAATATATATATAAAATAATAACAAAAAACCCTTAAAAACAAATTTGTTGACTATAAATCCCTTATATATGAGACATAACTAAAAGTATTGATTATGTTCAATACAATACCGACCGCTTGACAGACCGTGACTGACCCCTGTGACAGCGAGGGCTGGAATGAAACCAGTGATCCGCGGAAGTCAAGTCTAGCAGACGACTACATATGCTATATAATATATAGAGATAAACTAAAAATTCATTAATTTAATTACGGTACATTGGATCGATCTGAAATTTTGACACAATGCATTGTTAGGTGACACGAGTCTATGCGCACAATTTCAGCTCGGTAGGTTCATGGGAAGTGGGTAATTTTTTTAAACTTTTATTTTTCCGCGGACGGGACCACGACAGAGAGACAAGACGGTGAAGTTAATATAAGGGATTTTATAATCTCATTCCCATTTTCCAACCATTTTATTTGTATTCTTGCGTGGTCAGTTATTTTAGCCCCTCTCCAACCCCTTTTCCCTCAGTCATCCCGAATGGTCATATCTCTGTATGGTCACGCCGACCGGTCATTATTACATTACTTTCATCATTGTCAATGTCATGGCCATTTATTAACTTTAACCTCTTGGTAGCCATTTAACATGTTTGTTAAAAAAACAACAAAAAACGTCTTGTTATAGATAACCATAAGTTAACATATTCAGTGGAACCCATTTGGCTTAGATTTAGATCGTTGAGTGTGTGTGTGGGGGGGGGGCGTTGGTGACAGTCGAATGTGTAATATCTACAACACCCCCCTTCCACAAAACTATTACTGCTATCTACTGTTCTATATCCAACATTCAACGCTTGCTGTCTGTCATTCAACTAATTCAATGCTTCCTTCCTATCACACAACAAATCCCAGTTCTAGGCAACGGGTCAGCTGTCCAGGTCATTAGGACCAACCCCCCCCATCTCCCATGCTCCTCATAAAATAGGTCAGTAGTCTGTAGGCGTGTACCGTGAAAGCTGAGGTCAGAACCCGCTTGGGCACTCGGGAGGGAGGGGCAGGTGTGGCTAGCTGGGCGGGAGGGGTGGGGGAAAAGGTGTGGGGACTCTATTTATTTGGAACTATGTGCTGACGTGAAGGCAAGAGGCGATAACTAGCCAGTTTTACTTGTTCTTCTGGTCGCATCTCAATGAGTCGCTTCCCATTTTTCTACTACTACAAATTACTTCATACTAGCTTTATCCCGCACTCCAAACAGCGGCTTGTATGATGCGGCATTTTAAGTGATATTTAAGTTCCATGGAAATGTTAGCACATTGGTAGTGTTTTGATAGCCTAGAAATGGTAATTCACTCTATAATTACCGAATAAACTGTTGGTTTAGGAAATTTTAACTTTCTTTTATTGATTCTTGAACATGGCCAACGAGGTGGACAGAAACAAAAGGGAGAAGGGAAATGACATCTTGATACCTGTACTGGAGGACTGGCAGGGCTATCAAATTTAACGACCGGATGCTCAAAGTAAACTGACCGGACACTCAAAATAAACAGACCGGACATTCAAATTAAACTGACCGGACACTCAAATTGAACTGACTGGACACTCAAATTAAACTGAGATTTTGATCCATGTTATATTTGTTTCGGTCAAGGAGGCTTTTGGAGATTTTAGTCGTACTACAATGTTCATGGAGGGAATCGTTCGATATTGTAGTGGTACCACAATGTTCATGGGGTTACTAACTTAATATGATCGATATTTTATTATTTCTTTAACAACTGTGATGGTCAGTTGCCATTCAAAGACTGTGAACGCCAAGCGTCTCAGGCAGTTGTCAGGTCAGATGTTACAGACGATTAATGTATTAAGTCATCCGTCACATAAGTGTTTCACATGTCTGGGACTTCTTAGTTATGGTTTAAGTTAAATCTCTTCACTAGTCTTGACTCCTAGGTTTTGATTAAAGATAAATCTTGGCACTTGTCCTTGACTTGAGTTTCTTTTAATGCCATTGTTCTATTACTATTTGTACTTTAACCGAACATACAATAATGTTCTCACTTTGTTCTATGTCACTCGTTTTTCTATAGACGTGAGTCAATAAATACCACATTTTAATAAGTAATTAAGTGCTACATTTTAATTTTAAAAAATGAGTGCTACATTTGAATAAATAAATGAGTGCTACATTTTCATAAACAAATGAGTGCTACATTTGAATAAATAAATGATTGCTACATGTTATAAGTCAAAAGGTCATAAAATTTTAATCGACATCTGGTTTTTATTTGTATTTAATTCTTGTTGCATAAATATATTTTAAAAAAAACAACACATTAAATCGAAGTGATTGATAGCACGAGGCATGGGGCAATGATTGTTAGCACCAGACATGGGGGATGATTGTAAGCACCAGACATTGGTCAATGATTGTTAGCACTAGACACTGGTCAATGATTGTTAGCACCAGACATTGGTCAATGATTGTTGGCACCAGACACTGGTCAATGATTGTTAGCACCAGACACTGGTCAATGATTGTTAGCACCAGAAATTGGTCAATGATTGTTAGCACCAGACATTGGTCAATGATTGTTAGCACCAGACACTGGTCAATGATTGTTAGCACCAGACACTGGTCAATGATTGTTAGCACCAGACACTGGTCAATGATTGTTAGCACCAGACACTGCTCAATGATTGTTAGCACCAGACACTGGTCAATTATTGTTAGCATCAGACACTGGTCAATGATTGTTAGTACCAACCAGACATTGGTCAATGATTGTTAGCATCAGACATGGGGCTCATGGGGCAATGATTGAAAGCACGAGGCATATGACAATGATTGCTAGAACTATAATAAAACATCTTTCCCTTTGTTCCGTGCCTGGCATTGCTTGTTCAGCCGACCTGAAGTAACCCGCGTGGAGCTCAAGTGCTGGCCTACTTGTTATTGGTCATGACTGACCGAGTGTTTGTCTCCCTTGTCTTACGTCATCACACGATTCCAGGACCCGTGACCGATGCTTAAGAAAGGTGGACCCAGGGGGGGGGAGGAGAGGTGTCTGCTCATCCCATTTTAGGTAGATAAACAACGTTCTAATTTAATGATGGAAAGGGCCATTCTGTCTTTAATATATATACCTGGTGCATCACTTTATTTATTATCTGCCTCTATCCCATCTACATTGTCTAAACCTAGTCCGTGTATTTCCTAATCAATTAGTGTGACGTCATTTAGTTCATTTATTTTTAGTCATGCTAAGCCTAGGTGACGTCACAAACCCTAGAGCAAGGAGTCGGGAAAACTTTTTACCAGAGAGAGCCTTAACACCACATATTTTGAAAAGTAATTCTGTGAGAGTGAGAGCCATACATTATGTTTAAAACTAAAAGTTTAAGGAAATGTGTGCATGTTGTGTAATTTCAACACTAAAAGTACAATAATTATGTCTCTGAATTCTTTTTAATAACATTATCATGCTGTTGCTAATCAATAATGAGTATTTATTACCATCAATGCGACTTATGGTGCTGCGTAGCTTTGCTGATGGCTTTGTAGTCTGGTTGATACGAGGTGAGGTTAAGCTTCATGCAGGCGTGGAGACTTTTTTTTTGGATAGGCAATTAATATGTGATCAAAGGAGTCTGAAGAAACATTTAAAAAAAATATATAATCGAACATTTGTCTGCGAGCCAGAAGCAGCCACCAACAGAGCCACATCTGGCTCACGGGCCATGGTTTCCCGACCCCTGCCCTAGAGTTTGTAGTGACAAAATAAAATTAAAAAAACTCTTTGAAATGTGAGTGACATTTGTTCGTGTCGTCATCTGGTGTGCCCTGTTATCGTCATCTCGTGTGCCCTGTTATCGTCATCTCGTGTGCCCTGTTATCGTCATCTCGTGTGCCCTGTTATCGTCATCTCGTGTGCCCTGTTATCGTCATCTGGTGTGCCCTGTTATCGTCATCTCGTGTGCCCTGTTATCGTCATCTGGTGTGCCCTGTTATCTTCATCTCGTGTGCCCTGTTATCGTCATCTCGTGTGCCCTGTTATCGTCATCTGGTGTGCCCTGTTATCGTCATCTCGTGTGCCCTGTTATCGTCATCTGGTGTGCCCTGTTATCGTCATCTCGTGTGCCCTGTTATCGTCATCTGGTGTGCCCTGTTATCGTCATCTCGTGTGCCCTGTTATCGTCATCTCGTGTGCCCTGTTATCGTCATCTCGTGTGCCCTGTTATCGTCATCTCGTGTGCCCTGTTATCGTCATCTCGTGTGCCCTGTTATCGTCAACTCGTGTGCCCTGTTATCGTCATCTCGTGTGCCCTGTTATCGTCAACTCGTGTGCCCTGTTATCGTCATCTCGTGTGCCCTGTTATTGTTAACTCGTGTGCCCTGTTATCGTGTAGACACAACGTAGACTTCCATGCCGTAGTTAATGATGATGCATCCCCTGACTACCGGGAGAGATAAGCATGGTGACCCTCGACTGGTCCTCGGCCCCTGCGCGTGGACCTGTTCTTTCACTCGACTCGACGATCGCATTGTCGATCCCGCCAACACTGCCCTCGCCTCTCCCATACTGCGCCTCGCCACCGCCTCGCGGTCTGTGGAACTTGCCGGCTTATGGAACGTCGAGGGTGAAATAAAAAAAAATTATTTTTAAAAAAAAAGGTAGAAACGGAGGAGTGGGGGGGGGGCTTTAGCACAGGCCCCCGGGGGGAGGGATTGTTATGCCGTAGTCGTAGCCCACCCATTCCCGCCCTAGCCTGGTGCAATTGGAAGAAGTTTTGTGTTCGTCTGCTTTGTTCGCTTTGCGGCTTATTATGAGGTTTATTTAAAAAAAAATTTTTTTAAGGAACACAGCAGGCATAAGGAAGAGGAGGCTAACTCTTCCTCGCTTGCTTGAAGTTTAGCTTTTTAAAAAAAAATGTATTAGAAGCAGCACCGACCTCAGCAACGGCCGACTTTGTGAGTGTGTGTGCGGACAGATCGGAGGGCAGACTTTAGTTAGACCGGGGCCGACGAGCCACTGAAGAGTGTTTTCTGTGTTGTTTTGTCTAGGTAAAAAGGTCTGGATAGATTTACACGTCGACGAGTCGAGGGATACAACAGTGCGCGAGGCGGTAGCGGAGATCCAGCCAGCACAATAAAAATCTGGGCCGTCAGAGTGTGTCTCGTGTCTCTCTCTCTCTCTCCCTCTCCGTCTCTCGCGAGGGTTTGGCGAGGTCACGACGTCGTTCCGTATTCATCCCCTGTCATTAAGTTGCTACTGTGTCTTCGCTGACACACCGTCTCGCTGGTGTGTGATGTGTTTTTGTGTTTGGGATTTCTTAACGGATTCGTCCACTGGATCGTGTGTGTTGTGTTAATAAGTTATTCATTTTTTTTCTTAATGTTTGATTTCCTCAAAACAGGATTTAAATATTTTGAGTGTTTAAATTATCTTCAACAGAAATTATTCAAGGGATGTCACTCCGAGAGGATGAAGAAAGGGACTTATCGAGATTAATTCGAGTGTGACTTACAAAATTTTGAGAGGAAGGATTCTCAAGCTACGGGGACGCACGACAACAACGACAATTCCACGGATATCTGTTAGAAATTATAAGTAGCCCGAATGACCACCTTCACTTCTGGAGTAGCTTGACCTCTCTCGCTGGCACCACACCTGTGCTACACCAGGTGAAACCCGAGCAGGAATACTTGGATATATTATTATTCTTGCTAACCCGAGCCTTGCTTTGTGCGCGGCTCTTCATCGTCTAGCCGGACCTGATATTAGCGGTCAGCGTTTTAGCCGGACCTTATTGTAGTGACACTACTGGACGTAAGTACGTCATTTTCAACATCCCATCATTTGTTGCTGTTGTCCTTTGTTGAGTTTTGTCGCCAGATTACGTGGTGTTGTTGTTGTTTGAAGTTACCTGGGGTAGCTGTTGTGTCTGTGTCGTTCGTCTGCAGGTGGAGCTGACTCCTAACTGGAGCAGATGGCATGCATGACCCACTCCAGGTGTGTCTTTAAAAGTCTTAGTCTTTTATAATATTGTTTTTGTCCTTGCCTTGCGGTTGCGATAGGACTTTAGTATAGGTCCACTGTGTCTTTGTGGTAAACGTCCTTGTCATTGTCTGTTTGATAAACTTGTTAATGTTAAAACTTAATTGTTGTTACGAAGATTATTAGTTACTACCTACCTAGGTCCCAACTGACCTTTTACTATTACTGTTCTAAAGACAAGCTATCTAACTAGGTCTGACCTGTTACTTGTTACTCAGTGTTACTGTTCTAAAGTCACTAAAGACAAGCTAACTACCTAGGTCTGACCTGACCGGTTACTCGGTGTTACTGTTCTAAAGTAAGACAAGCTATCTACCTAGGTCTGACCTGTTACCGTGTTGTGTTAATTGTTCCAAAGCCTAGCTATCTACATAGTTCTCACCTGTTACACTGTAATTTTAATTGTAATTGCTCCAATGACTATCAGCCACCTACCTGTCTACCTTTGTCTCACCTGTCTGCCTTTGTCCGTACCTGTGTAATTGTAGAGTCGAAATCTCCGTTCAGTCTTATCTTTCATTGCCATTAGAGCGTTGAAGAAACAAACCAATATCATATTGAATATGTAGACCATAATTCCTAGCATCAAAATTGTGTAGTGTAATTTTTTTCAAATATTATATTGTATTACTGTAAATGTAATATTTAATCTCATAACAGTGTCTCTCCCCGTTGAGGAGTTATTTATCCTAAAGTTTTTTCTTTGTTTAAAAGAAAATGATCTGCTACAACAGAACAGCTTCACGAGCTAGTATAGCCTAGTATAGCGGTTAGTTTTTATTTTATTGGTTTATTATAGTATAGAGGGGACAAGCTATCTTGACCTAAAGTTGTCTGTGATTACTAATTATAGTGTCGGCCAAGAGGCCCTCGATAAGGCTCAGCAGATGATTCCTAAATACATTTCTATGAATGTAAATTACACACGTTGCGTGTATCATGATCACGGAATCGCTCTAGATTGGCTTGAACCATAAGCGGGGGAGGGGTGGGTGTTAGAATGGGGGGGGGAGAGGGTGATAACGCGGACGTCAAATTTCACTCCGGGGGGGGGGAGGGATGCGTCGTGACAGACAGACATTCTCCATTCACTCCCTTGAAAACTCTTCTCTATCTCTCACTCTCTTTGTTTCCCAATCGTTGTTTGCCTCATCGCCTTGGTTTGATTAAACTCGTTTTAAAACGCCACTCTTCCCCCTCGCCGAGGGCTATTTTTAAAATGTGGCATATCTTACATTCTGTGGCTCGGCTCACAAAGCGACATGCCGACACATTGCAGTGCACACACATCCTGTTGCTTAATTACCCTTACTTAATTTTTTCCTTCTGTTTTTTTTAAAGCCCCCGTTAATGTAGGTAAAACCACGTGTCTGTGTTGTTGTCCATTAACCTTACGTGTGCAGTTGTAGGGGGGGGTCACTGACTCCGTCCACTAAAATAACTCCCCCCCCCCATTTACTGAGTGCTGCTGACCTCGTCAGTCCCTCCTCCCCCCGCATACCCGCAAATCAACACTTACGCTCATGTTACCGTTGTCCTGGCCTGTCCACTACTGGTTCCCCCCCCCCATAATGACCATGTCCTCGTCAGAGCTCGGCCTGGATTGAACAGCCAGCTCGTGGTAGCCCTCGTCCTACCGGGGTTAACGGCCAGTCCACCGCTGACCACAACAGTGGCGGTCGGGAGCTCGGTCCAGGTCGACGCACTTAAAAGTCCCAAAACAAGACCGATTTTAGAACCAAAATGTGTCCACATCCTTCGGTGTTTGTGTGTGTCCACACTCTTCAAGCTGTGTGTGTCCACATCCTTCAAGGTGTGTGTGTCCACATCCTTCAAAGTGTGTGTCCCCCCACATCCTTCGGTGTGTGTGTCCTCATCCTCAAACTTTGGAATGTGTTACGATTAGAAACAGGTGTTAATATTAATAACTTTGATGGGGTGGGATAACATCATGAGATATCATCTTACAACAGGAGTCTGCTACAGACCAAACTGTCTTGTGAAACAACAGGAGCTGCTACAGGCCAAACTGTCTTGTGAAACAACAGGAGCTGCTACAGGCCAAACTGTCTTGTGAAACAACAGGAGTCTGCTACAGGCCAAACTGTCTTGTGAAACAACAGGAGTCTGCTACAGACCAAACTGTCTTGTGTAACAAGAGTTTGCTACAAACCAAACTGACTTTGGTTCACAAGACTGTTACTCCAAGTCTCGCCAAGGGATGTAACCACTGTTTGGGCCCAGTACCTGTCTGGGTTGTCTCAGTGCTGTATCGTCCACCAAGCGGACTTTAGGCTGATGTCACTGCTGTGACCACGTGACGCAGTAGCCTTGGGTCAGCCATGGATGATGGCCCGGTGCCAGATCTCAAGGTCACAGCGGGCAACCGAATACAACACCCTCAAATACATACACCCCCCCCCCGTTGTCCAAGACACGACTTGGCAAACTGGTATAGTTGGACTGTGATGAAACTGCCAGAGTTATTTCATTACATTCCATCAGACGTACAAACCATCATCTCAAGTTTGTATTGGGCAAACAAAATATTTACTGTAAGCAATCGTAAGGGTTGTTGACCTTAATTCACGTCTTGTGCTCTCATGTGTATTTCTTACATCATATAAATGCACATACTACAACCATCCACTGGTGATGTCATGTTAAATAACTAGCCAATAGGAAGATGATTTGGTCCGGAACTTTCCAGTAATTCACCAGGCAATAAAAGCGGGTTTCGGAAGTACCTACAGTATGACAATAGCTCTCTTAAAAGAAAAAATATATATTTGAATTTAACCATGCAGCTAAAATGCTTACCAAATGTCAAATTTGCAGTAGTAAAGTTAATGTAATAAAAGAAGACATTACATTTTTGTTGTTGTTGTTGCAATATCTCTAAGAGTTTACCGCACGCAACATGAGAACCCCTTTAGCAGTCGTGTATTGTCTTACTCACGTCATGCTGCGAAAGTGCAAAAATCTGGGAGAGGAGAGACCTTGGTGACTCACTCGTCTCTCAGAAGGGAAAGGTAGTGAGAGTAGGGGCCGTGGGGGGAGGAGGAAGGAGGGGGTGAAACTTGTTTAAAGAATGAGAGGTTGGTGGGGGTGGGTACTAGTACACGTCAGAAACGGAGCTGATCATCGGGCATGTTGACATTATTTCTTGGATGCTTGGTAGGTGAGTGGATAGACACGTGGAAACATGTGGAGGGTGTGTACAGATGGGGAGTGAGTATAGATGGGGAGTGTGTACAGATGGGGCGTGTGTACATATGGGGTTGTGTACAGATGGGGCGTGTGTACAGATGTGCACAGATCGTATACATCGTCTAAACGGTTGCAATTGTACTTCCGAGTCTAGGTTGCCGAGACGGTTTTGGGTGAATAGACGAAGACTTGTATTGATAGACTTGTATTGACTGACTAAGACGTGTATTGTAAGAAGTCGCCCAGGCGCCTTATGGGTAGCACTGCAATACTTACTTGTCTAAACCTACGCTCACATTTCTTTCACATAAATAAATATGCTACATACATTCATATGCTGCTGTACATTATGTATGCTGCTGTACGATTACATTATGTATGCTGCTCATACGATTACATTATGTATGCTACTCATACGATTACATTATGTATGCTACTCATACGATTACATTATGTATGCTACTCATACGATTACATTATGTATGCTGCTCATACGATTACATTATGTATGCTACTCATACGATTACATTATGTATGCTACTCATACGATTACATTATGTATGCTACTCATACGATTACATTATGTAGGCTGCTCATACGAGTACATTCATTTTAATTATTTTTCCAAATAAATTTCCCCCCCCCCGGGTTTTGCCATTTCATAGAATCCCCTCAGTTGGGAACATCTTTGATCATTGACAAAGATTACACGAGAGCTGGTCTTAGTCTTAGGACGCCGGTACGAGTCGTGGCCATTTCATGATTCCTATCTCAGACACAAATAGGACCTATTATGTTGAAGCAGATGTTAATACCATTAATGTTTGCTTTTGTGTGTGTGTGTGTTGTTTTGTGTTAATGTGCTATAGACCGTGCCGTCAGCACTTAACCCCGTTTGTGGGAATGACGTCATCGCTTTGTTTCACGCGCTTTGCTTTGCGCCTTAAGTTAATTTTGCGCGCTGCATAGTGCATTGAGACGGTCCCGAAATCTTCGCAAGTATTTAAATAATATCGAGAAAAGATCCCCCCTAACGACCCTCATCGAGCGGCTAACAAGGTCACCCCCCTCCTCCACCGACCTGTCATCTCATTACATATGACAGATTTATGTAATCAACGATCTGGAGAAATCGGATATTCTTGGGTAACCGAAATGAGCTCCCTTCCCCCATAGAATTTTCATGAAGACGCCGACCCGCTTTGTAATTATGTATCGATCCAGTTGTGATGGAGGTCGCTTTGTGCCAACTTTAGGGCCACTTTGTGCCATCTTTAGGCCCACTTTGTGCCATCTTTAGGCCCACTTTGTTTAATCTATTGGCCACTTTGTTTCATCTATTGGCCACTTTGTGCCATATTTAAGCCACTTTGTGCCATCTTTAGGTCGCTTTGGGCCATCTTTAGGCCGCTTTGTGTCATCTTTTGACCACTTTGTTCCATCTAATGGTCACTTTGTGCCATCTTTAGGCCACTTTATGCCATCGATTGGCCGCTTTGTGCCATCTTCTGGCCACTATGTTCTATCTTTAGAACACTGTTTGCACACCAGTGTGCCTATGTCGCATGCACTCTACCGTATGTCAGAGCGTGGGTACTCTATATTTCTTTATTCCGCCCGCCCTCTACGCTGTGCTCATGGGAGAGGCGTAATTGTCCGGTTTGGTGGAATTGTAGTTGTCTGGGTTTCTGGGAAAGATATCCTTGTTTGTCAGGCAGATTTGTCCAGGCTGTTGGAACAGTTGTCCGGGCTGGCGGGATAGTTGTCTGTTAATTGAAGGAAACATATCCTGGCTGTGAGATGGAAAATGAATGCCCCGCTTTGTGTAATGTACGGGTTACGTGGTAAAGTTGTCACGACTTTGAACTGGCCCGGGGTGGGAGGGGGTGGTTGTCTTTCATTATTTAAAGAGTTTCCAGCGTGACAATTGGAGAACATTGGGGCGCGTTCTGGTTGCACCCGGCCTGTTATTGCCAGAGCTTAGGGCGCCACCTGGTCGAGATCACATCCGAAACTTTGGGAGCCCCTGGGCGCCAATAAATCCATAACTTCATACTCAGAAGTCGTTCCTTGAGGTATTGTAGATAATTACCTTTCCTTCGTGGGAGCATGCTCAGGAGAAATCCATGGAGTACATTCATTTCATCATGGAGTAACAGCAGTAGAGGGATAAGAACCACACCACGTGTGTGCGTACATATCACAGGGCTGACGTGATTCATAGCGGGAGAATTGTCGAGCGCTCAAGTACTTAAGAAGGAGAAAAGAAGGAAAAAAAACCCAGCTAAGCTATCTATTAATAAAGTTGGACTGAAACTGTCCTCAGCAGCGGGAATGGTTAACTAGGTCACGAGAAGGTGTTATTGGGTTGGTAACAGCCTGTCTGTCGTCTGCGCATGGCATCTCGCGCGTGAACGCCATGGTCCCTGGTCACACTTGAGTGATCAGGAGCTTTAATCCAGCGCGGTAGACCAGTAGGAAGGAGATCGTGGAAATGCACCTGGCGATGGTTTGGCTCTGGGGAGAGGTCGGATGGGTGTGTAGGGTGACATTGAAAAGTGGGGAGGGGGGTGTAGAGAGTCTTAATGCAAGGAGATCCCCCCTTGCTTCCCCCCCCCCGCTCCATAAATCTATTGAGTTACACTCTGAATTGGTAGCTTTACTTTTTGCTCATAACTTACTGGTAATGATATAATCTGCCATTTTTTAAATTGATCTACCAATACCAAGTTCTGACGTAATTTACCAATTGAGTAATCCACCATGTTTTATTTTTGTAGTTATACCAAGTTCTGGAGTAATTTAACAAGTTTTTGGATTAAAAATGAAGTAATACATGAAGTATCTACCCGTTTTTTTTAGTAATCTACAAAGTATTGAAGTAATCTACAAAGTCAGAGTTTGAAAAAAAAAGGCTTTGGGTCGACTCAGAAAATGCGCGTCACGTTGATAGGTTACCTAGATCACACGGACCACGACGAATGGTCAAATAGATTACCTAGGTCATGTGGACCACGACAAATGGTCAAATAGGTTACCTAGGTCATGTGGACCACGACAAATGGTCAAATAGGTTACCTAGGTCATGTGGACCACGACAAATGGTCAAATAGGTTACCTAGGTCATGTGGACCACGACAAATGGTCAAATAGGTTACCTAGGTCATGTGGACCACGATGAATGGTCAAATAGGTTACCTAGGTCATGTGGACCACGATGAATGGTCAAATAGGTTACCTAGGTCATGTGGACCACGACAAATGGTCAAATAGGTTACCTAGGTCATGTGGACCACGACAAATGGTCAAATAGGTTACCTAGGTCATGTGGACCACGATGAATGGTCAAATAGGTTACCTAGGTCATGTGGACCACGACAAATGGTCAAATAGGTTACCTAGGTCATGTGGACCACGACGAATGGTCAAATAGGTTACCTAGGTCATGTGGACCACGACAAATGGTCAAATAGGTACCTAGTTCACATGGCCACGACGAATCGCCAATTGTGTTTTAACGCCACACGAGTGACCACATCATTAATGGTCTTTCGGTGTCTCAACGCCGTGTTTTGATATCCCGCAGTAAACACCTGCATCCCCCCCCCCAACCTCCACAATATTGTGATTTGACAATTTATTTTGGGCCCAGTTTTCTCAAAAGCATATTTTAATACAGCCGTAAACCCGGGCTAATGACAGTGGACAACGGCTATCACCGGAGGTACGTCAGAGGCAGAAGGTGTCACACCTGACACCTGGACAGGTCCTGTGGTCGGTGCCGTGATGACAAACACATAAACACAAACACGCTCTCTCTCTCTCTCTCTCTCTCTCTCTCTCTCTCTCTCTCTCTCTCTCTCTCTCTCTCTCTCTCTCTCTCTCTCTCTCTCTCTCTCTCGGGGGGAGGGGGGGGGCGGACACGCTGGTCTGTTGGCCCAAACCAACTCTGGGACACACAGGTCGACATGTCTGTTTGGTCGCGCCCCCCCACACCCACGACCGGACAAACAGCTCGGACAACAACAACACGGCTTTTGTTGGTTGGACGCCGGCCGTGGAGACTGCTCACCAGACGGGGCGTATGGGGAGTGGCGGAGACACGAGGTTGGACTGATGCAGAGGCGGACCAAGAAAATTGCAGTCTTAAATAAATAAATAATTGTTTTTTCAGTGAAAACCGGGTATGTTATCACAATCTAATGTCTCTGCGTGCACGATGCTATTCCGAACTTTGAAACTTTCCCCATGTTATTGTACCGCAAGTTATTGAACAGTCTAATGAGCATGTTATTGTACCACAAGTTATTGAACAGTCTAATGAGCATGTTATTGTACCACAAGTTATTGAACAGTCTAATGAGCATGTTATTGAACAGTCTAATGAGCATGTTATTGTACCACAAGTTATTGAACAGTCTAATGAGCATGTTATTGAACAGTCTAATGAGCATGTTATTGTACCACAAGTTATTGAACAGTCTAATGAGCATGTTATTGTACCACAAGTTATTGAACAGTCTAATGAGCATGTTATTGTACCACAAGTTATTGAACAGTCTAATGAGCATGTTATTGTACCACAAGTTATTGAACAGTCTAATGAGCATGTTATTGTACCACATGTTATTGAACAGTCTAATGAGCATGTTATTGTACCACAAGTTATTGAACAGTCTAATGAGCATGTTATTGTACCACAAGTTATTGAACAGTCTAATGAGCATGTTATTGTACCACAAGTTATTGAACAGTCTAATGAGCATGTTATTGTACCACATGTTATTGAACAGTCTAATGAGCATGTTATTGTACCACATGTTATTGAACAGTCTAATGAGCATGTTATTGTACCACAAGTTATTGAACAGTCTAATGAGCCCTTTTCACCACTCGCAATTAGTTTCAGACTTTTATGTCAAGGTAAATTTCTGGTGCAGGGAGTTGGACAAAGATTGCTAATATCTGTGGATATGGATGTATCCACAAGCCACATGTTAGATATGGATGTATCCACAAGCCACATGTTAGATATGGATGTATCCACAAGCCACATGTTAGATATGAATGTATCCACAAGCCACATGTTAGATATGAATGTATCCACAAGCCACATGTTAGATATGAATGTATCGACAAGCCACATGTTAGATATGAATGTATCCACAAGCCACATGTTAGATATGAATGTATCCACAAGCCACATGTTAGATATGGATGTATCCACAAGCCACATTTTGGATATGTATGTATCAACATACTAACACATGCCACGATGAACTGCGTTCAAACCCGATTTTCAAAGCATTTAAGAAGGAAAAAAAGTAGATACTTTCATTAAAAGTTGAGAACCAGTGGAAATAAAAGTTTATGTTTCAGCTGGTCTGTTTTTCAAGCTGTACTCAATTGTTTAGTCGTTAAACTTAAGTCTTGCTTTGGTATCTGTTGTGTGCATGTTAATAAACCTTCGCATAGCTTGCCTGATGCAGATCTATAAAAGACCGCCTCTACTAAAAGTCCGTGTTTAGACATTTAAACACATGTTTGTAAGTGCAAACGTGTTAACCTTTTATTTACCTGGTGTTTTTTTTATTTTTTAATCTGCGAGAACCGCTTTTGTAGACCTGACAGCAGGCATTTTAATACCCGATGTCTAGTTGAAAACTGCGAGAACCTCTGTGCTCATCTAATGGGAGTTTTACATACCTGACACTGAGGCCTAGTTAAAAACTTCCAGTACCTCTGTGTTAATCTAATTTGAGTTTTACATATCTGAGACTGGGGCCTAGTTGTAATTTTCGAGAACCTCTGTGCTCATGTAATGGTAGTTTTACATATCTGAGACTGGGGCCTAGTTGTAAATTTTCGAGAACCTCTGTACTCATGTAATGGTAGTTTTACATATCTGAGACTGGGGCCTAGTTGTAATTTTCGAGAACCTCTGTGTTCCTCTAATGGGAATTTTACATACCTGAGGCCCCCCCGTTAAATCACCTGTCACATCTGTTCTCACAAAGCAATCTCTGCAGATGGGGCGGTGTGTGGTGGGCAGATGGAGTGGGGGGGGGAGGGGCGTGCAGGGGGGGGGCCAGCAATGATTGCCTGAAACAAAGCTATGTTAATTGGAGCTTTGGCATTGTTAAGTCTTAATGGTGTTATATTGGTTTGTGCAAAGGGGGGGGGGTGTCCAGTCCCCCAAACCCTTTTCTCCACAGTATGATTGTTATGTAAGTAGAGTACTTGTGCTTATTTTAACCCACTTTAACCCATTGATATCTACTAGCCACTTTAACCCATTGATGTTTACTAGACACTTTAACCCATTGATGTCTACTAGCCACTTTAATTCATTGATGTCTACTAGCCACTTTAATCCATTGATGTTTACTAGCCAGTTTAACCCATTGATGTTTACTAGCCAGTTTAACCCATTGATGTCTACTAGCCACTTTAATCCATTGATGTTTACTAGCCAGTTTAACCCATTGATGTTTACTACCCAGTTTAACCCATTGATGTCTACTAGCCAGTTTAACCCATTGATGTCTACTAGCCACTCTAACCCATTGATGTCTACTAGCCACTTTAATTCATTGATGTCTACTAGCCACTTTAATCCATTGATGTTTACTAGCCAGTTTAACCCATTGATGTCTACTAGCCAGTTTAACCCATTGATGTCTACTAGCCACTCTAACCCATTGATGTCTACTAGCCACTTTAATCATTGATGTCTACTAGCCACTTTAATCCATTGATGTTTACTAGCCACTTTAATCCATTGATGTTTACTAGCCAGTTTAACCCATTGATGTCTACTAGCCAGTTTAACCCATTGATGTCTACTAGCCACTTTAATCCATTGATGTTTACTAGCCAGTTTAACCCATTGATGTCTACTAGCCAGTTTAACCCATTGATGTCTACTAGCCACTCTAACCCATTGATGTCTACTAGCCTTTTAAGCCACTGGTCTCTACTAGCCACATTAACCCATTGATATCTACGAGCCACTTTAACCCACTCCTGTCTACTACCCTCTTTAACCCACTAGTCTCTACTAGCCATTTGTTCCCATTAATGTATGTCGCCAACAGACAGTAGATGTGACGTGTTATACTTTCAGACATTTAAGTGTCAAAAAAAACAACCCGGTAAAAACAAAGTTTTTGACTTTAAATCACTTATATATGAGACATAATTAAAAGTATTGATCATGTTCCATATGACAGCACCGCGCGACAGACCCCTGTGACATCTCGAGGGCTGGAGTGAAACTCCAGTGACCAGTGGAGGTCAACTATAGCATATAGCAGACGCTACACATGCTACATAGAGATACATAGAGATAAACTAAAAATTCATTTATGTAATTACGGTACATTCGATCGATCTGAAATTTTGATACAATGCATTGTTAGGTGACACAAGTCTATCTGCAAACTTTCAGCTCGATAGTATCATGGGAAGTGGGTCATTTTTTACTTTTGTTTTTCCGAGGGCTGGCGGGACCACGACACAACGAGAGAGAGAGAGAGATGGAAAGAAGAGAGATGGAAAGAGAGAGATGGAAAGAGAGAGAGATGGAAAGAGAGAGAGAGAGATAGGAAAGAGGAGAGATGGAAAGAGAGAGAGAGATGAGAGAGAATATATATGGAAAGAGAGAGAGATGGAGAGAGAGAGATTGGAAAGAGAGAGAGAGAGAGATGGAAAGAGAGAGAGAGAGATGGAAAGAGAGAGAGAGAGAGAGATGGAAAGAGAGAGAGAGAGAGATAGAAAGAGAGGAGAGAGATGAGAGAGAGAGAGAGAGATGGAAAGAGAGAGAGAGACAAAACGGTGAAGTTAATATAAGGGATTTAAAAATAAACTGTTAGGAATTTGTTAGTAAAAACTTAGAAGACAAAGTTGTGACGTAGTCCTGTAATTGAAATGTCTATATCTCAATCAAAATTGCCAACTCTGGTGGAAAATAGGTCAGAGGTGAAGAAATTAGGCCAACATTTAAATAGCTGATGTTACAGAATTTTTTTGAGTCTCTAGTAGGGCTGTTATCGATTAATTTAAATTTAATCGTTAACTTTTGAAAAATTATCGATTAATTAATCGATAATTTCGATTAAAACCAGAAATAGAAATTTATGACGTCATTAAACTGAACATTTCTCACGGACATTGAAAATTAAGAATATTTTGAACTAAATTTCATGATAATGTGTTGATACTTGATTTGTGCTGAAGATGGTACGTCAGCGATGTATTTGATCCTTTAAAAGAGAATTGTTTATGGCAGTGGACACAGAAAATGTTTTCACCATCTTCGACTTTGCCATCCGCAGTTAGCTTAAAAACAACATATTTGCTCAACTTTCTAGTTATATGTTTAAATTTAACTGCGCTGATGATTTCAGCAGGGCCGTCTTAACGCATAGGCCCGTTGGGCATTTGCCCGGGGGGCCCACGAGCATATGTGCCCCATGGGAATATGTTTATTTATATATATTATGTATATTCATTTTTTATTCCTGTGGGAGAAGGGCCCAACACTATATTTTTGCCCGGGGCCCAAAATGGTGTAAAGACGGCTCAGGCTGTCAGACATTTTATAATTGACGTCTGTCGGTCAACATAAATTAATAAAATAAATTTTAATATTACGTGGGAGATGTTTGTACGTAAAAAAATATATATAAATTATTATTAATTATTAAAAATTTATTATTTATTATAAATATTTTCTTAAATTTTAATCGAATTTTTATCGATTAAAATTATTTTAATCGATATTTAATCGATAAAAATTTTAACGATTAATCCAGAGATTAATCGATAATTTCCGCAGCCCTAGTCTCTAGTTTCATGTGGTCTGGTGCTTAGTTCGCCAGGTAAACGTCTGTCCATTGATCGATCAAAGTGTCAATGAGATTAAAGGAAAAGAAATCTACTTGATGTACCCTGAGATTCTATTAATAGTTAAATATGAGAATGAGGTTAATATTCTATTTTGTCCCTAGGTAAATTTCAATTACTGTTGTAGTGAAATTGGGGTAAGGATGGATGGTTTCGGAGGTAAATTATTAGCGTTCAGGTATGTGGAAACACGTGGGCGTTTGCGTACCGTGTGTGTGTGTGTTAGCGGTTTTGTTTTACACTACTGTGATTCTTATGAAGATACACTTCTGGAAGTTGAGGGTTAAAGTACATCTCGTGCATGACCCAAATAATGACACCAGGCCAATTTCCAAACACGTTTAGATTTCAGACACTGAAATTTTTTAAAATTTTTTTAATTTATTTTAAGACATACTTAAAAAAAAATTTCTTCCCCCTTTTCCATTTGGATTTTTGATAACAGAAATGATGATGAAAGAAAGATTTCATAGTCACCCTAACTCTTTGTGGATGCACTCACGACTGAGAGTTTTAAAAAAAGCAACTAAACACAAACCAACTCATTAAATTAGAACGTCCTATACGATCGTACACTCTTTGGACAAGTAAACTGATGCCTCGCCTTAAACCAATAGTTACATTCATACAGCAACACTTATATATATCGTGTGCACCTTGTCTGGTCACCATTCTAGTCACATTTAGCAATCAGACGTTTGTGGAAAACAATCCGATAAAAACAGTTTGAGAATCGCTGTTTCGGGGCTTCGTTTAAAAGGACATGCTTTTATTTGAAACTCTGACCTGACTAGACAAACAAGAAACAAGCCCCCCCCCTACCCCACCCCCCACCCCTTTTTTTTACACGCACGTCTTGCTGGGCCTGTGTGAAAGGTCAAGACGACACGTCGCACTTTTATACCCACTCCCCTCTAACAAGGCTTAAGTGTACAGGACACAGGTGGTTGTGTTGTTGGTGTTAGTGAGGTTGCTGGTGTTAGTTGTGTTGTTGGTGTTAGTGGGGTTGCTGGTGTTAGTTGTGTTGTTGGTGTTAGTTGTGTTGTTGGTGTTAGTGGGGTTGCTGGTGTTAGTGGGGTTGCTGGTGTTAGTTGTGTTGTTGGTGTTAGTTGTGTTGTTGGTGTTAGTTGTGTTGTTGGTGTTAGTGGGGTTGCTGGTGTTAGTTGTGTTGTTGGTGTTAGTGGGGTTGCTGGTGTTAGTGGGGTTGCTGGTGTTAGTTGTGTTGTTGGTGTTAGTGGGGTTGCTGGTGTTAGTTGTGTTGTTGGTGTTAGTTGTGTTGTTGGTGTTAGTGGGGTTGCTGGTGTTAGTTGTGTTGTTGGTGTTAGTTGTGTTATTGGTGTTAGTGGGGCTGCTGATGTTAGTTGTGTTGTTGGTGTTAGTGGGGCTGCTGATGTTAGTTGTGTTGTTGGTGTTAGTGGGGCTGCTGATGTTAGTTGTGTTGTTGGTGTTAGTTGTGATGTTGGTGTTAGTGGGGTTGCTGGTGTTAGTTGTGTTGTTGGTGTTAGTGGGGTTGCTGGTGTTAGTTGTGTTGTTGGTGTTAGTGGGGTTGCTGGTGTTAGTTGTGTTGTTGGTGTTAGTGGGGTTGCTGGTGTTAGTTGTGTTGTTGGTGTTAGTGGGGTTGCTGGTGTTAGTTGTGTTGTTGGTGTTAGTGGGGTTGCTGGTGTTAGTTGTGTTGTTGGTGTTAGTGGGGTTGCTGGTGTTAGTTGTGTTGTTGGTGTTAGTGAGGTTGTTGGTGTTAGTGAGGTTGCTGGTGTTAGTTGTGTTGTTGGTGTTAGTGAGGTTGCTGGTGTTAGTTGTGTTGTTGGTGTTAGTTGTGTTGTTGGTGTTAGTGAGGTTGCTGGTGTTAGTTGTGTTGTTGGTGTTAGTTGTGTTGTTGGTGTTAGTGGGGTTGCTGATGTTAGTTGTGTTGTTGGTGTTAGTGAGGTTGCTGGTGTTAGTTGTGTTGTTGGTGTTAGTTGTGTTGTTGGTGTTAGTGAGGTTGCTGGTGTTAGTTGTGTTGTTGGTGTTAGTTGTGATGTTGGTGTTAGTGGGGTTGCTGGTATTAGTTGTGTTGTTGGTGTTAGTTGTGTTGTTGGTGTTAGTTGTGTTGTTGGTGTTAGTGAGGTTGCTGGTGTTAGTTGTGTTGTTGGTGTTAGTTGTGATGTTGGTGTTAGTGGGGTTGCTGGTGTTAGTTGTGTTGTTGGTGTTAGTGAGGTTGCTGGTGTTAGTTGTGTTGTTGGTGTTAGTTGTGTTGTTGGTGTTAGTAAGGTTGCTGGTGTTAGTTGTGTTGTTGGTGTTAGTTGTGTTGTTGGTGTTAGTGGGGTTGCTGATGTTAGTTGTGTTGTTGGTGTTAGTTGTGTTGTTGGTGTTAGTAAGGTTGCTGGTGTTAGTTGTGTTGTTGGTGTTAGTTGTGTTGTTGGTGTTAGTGGGGCTGCTGATGTTAGTTGTGTTGTTGGTGTTAGTTGTGTTGTTGGTGTTAGTGGGGCTGCTGATGTTAGTTGTGATGTTGGTGTTAGTTGTGTTGTTGGTGTTAGTTGTGTTGTTGGTGTTAGTGGGGTTGTTGGTGTTAGTTGTGTTGCTGGTGTTAGTTGTGTTGTTGGTGTTAGTGGGGTTGCTGATGTTAGTTGTGTTGTTGGTGTTAGTGGGGTTGCTGATGTTAGTTGTGTTGTTGGTGTTAGTGGGGTTGCTGATGTTAGTTGTGTTGCTGGTGTTAGTTGTGTTGTTGGTGTTAGTGGGGTTGCTGATGTTAGTTGTGTTGCTGGTGTTAGTTGTGTTGTTGGTGTTAGTTGTGATGTTGGTGTTAGTGGGGCTGCTGATGTTAGTTGTGTTGTTGGTGTTAGTGGGGCTGCTGATGTTAGTTGTGTTGTTGGTGTTAGTGGGGCTGCTGATGTTAGTTGTGTTGCTGGTGTTAGTTGTGTTGTTGGTGTTAGTTGTGATGTTGGTGTTAGTGGGGCTGCTGATGTTAGTTGTGTTGTTGGTGTTAGTGGGGCTGCTGATGTTAGTTGTGTTGTTGGTGTTAGTGGGGCTGCTGATGTTAGTTGTGTTGTTGGTGTTAGTGGGGCTGCTGATGTTAGTTGTGTTGTTGGTGTTAGTTGTGTTGTTGGTGTTAGTTGTGTTGTTGGTGTTAGTTGTGTTGTTGGTGTTAGTTGTGTTGTTGGTGTTAGTTGTGATGTTGGTGTTAGTTGTGTTGTTGGTGTTAGTTGTGTTGTTGGTGTTAGTTGTGATGTTGGTGTTAGTTGTGTTGTTGGTGTTAGTTGTGTTGTTGGTGTTAGTTGTGATGTTGGTGTTAGTTGTGTTGTTGGTGTTAGTTGTGTTGTTGGTGTTAGTGGGGCTGCTGATGTTAGTTGTGTTGCTGGTGTTAGTTGTGTTGTTGGTGTTAGTTGTGTTGTTGGTGTTAGTGGGGCTGCTGATGTTAGTTGTGTTGTTGGTGTTAGTTGTGTTGTTGGTGTTAGTGGGGCTGCTGATGTTAGTTGTGTTGTTGGTGTTAGTTGTGTTGTTGGTGTTAGTGGGGCTGCTGATGTTAGTTGTGTTGCTGGTGTTAGTTGTGTTGTTGGTGTTAGTGGGGCTGCTGATGTTAGTTGTGTTGTTGGTGTTAGTTGTGTTGTTGGTGTTAGTGGGGCTGCTGATGTTAGTTGTGTTGCTGGTGTTAGTTGTGTTGTTGGTGTTAGTGGGGCTGCTGATGTTAGTTGTGTTGCTGGTGTTAGTTGTGTTGTTGGTGTTAGTGGGGGCTGCTGATGTTAGTTGTGATGTTGGTGTTAGTTGTGTTGTTGGTGTTAGTGGGGCTGCTGATGTTAGTTGTGTTGTTGGTGTTAGTGGGGCTGCTGATGTTAGTTGTGATGTTGGTGTTAGTCGGGTTGCTGATGTTAGTTGTGATGTTGGTGTTAGTGGGGCTGCTGATGTTAGTTGTGATGTTGGTGTTAGTTGTGTTGTTGGTGTTAGTGGGGCTGCTGATGTTAGTTGTGTTGTTGGTGTTAGTTGTGTTGTTGGTGTTAGTGGGGCTGCTGATGTTAGTTGTGTTGTTGGTGTTAGTGAGGTTGCTGGTGTTTGTTGTGTTGTTGGTGTTAGTGGGGCTGCTGGTGTTAGTTGTGTTGTTGGTGTTAGTTGTGTTGTTGGTGTTAGTGGGGTCGCTGGTGTTAGTTGTGTTGTTGGTGTTAGTGGGGTTGCTGGTGTTAGTTGTGTTGTTGGTGTTAGTGGGGTTGCTGGTGTTAGTTGTGTTGTTGGTGTTAGTGGGGTTGCTGGTGTTAGTTGTGTTGTTGGTGTTAGTTGTGTTGTTGGTGTTAGTTGTGTTGTTGGTGTTAGTGGGGTTGCTGGTGTTAGTTGTGTTGTTGGTGTTAGTTGTGTTGTTGGTGTTAGTGGGGTTGCTGGTGTTAGTTGTGTTGTTGGTGTTAGTGGGTTGCTGGTGTTAGTTGTGTTGTTGGTGTTAGTGGGGTTGCTGGTGTTAGTGTGGTTGTGTGTTAGTTGTGTTGTTGGTGTTAGTTGTGTTGTTGGTGTTAGTGGGGTTGCTGGTGTTAGTTGTGTTGTTGGTGTTAGTGGGTTGCTGGTGTTAGTTGTGTTGTTGGTGTTAGTGAGGTTGCTGGTGTTAGTTGTGTTGTTGGTGTTAGTGAGGTTGCTGGTGTTAGTTGTGTTGTTGGTGTTAGTTGTGTTGTTGGTGTTAGTGGGGTTGCTGGTGTTAGTTGTGTTGTTGGTGTTAGTGGGGTTGCTGGTGTTAGTTGTGTTGTTGGTGTTAGTGAGGTTGCTGGTGTTAGTTGTGTTGTTGGTGTTAGTGGGGCTGCTGGTGTTAGTTGTGTTGTTGGTGTTAGTTGTGTTGTTGGTGTTAGTTGTGTTGTTGGTGTTAGTGGGGTTGTTGGTGTTAGTGAGGTTGCTGGTGTTAGTTGTGTTGCTGGTGTTAGTTGTGTTGTTGGTGTTAGTTGTGTTGTTGGTGTTAGTTGTGTTGTTGGTGTTAGTGTTAGTGGGGTGCTGATGTTAGTTGTGTTGTTGGTGTTAGTGGGGCTGCTGATGTTAGTTGTGATGTTGGTGTTAGTTGTGTTGTTGGTGTTAGTTGTGTTGTTGGTGTTAGTGGGGTTGCTGGTGTTAGTTGTGTTGTTGGTGTTAGTGTTAGTGGGGCTGCTGATGTTAGTTGTGATGTTGGTGTTAGTTGTGTTGTTGGTGTTAGTTGTGTTGTTGGTGTTAGTGGGGTTGCTGGTGTTAGTTGTGTTGTTGGTGTTAGTGGGGTTGCTGGTGTTAGTTGTGTTGTTGGTGTTAGTGTTAGTGGGGCTGCTGATGTTAGTTGTGTTGTTGGTGTTAGTGGGGCTGCTGATGTTAGTTGTGTTGTTGGTGTTAGTTGTGTTGTTGGTGTTAGTGGGGTTGCTGGTGTTAGTTGTGTTGTTGGTGTTAGTTGTGTTGTTGGTGTTAGTTGTGTTGTTGGTGTTAGTGGGGTTGCTGGTGTTAGTTGTGTTGTTGGTGTTAGTTGTGTTGTTGGTGTTAGTTGTGTTGTTGGTGTTAGTTGTGTTGTTGGTGTTAGTTGTGTTGTTGGTGTTAGTTGTGTTGTTGGTGTTAGTTGTGTTGTTGGTGTTAGTTGTGTTGTTGGTGTTAGTGGGGTTGCTGGTGTTAGTTGTGTTGTTGGTGTTAGTTGTGTTGTTGGTGTTAGTTGTGTTGTTGGTGTTAGTTGTGTTGTTGGTGTTAGTTGTGTTGTTGGTGTTAGTTGTGTTGTTGGTGTTAGTTGTGTTGTTGGTGTTAGTTGTGTTGTTGGTGTTAGTTGTGTTGTTGGTGTTAGTGGGGCTGCTGATGTTAGTTGTGATGTTGGTGTTAGTTGTGTTGTTAGTGTTAGTTGTGTTGTTGGTGTTAGTGGGGTTGCTGGTGTTAGTTGTGTTGTTGGTGTTAGTGGGGTTGCTGGTGTTAGTGAGGTTGCTGGTGTTAGTTGTGTTGTTGGTGTTAGTTGTGTTGTTGGTGTTAGTTGTGTTGTTGGTGTTAGTGGGGTTGTTGGTGTTAGTGAGGTTGCTGGTGTTAGTTGTGTTGTTGGTGTTAGTTGTGTTGTTGGTGTTAGTGGGGTTGTTGGTGTTAGTGAGGTTGCTGGTGTTAGTTGTGTTGCTGGTGTTAGTTGTGTTGTTGGTGTTAGTTGTGTTGTTGGTGTTAGTGGGGTTGCTGGTGTTAGTTGTGTTGTTGGTGTTAGTGGGGTTGCTGGTGTTAGTTGTGTTGCTGGTGTTAGTTGTGTTGTTGGTGTTAGTTGTGTTGTTGGTGTTAGTGGGGCTGCTGATGTTAGTTGTGTTGTTGGTGTTAGTGGGGCTGCTGATGTTAGTTGTGTTGTTGGTGTTAGTGGGGTTGCTGGTGTTAGTTGTGTTGTTGGTGTTAGTGGGGCTGCTGATGTTAGTTGTGTTGTTGGTGTTAGTGGGGTTGCTGGTGTTAGTTGTGTTGTTGGTGTTAGTGGGGTTGCTGGTGTTAGTTGTGATGTTGGTGTTAGTTGTGTTGTTGGTGTTAGTTGTGTTGTTGGTGTTAGTTGTGTTGTTGGTGTTAGTGGGGCTGCTGATGTTAGTTGTGTTGTTGGTGTTAGTTGTGTTGTTGGTGTTAGTGGGGTTGCTGGTGTTAGTTGTGTTGTTGGTGTTAGTGGGGCTGCTGATGTTAGTTGTGTTGTTGGTGTTAGTTGTGTTGTTGGTGTTAGTGGGGCTGCTGATGTTAGTTGTGTTGTTGGTGTTAGTTGTGTTGTTGGTGTTAGTGGGGTTGCTGGTGTTAGTTGTGTTGTTGGTGTTAGTGGGGTTGCTGGTGTTAGTGAGGTTGCTGGTGTTAGTTGTGTTGTTGGTGTTAGTTGTGTTGTTGGTGTTAGTTGTGTTGTTGGTGTTAGTGGGGTTGTTGGTGTTAGTGAGGTTGCTGGTGTTAGTTGTGTTGCTGGTGTTAGTTGTGTTGTTGGTGTTAGTGGGGCTGCTGATGTTAGTTGTGTTGTTGGTGTTAGTGGGGTTGCTGGTGTTAGTTGTGATGTTGGTGTTAGTTGTGTTGTTGGTGTTAGTGGGGTTGCTGATGTTAGTTGTGTTGTTGGTGTTAGTGGGGTTGCTGATGTTAGTTGTGATGTTGGTGTTAGTTGTGTTGTTGGTGTTAGTTGTGTTGCTGGTGTTAGTTGTGTTGCTGGTGTTAGTTGTGATGTTGGTGTTAGTTGTGTTGCTGGTGTTAGTTGTGTTGCTGATGTTAGTTGTGATGTTGGTGTTAGTTGTGTTGTTGGTGTTAGTGGGGTTGCTGATGTTAGTTGTGTTGTTGGTGTTAGTGGGGTTGCTGATGTTAGTTGTGATGTTGGTGTTAGTTGTGATGTTGGTGTTAGTTGTGTTGTTGGTGTTAGTTGTGTTGCTGGTGTTAGTTGTGTTGCTGATGTTAGTTGTGTTGCTGATGTTAGTTGTGATGTTGGTGTTAGTTGTGTTGTTGGTGTTAGTGGGGTTGCTGATGTTAGTTGTGATATTGGTGTTAGTTGTGATGTTGGTGTTAGTTGTGTTGTTGGTGTTAGTTGTGTTGCTGGTGTTAGTGGGGTTGCTGATGTTAGTTGTGATGTTGGTGTTAGTTGTGATGTTGGTGTTAGTGGGGTTGCTGGTGTTAGTGGGGTTGCTGATGTTAGTTGTGTTGTTGGTGTTAGTGGGGTTGCTGATGTTAGTTGTGATGTTGGTGTTAGTTGTGTTGTTGGTGTTAGTTGTGTTGCTGGTGTTAGTGGGGTTGCTGATGTTAGTTGTGTTGTTGGTGTTAGTGGGGTTGCTGATGTTAGTTGTGATGTTGGTGTTAGTTGTGTTGCTGGTGTTAGTGGGGTTGCTGATGTTAGTTGTGTTGTTGGTGTTAGTGGGGTTGCTGATGTTAGTTGTGATGTTGGTGTTAGTTGTGATGTTGGTGTTAGTTGTGTTGCTGGTGTTAGTGGGGTTGCTGATGTTAGTTGTGTTGTTGGTGTTAGTGGGGTTGCTGATGTTAGTTGTGATGTTGGTGTTAGTTGTGTTGTTGGTGTTAGTTGTGTTGTTGGTGTTAGTGAGGTTGTTGGTGTTAGTTGTGTTGCTGGTGTTAGTTGTGTTGTTGGTGTTAGTGGGGCTGCTGATGTTAGTTGTGTTGTTGGTGTTAGTGAGGTTGCTGGTGTTAGTTGTGTTGTTGGTGTTAGTTGTGTTGTTGGTGTTAGTTGTGTTGTTGGTGTTAGTGGGGTTGTTGGTGTTAGTTGTGTTGTTGGTGTTAGTTGTGTTGTTGGTGTTAGTGAGGTTGCTGGTGTTAGTTGTGTTGTTGGTGTTAGTTGTGTTGTTGGTGTTAGTTGTGTTGTTGGTGTTAGTGGGGTTGTTGGTGTTAGTTGTGTTGTTGGTGTTAGTTGTGTTGTTGGTGTTAGTGAGGTTGCTGGTTTTAGTTGTGTTGTTGGTGTTAGTTGTGTTGTTGGTGTTAGTTGTGTTGTTGATGTTAGTTGTTTTGTTGGTGTTAGTGAGGTTGCTGGTGTTAGTTGTGTTGTTGGTGTTAGTTGTGTTGTTGGTGTTAGTTGTGTTGTTGGTGTTAGTTGTGTTGTTGGTGTTAGTGGGGTTGTTGGTGTTAGTGAGGTTGCTGGTGTTAGTTGTGTTGCTGGTGTTAGTTGTGTTGTTGGTGTTAGTGGGGTTGCTGGTGTTAGTGGGGTTGCTGGTGTTAGTTGTGTTGTTGGTGTTAGTGGGGTTGCTGGTGTTAGTTGTGTTGTTGGTGTTAGTTGTGTTGTTGGTGTTAGTGAGGTTGTTGGTGTTAGTGAGGTTGTTGGTGTTAGTGGGGTTGTTGGTGTTAGTGGGGTTGTTGGTGTTAGTGAGGTTGTTGGTGTTAGTGGGGTTGTTGGTGTTAGTGGGGTTGTTGGTGTTAGTGGGGTTGCTGGTGTTAGTTGTGTTGCTGGTGTTAGTTGTGTTGTTGGTGTTAGTGAGGTTCCTGGTGTTAGTTGTGTTGTTGGTGTTAGTGAGGTTGCTGGTGTTAGTTGTGTTGTTGGTGTTAGTTGTGTTGTTGGTGTTAGTTGTGTTGTTGGTGTTAGTGAGGTTGCTGGTGTTAGTTGTGTTGTTGGTGTTAGTTGTGTTGTTGGTGTTAGTGGGGTTGTTGGTGTTAGTGAGGTTGCTGGTGTTAGTTGTGTTGCTGGTGTTAGTTGTGTTGTTGGTATTAGTGGGGTTGCTGGTGTTAGTTGTGTTGTTGGTGTTAGTGGGGTTGCTGGTGTTAGTTGTGTTGTTGGTGTTAGTGGGGTTGTTGGTGTTAGTGATGTTGCTGGTGTTAGTTGTGTTGTTGGTGTTAGTGATTTTGCTGGTGTTAGTGATGTTGCTGGTGTTAGTTGTGATGTTGGTGTTAGTGAGGTATCTGGTGTTAGTGGTGTTGCTGGTGTTCTTCATGTTTGTGGTGTTGGTGACGACACGTGTTGTTGATGTTTGTTGGTGTTGGTGAAGGCACTGGTGAAGGTTGTGTTGATGGTGACATTAACATTGGTGGTCTGCAACGCCGTCAAATGTTAGAATATTTCAGTCTAGTCCCGTGAAATCTAAATCTACGTTGGCGAGTCTTCTTTTGAAGGCAGGCAGCTTTGGTTTGTGTTATTGTTGTAGTTGTAGTTGTTGGGGATAAACGCAACTATTTCCACCGCCGTCACCAACATCGCGCCCTTCTGGCTTTGTGTTCAAAAAAATATTTTAAAACATTGATTATGAGCCATCGCAAACCCGCTCGTTTCTTGGTTGCCCTCGCCAACCCGCTCGTTTTTTGTTTGCCCTCGCCAACCCGCTTGCTTCTTGGTTGCCCTCTCCGACCCGCTCGTTTCTTGGTTGCCAACGCTTCACATGGTCAACTAGATCCCGTAAACAAGTTGAGCCACCGAACCTTAAACTAACTGGCTTGTGACATTACACCCTACTATCGGGCGAGTGGGGTGAAGGGGGTGGTGCTGACAAGCTGTTTAAAAAAAAACACCCCCCCCCCTAAGAGCCTGAGATGACATCACAATTTTTATGTTAATTTTTTAGGGGGGGGGCGGGGGAACCTTGAAATAAGTCTTTTAAACTGGTTACCGAAGAGAGGCTCTCAACTATTTGTTAGGGTACCGCGCAATTAAGGGTCTCACATTATTATTATTATTATATTATATTCTTATTATTTGAGGGTTGACACTGATGCTATATTCCAAAATTACATTGAGCATATGTCACAACGACCGATTCCCGTGGACTTGATGGAGTAGACTGCAGTAATCTCGTCAATGTATAAATATATCGCACTCTGATAGTAGTACTCCGTCTTTCAAGTTACCATTCAACAAATGTGTCCAAACGTTTATCATTCAACAAGTTGTCGCTGCTGTCCCGCTGTTGTAAGATTTTGCTGGCGTGTGTTGGGGCGGGTAAGGGTGGCGGTACTCTTGACACCAGCCAGTCGTATCCTACGGACACCCGCCCCCTCCCCCCCCCCAGCAGTCGTCACAACCCATGATATCAGATCACTGTCACCGGAAATCTTGATAGTTGATGTGTGTGTGTGTGTGGGGGGGGGAGAGGGGGGACTCATGGCGGAAACTGTTGGTAAAGTGACGTCACGCCAGGACAATAGAATGTCGTTTGTTTCGCTTCTTTGAGTTTGTTCTTGTGGCTTGGGGTAGGCTGTGGGGTAATATATTTTATAAATGGGGAGTGTGTGTGTGTGTGGGGGGGGGGAGAAACTAATAACCGGAAGCATGACACGTATACTTCTAAGAAGTAGCTCAGTTTCGTTCATGAGTTTATGATTGTCTCATCCTCCAGTGGGGGGCCAACTTTCTTTTGATTGAACGGCATCCGTTTTCATTGTCATCCAACACTTTCACTCTAATATGATGAGTCGCATATTAAAAACAACAAATACCCCCCCCTTTCCCACCTTTCTTTTTTTAAGCCCAGAGATATGAGACTAAAGTCTAATGAAGGCTCTTTGCCGAAACGTTCGCTGTTGTGTTACGTCTTGTCAGGCCTACTAATACCCTGTTTTTATATTATACATTTACCTATTTAATAGCCTGATTGCAGTCTCACCCCCATTACTTTGTTCTCTAATGAAGACTAATTTATAGTTTTACTGTTATCGTGTGGATGTTTACTACTTACAAACCGAACAGCCCAACTCAAATTAGCTACTCGTCCGGACATTCAGCCATCTTCGTTACCACGGATACCGCCATAGTCGTGATATAAAGCGGCCCTCGGGGGTGGGGGGGGGAATCATTCTGACGTCATTTCCTTTTAAAAGCTAAGCAAATATGACGAGACATTGGAACAATAGACAGAACGTGTGCACATTACAGGGATCCCCAGAGTCTTGAGAGAACGCTGGGCCACGAGGGTCTATAATCCTATGTTGTTTTTTAAGGAGTCATCTTTGAAGCGTCACGAGGATCCTCCCAGATCAAGTAATGATCTTTAATATTTGACTCAAATCGTCAATTTTTTTACGGTTTCTTAATTTAATAAAACGAGACAGCAACACCCTAACACCATGGCTAGTGATCTGTTAGCGAGAAAGTAACACTATGGGTAGTGATCTGTTACGCCCACACTGATCTGTTAGCGCCCACAGTGAGCTGTTAGCGCCTACACTGATCTGTTAGCGCCTACACTGATCTGTTAGCGCCCACACTGATCTCTTAGCGCCCACACTGATCTGTTAGCGCCCACACTGATCTGTTAGCGCCCACACTGATCTGTTAGCGCCCACACTGATCTGTTAGCGAGACAGTAACACCATGGGTAGGGAGCTGTTCACGACACCTTTACAACAGTTGTGACTCATGTTACATTTAATCGGCGCGGCCACGCAGATAGTCGTCCGATGCCGATCAGCAGTTTAGAATTACCGGGAAGCAAATTTTGTAAAATATCGTACAAAAATTTGATGCTGTGAAACTTTACACAAGCGTTTTAGAAAGAAATCCCTTATATTAACTTCACCGCCGTCTCTTGGTCGGTCGGGCGGGCGGAAAAACAAAACGTCAGAAATGACTCACTTCCCGTGATGCTATGGAGCTGAAATTTTGCACATAAACTCGTGTCACATAACAATGCATTAAAAAAATAATTACAGATCGATCGAATGTACCTTAATTAAATTAAGCCATTTTTTGTTAATCACAATATATCTATATGTAGCCGTCTCCTATTGTTTACATACACGTGTCACATGAGTTCACGCCATCTATCGATGACCACATCCCGTGTTTTACAACAGGAGAAGGTCACTCAGTTTCAGTCTGTAAATGTTTGTCGCGTTTGAACATAATCAATACTTTTAGTTATGTCTCATATATAAGTATAAGGGATTTATAGTCAAAAACTTTGTTTTTTACGCGTTGTTTAATTTGTACTTTGTACAAGAGCCAACGAACCTTAGAGGGAACATTGATTGTTATTACAGGTTCACCACACGACACCCGAACACCACAGTGACATCCGAACACCACAGTGACATCCGAACACCACACGACAGCCGAACACCACACGACACCCGAACACCACACGACACCCGAACACCACACGACACCCGAACACCACACGACACACGAACACCACACGACACCCGAACACCACACGACACACGAACACCACAGTGACACTTTAAGACTTAAAGAGTTCGGCACTTAGTGTCACCTTATCATCCCAGCCTTGATCAAGGACCCCCCTCGACCCCTGACAATTCAGCCTTGATCAAGGACCCCCCCCCTCCCAAACGACCCCTAGCATTGCAGTCCTGATTAAGATCCCAAAAATACTGGAGTTAACCGTTAAGACGCAGGCAGAGACAAGGGGCGGGAAGGAGAAAGAAGCCTGGTGTATTAGCTCTGACTCAACTGACTTCCTGCATATTATGACTTGAGGCGGCGTGACCTGCTTTATTCGAGACTTTAGAGAAAGAAAAAAAAACCAAAACCGATCCTGGAAATAAACGGGGATAAAACTGCTATGCAAACAAAAGACGAGGATTGGCGAGGTCTTGGTGTGGAGAGCGTCACACTGGAGTGGGCTCAAGTGATCTAATTCGTTGTGACGTTAATACTGACTTGGGACGTACCCCATCGTTTGTAACTCCTGCAGTTTAAATGTGCAGTGTACGACGTGTACGTGTGATTTGTCCCGCGTTTTCTCGTCCGTGTTTATTTTGGACCTGCGATACATCCTGAAAGGAGCCATGCACTGATAGGCGCGAGGTCGCAAGGGGTCTCCAAATGGGCATTGGGGGTCTCCCAATGGATATTGGGGGTCTTCATATGGTCATAGGGGATCTCCCAATGGGCATCGGGGGGTCTCCCAATAGATACGGGTGTCTTCCAATGGGCATCGGGTGTCTTCCAATGGGCATCGGGTGTCTTCCAATGGGCATCGGGTGTCTTCCAATGGGCATCGGGTGTCTTCCAATGGATATCGGTTGTCTCCCAATGGATATCGGGTGTCTCCCAATGGATATCGGGTGTCTTCCAATGGGCATCGGGGGTCTCCAAATGGGTACGGGTTGTATATGGACGTGGATGTATCACAAATGGGCATCGGGGGTCTCGAAATGGGCATCCGGGTCTCAAAATGGGCATCGGGGGGTCTGGAAATGGGCATCGGAGGTCTTCAAATGGGCGTCGGGGTCTCCAAATGGGCATCGGGGTCTCCAAATGGGCATCGGGGTCTCCCAATGGGCATCG
This sequence comes from Ampullaceana balthica, assembly GCA_944989445.1. Lineage (NCBI taxonomy): Eukaryota > Metazoa > Mollusca > Gastropoda > Lymnaeidae > Ampullaceana > Ampullaceana balthica. The sequence continues at coordinate 268,123 of CALYLW010000934.1, read as the reverse complement.
GGGGGACTCCCAAATGGGCATCGGGGGGACTCCCAATGGGCATCAGGGGGTCTCCCAATGGATATCAGGTGCCTCCCAATGGACATGGAGGTATCACACATGGACATCGTGAGACCCAAGTAGACAGACTGGTGTATCCTACCTTTCGAGGGATTCCACGAGTCACTGAGACAAATTGGGTTGGTGTCCGCCGTGTGCGTGAGGGGGGTCTCCTTTATGGAGCGTGTGTGTGTGTGTGTATGGGATGTTCTTGACGGTGTGGGGGTCTGCTGCACGTTGTGGGTTGTGTGTGTGGGGGGTCTCTTGTACGGCGTGGGGGGACTCTTACTGTGTGGGATGTGTGTGTGTGTTGATAAGTGTACGAGTCTCGGCGACTTATCTCAAGTGTTTTTATTTCCCACACCAACCACGACACCTGTAAGGAGAAGAGTTTAGTTAGAGTGGTGGGGGTGGCTGTGGGGTGGGGGGGTGGCTGTGGGGTGGGGTGGCTGTGGGAAGGGGGTGGCTGTGGGGTGGGGGTCGCTGTGGGGTGGGGGTGGCTGTGGGGTGGGGATGGCTGTGGGGTGGGGGTCGCTGTGGTGGGGGTGGCTGTGTGGTGGGGGTGGCTGTGGGGGTGGCTGTGGTGGGTTGGGGTGGCTGTGGGGTAAGGGTGGCTGTGGTGTGGGGGTGGCTGTGAGGTGAGGGTGGCTGTGGGTGAGGGTGTGGGGTGAGGGTGTGGTCGATGGCTCATCAAAATATGCAAAACATCTGCTTCAGTCGTAACAACCGAGATACGTTTAGCCTCAGAGATAGATACCCTCGATTTAGATATCCTCGATTTAGATATCATTCAATCAATCGTTTTAAAAAAACAACAAAACAATAAAAGGTAATTAACTCATAGGTAGTATCACCATTTACTTTAGCCACGTGGAAGTCATTCTCATGTTTAAGGTTTGAATTATTTAATTATAATAAATTGATAATATATATAGCGCTATATCCCAGCTAGGAACCGGGCTCACAGCGCTTTACATGGAGACCATAACATACATATAATAATTAAATAACCATTCATACCATAATAACAAACATAAAGGACAGTACATTACACATAAGCTACGTTAATCATTAATAGTTCGTAGTTTTAAATTGATTTAATCGAACAGCTACTTTAGACTAGATCACTGTCTACACTGGTGTTAGATTAACCTATGGCATACCCGAATGTCTTTTGACGATAATAATGTAGGGAAGTTCCCATTGCTTTGTGAAATGTGCAATATATACCGGGATTATTACTCTCGACCATTGTCTCGAATTTCGTCAGTTAAACGAGTGGGCCGTATAACAGATCAAGTCTAATCAATGCACAATATTCCCCACCCACGTTTTCACGTATAACACATCCTGGCTCTGAGCATTGGTCAATAGAAATAATTGTTTTGACATTTAAATATGCATGTAACGTAGACAGATATGTATTATTCAAGCTATATATTAATTAAGCGATATTTACATACATACATAATCAATATTACACACATAACCAATATTTGCGTACATAATGAATAATTAAATACATATTCAATATTACATACATAATTACTATTTAAATTAGGGGGTGGCCGGATATTGGGATTTCCGCCACTATCCGGATTCCGTAAGTACTTAAGGCAGATCCGGATAGGATCTGGAAATCAAATATAGTAAAGAATTATTTGAAATGAAATTAAATTAATATTAATAAGTTTATAAACAAATATAAAAAGTAAAAAACAATAACATTAAATTATTAATATATAACAAAATAAACAAATTAACAAGCGTTGATCATGAAATCATTCAATCCATGCAAAATATAATAAAACAATCAATTTCAATACGAGAACAAATATTAAGTTAAAATTTTACAGATTTAGGTATTACATTTCTAATTTCTACATAAGATAACAAACTAAGTTAACTATCAGCATATTAAAGTTACATCGTGTGAATAAAAGAACAGTTTTTATTACGGCTCTAGATCACGACTTCTTGTACACCACACTACACAGTCAGTACAACACTGGTCGCTTGGTACACACTACATAGTTCGCTCAACTTCGTTGATTCAATTCATTGTAACTTGTTCATGGTTGACGTTGACAGTGTCACAGACTGTCATTATAGATAGATGTTACTCTCTATATGTTGGATAATACAAATTTTAATAAATAGTATTAAATACAAAATTAGAAATTAGTAAAGTACATCCCCTTAGCTCTTACATTTAAATGTGGAGATATCCGGATCCGGCAAATATTAGGGCCAAACTGTCCGGATCCGGCAAATAGTAAAAAAGCCATAACCCCCTAAGTTAAATGGATATTCAACATTACATACATAATTAATAGTTGCGTAAATAATCAAAAAAATACACAAATAATCAATATTTACATACATAATCGAGGTTTACATACATACATGACTCCCAGGTAATGCCCCTTTTAAGCTGCGCGGCCGCGAGGATATATGACCGACGCCGCGCAGCAGTTTACAATTACCACGCAGTAAATTATAATATACATGTAATAGTTAAATATAATACATGTGTTTGTGGGTGTAAAATTTTGCACAAAATTTAGATGCTGTGCAACTTTGACAACGTTTTTTTCTTCTTCTTTTTCTTATTTTTTTTTAAATTTAAATTTTGCACACGGACCAACGATCCGTAGAGGGAACATTGCCTTTGATAGCTGCTTGCGATTTCAACATTAATCACTGAATATTAAATCAAAGAAGAAAAAAAAACTATTTACGCTTTGCCACACACACAAGAAAGAAAGATAAACGTAGCTTATGTACACTGTAATGTCGTTATATGTTTGAGTTAGGATATGAATGTGTACAATGAAATGCATTGATTATATGTGTAAGTGATTTTTTGTGAAGCACTGCGAGTCCAGCTGCTTGCTTATTATTCTTACTTTTGGTGACCCGTCAAAACGGCTCAGGACAAAACGTCCTCGACATGACGGCCCCGGTCAAAACGACCCCAGACAAATTGTTAACATTTTTCAACAAATCTTTATATTATTTTTTTTCATTTTAAGCTTTTGTCAACTTTTTTACCCTTAAATAAAGTGGTAAAATTGTAAAATTATATCTTGTGATGTTATTATATTGTTTCTTGTCAACAAACAGCCGCGATTGGTACCATTTCGCGTAAAGGCAATTAAATTCACTATTGTGGTGTCATTATTATTGTTTATTATTAGCAAAATCTGACACTGAATAGGTGAGTAAAAATACGAATTTAATATTTGGACATTTTACTTTTAGCCCATCTATTAGCCCGGGGCCGTTTTGTCGGTGAACCATTACTATTGTATCTGGACGGAGTCCCCCCCACCCCTCAGCCACCCCCTCTAAGCTCACCATGGTCAATGATTAGACGAGGCCACCACAAGAAGGGAAGTTACAATATCACTATCACAGGAAGCTTAATACTTTAGGAAAGAAAATTGTATTTTTAGCATCGCTTTGAAATAGTGAGTTATTGAAAGTTATTGTTTTTAATGAAACTTTCTCAGAGTGCTAAGAATTTGAGGAGCCTTGTTTTGGGCCAATAGTGATGAACAGGGCTCAGTTCTTGAATGTAAATACCAATTGTAGCAGCGCGAGAATGTCAAGGTCAGCGGATGTCATCTCCTCAGAACTGCTGTATCTCCCGAACGATTTTATTTCCAAGAAAAAGAAAGCCACCACCACCCGCTACCCCGCTCGCAACACTTGCCCCAAGATCTAAATATGAATTAACTTCTTGCGGGAAAACCGTCTTCACGCCGGGGGGTCATTTCCGGTGAACTGTTAGGTCGTCGAGTATTGTGGGACTAGTACCGAAACTTTCCATCTGCATAACACCCGAGCACCCGCCGAGGGCTGAACACGCGGTCTCAGGTGTGTGTCCTCATTACCGTGTGCTCTTCATTGCCATATTCATATTCGGGATATTTAGCGTTACTTTCCCCATTCAGGCGGCATGTTCGTGTATCCTCAGCCCGAACTGTAAGCTTTCATCTTTTCATTTATTTTTGTATGGGTGCAATATGTGCAATATGTGCAATATTAGATGTTGATACAATGTTACCTTAGTAGACTTACGAAATGTCTTATATTTGGATTGTGTTCATTTTAAATAGTTATTTCTATTGGTTTTGTGCATTTTACAGAATGTCGTAATACGATCCAGATTCTCAAAATATGAAATCGACACATACTTAAGGGAGGGGGTGTGGATTCTGATGACATTTTTTCTTATTACTGTGGGGGGGGGGCATTAGAACCCCACAGTCCGGGTGTTGTTTTAAAAAAAAATAAGTGATGTTTGTGGGGAACGGTGAAGCTTTGTGAAGGAGAGGGAATACAAATATCATATACCTTCATGAAGGCCATCCATCTATCTAAGAAACTGACCCCCCAGCGGGTCAAAGGTCACGTCTTTAAGCCAACACACTCATGGTTGTCCTTCTTGCTGTCATGTCTTTTACCGAGTCACACGATTCGACTAGGCTGTAGACCCACTCCGCAGTGAATGGCTAATGATATCTTTTGTCGTCATAATTAGATTGATATTTATTACCTGTGTACAAGCTCCAATCAGATTGCCGTTTATTACCTGTGTACTAACTCAAATTTCATTGCCATTTATTACCTGTGCCTGTGTACAGACTTCAATCTGATTGCCATGTATTACCGTTGTACAAACTAAGATTGCCATTTATTACCCGTGCCTGTGTGCAGACTTCAATCTGATTGCCATTTATTACCGATGTACACAATCAGATTGCCATTTATTACCGATGTACACAATCAGATTGCCATTTATTACCGATGTACACAGATTGCCATTTATCACCTGTCTACTGACTCCAGGCTATCTGACCCCCTCTCCCCCCTCCCTTCTTTAAGACGCCGTCCATGTGCTTGACATGGAACAGTTTAGACAAAAAACAACAACTAAGTGGGCCAGCCGGCCTCTTATCTAATAATAATGTGGGACTTATTTATGGCAAGTTTGATTTTCAGTGGTCCCAAAACTGTTCTTGTGGGGTTTAATTTCGGAAAGAGAAATAAAAATTCGCATTTGGTTAGGCACAACTCGTTCAGATAGGGGTGAGTTCGACACAACTCGTTCAGATAGGGGTGAGTTCGAACCTTCAGATAGTTTTACGACCCCGTCATTGTTTTTTTAAAAAAATAATTATTTTTTTATAAGTTTAGTATTTAATAAGGGGCCGTCCATAAATGACGTCAGGCAATTTTCGCCGATTTTAACTCCCCCCCCACCCTTCCCCCATTCGTCACACTTTGTCACAAAAACTTAGACCCCCCTCCCTTCCAATATGACGTACTAAAGCTGTGACACCCCCCCCCCAAAAAAAAACAACAAACAAAACAAACAAAAAGCAAAGAAAAAAAGCAGTATTTTCTATTTGAAAATGAGCATGTTTCAAATCACTTTAAAGTCATTTTCGTATGCATGTAGTGTGAGGCTGCACTCTAATATCGTAAAGGTTGGTCCACACCTTTCAAATGCTCGCGAGCATTTGATCAAACATCACACGAACGCACTATAAAATACGCCAAAATTACATGTGTGAATCCATGTAAAACGTCATAAAATAAATAGTAAGCAATCGAATATTTAAGTGGAACTTTGATTTAAAGTAGGGTGTTTTGACGTGACGTCACAAATCTTAACCCCATCCCCCGCGTTACACATCGTCACAAATTTGGTGACCCTCCTCCCCCCTAGTTGCGCGACGTCACTTATGGATGTGCCCTATCATTATTTGACGTATACAAATATATTTATATTTGAAATATAAATATTTTTGACGTGCGATCCAGGTAAATATTAATCTTAGTTTTTAAAAAAAAATTAAGGTAACGTAAGGGTCTAAAAAATACTATTATTAACAGTGATATGGCGTGATTAAATATATATTTGTTGGTTTAACGCAAGATACTCTCAAAAATAAAGCCAAAAAGTCATTCGTTAAAGTTTATTACTAATTGTAATTGTTTAACATTACTTCCCTTCCTGTGTTATTTTTTCATCTCCCCGGAAAATTCTTTTTCTTTCTTTCTTTTTTTTAAAAATAGTTTTTTCAATTAAAAAAAAACAACTTATTTCAAATGACAACAATCTAACATTGTTTAAAAACACAAATATCAACAAAGATTCAAATAAAAACGCATTTTATTTTTGTGTGTGCTCCGCTCCTCTTTCCTATCAATGATACTTTTGTGTGAACCAGAGGGAATACTTAATTGTCTTTAAAAAATAAGACAATAACTAGATGTTTAACACAGACAGACGCACGCCACGTCAAATTATCATGGCTCGTCATTGCTCTGACCGGAAAACGCCATGGCTCATTACTCAATGTTACTATTTTTAGATGGTACTATTTTTAGACACGTTCTTTCTAACACAACGGTTTCCAGTCTACATATAGAAGTAACAAAACGTTAATAGCGACCGACGTATCTAAAAGTCTAGTGCACTGAAGTCGTCAATAAGATTGCGTCTTGTCAAGTCTACTAGGCTGACGGAAGTTAATGAAGAGCGAACAAACATCTGTTGAGCTAAAGACCAGCGTACCCGGATATTTGATAACACAATTGTGGACGAACCATCTCTCGCGAGCCGCATGCGGCTCTTCTGCGTTCACTCTGCGGCTAGCGTACTATTTATGAAAAGGTATAATGTCACAAGCAATGTTCCCTTTAAGCAGGGCGCTCGCGCAGGCATCTGACCGACGGCGCGTAGCAGTTTAGAATTACCGCACAGTAAATTTTGTGAAATATTGGTTGAGGGAATCAATGCTGCGCAACTTTGTACACAAGTTTGTTTACTTTGTAAACAGACCAACGAACATCAGAGGGAACATTGGTCACAAGGATTACTGGAAGATTTCCAAGTCAGGTTTAATGACCAATAGTCAATGCGGTTCTCAACATTTTTTTTTACATTTTAAAATGGCTCTCAGTTTCTACAGGTCTGGTCACCCCTGGATTAATATCTTAATGACATTGGTCCAACCGAATATACTGGATACTTCTGTTAATTATAGTTAATATATCTCCGCCATGAAATCACGAAGCAAATAAGAAAAATGTAAATATTGGTTCATGTCATTATTTGTTTGTTATCGGGTATGTACTTTCATGGCTGTGTGATCCGTGTGTCTTGCCGTCAGTGTCACATATAATACTTTGAGAAGCACCGCGCGAGTTTGCTGTTTGGCTATGATGGGCTGGCACAAATAAACATGTCATGAAATAGGACCCCCCCCCCACCACCCCAGCCTTGTTGTGCCAGATCCCTGCAGTACACAACATTCCTTGATGTCACCAATGTCTGACACTTGCACTTCAACTTGTCTGTCTTGGATTGATCCGATTTTTAAAAAAAAACGTGGTAAGAACTTCTTCAGTCTCTCATTCTCTCCCCTAGCCCCCCCCCAAATCAGAGTGGTTCTCGATATACTCTCACAGGGTTTGGTACGTCTTTCTACCGCTCTACTGATCCAGGTTTTGTGTCGACTACTGCATTGAGGCGGCCCCTTTTGGGAACCTATGCCAACAGTGAGGCGATCCCTTTCGTGAGCTTATGCCAGCAGTGAGCCGATCCCTTTCGTGAGCTTGTGGCAGCAGTGAGCCGATACCTTTTGTGCGCCTATGCCTGTAGTGAGGCGATCCCTTTAATGAGCGTGTGCCTGGAGTTAGCCGATCCCTTTATTTAGCTGATCCATTTGGTGAGCTTGACCCTTGTAGGAGCTAATCCCTTGTAGGAGCTGATACCTTGTGGCAGCCATTCCTTTATAGGGAGCTAATCCATGAAAGTATCTTAATCTCTTAAACTGTTTCCTACACTAATATTATCATGTGAAGCTGTAGACTGACCCCCAGATGTATCAGGTGTTGGCTGATGACATCATACAATTAGCTTGTCCTTTGAAAATATTAGCTGAATCTTAAAGACACACTGAAAAGCTAGATTTCATATTAAAATGGTATAATACCTTTTTAAATCACTAGATGACCTATTTAAGCCACCAGATGACCCATTTAAGCCACTAGATGACCTATACCTATTTAAGCCACTAGATGACCTATTTAAGCCACCAGATGACCTATTTAAGCCACTAGATGACCTATTTAAGCCACCAGATGACCTATTTAAGCCACTAGATGACCTATTTAAGCCACTAAATGACTTGTTAAAATATTATATGACTTACTTAAAAAAATAACTAGATGACCTCTTCAAAAATGCTATATGACAAACGAATCTCTTGACGAAATTGAAACAATCCCTTATTTTAGGAATATCCATTTCTTATCCTAGTTGAATAGCGCTTATTCTGTTAGAAAATTCTTAGATTACTTGTCCTAGAGTGTCATGACTCTAGTTTTAGAACCCCTGTGCTAAGTTGATATTCCACACTTTAAATATCGATATAATTTTTTACTGCCAACAGTCAATCTCAGATAACCACCAGCCCTGATGAGAGGGCAGAGGGCTTGTCATTTTTATTATGTAAAGCTGGTATGTAAATGCAGTTTTCATTGTATTCCGTACTCAGTACACAACTGCCATGTCAGTACACTCTAAATATGTGTACACGGTGAACTTTGTCATTTAATTTACTCATAATGTCTTAGGTACACACCTGTGATATATATCGACAAAATCTTAATGTCTTGTTTATACATGCAGTACAGATCTTCCATGTCAATACATTCTGAATGTCATGTGTACAAGGTACACATCTGACATTTAAAGCAATCAACATGTATTTGTCCATATCTATTTGGTCTTATTACTTACTCTCCCACTGACTTCTTTTCTTAAGCATCTTGCCTGTTGAATAACTATGGTCCATTCTGTGTACTTAACTACCACACATCTTGCCCGTAGAACAACTATGGTCCGTTCTGTGTACTTAACTACCACACATCTTGCCCGTTGAACAACTATGGTCCATTCTGTGTACTTAACTACCACACATCTGGCCTGTAGAACAACTATGGTCCATTCTGTGTACTTAACTACCACACATCTTGCCTGTTGAATAACTTTGGTCCATTCTGTGTACTTAACTACCACACATCTTGCCCGTAGAACAACTATGGTCCATTCTGTGTACTTAATTACCACACATCTGGCCTGTTGAATAACTATGGTCCATTCTGTGTACTTAACTACCACACATCTTGCCTGTTGAATAACTATGGTCCATTCTGTGTACTTAACTACCACACATCTTGCCTGTTGAATAACTATGGTCCATTCTGTGTACTTAACTACCACACATCTGGCCTGTAGAACAACTATGGTCCATTCTGTGTACTTAACTACCACACATCTTGCCCGTAGAACAACTATGGTCCATTCTGTGTACTTAACTACCACACATCTTGCCCGTTGAACAACTATGGTCCATTCTGTGTACTTAACTACCACACATCTGGCCTGTAGAACAACTATGGTCCATTCTGTGTACTTAACTACCACACATCTTGCCTGTTGAATAACTATGGTCCATTCTGTGTACTTAACCACCACACATCTGGCCTGTTGAATAACTATGGTCCATTCTGTGTACTTAATTACCACACATCTTGCCTGTTGAATAACTATGGTCCATTCTGTGTACTTAATTACCACACATCTGGCCTGTTGAATAACTATGGTCCATTCTGTGTACTTAATTACCACACATCTTGCCTGTTGAATAACTATGGTCCATTCTGTGTACTTAATTACCACACATCTTGCCTGTTGAATAACTATGGTCCATTCTGTGTACTTAACTACCACACATCTTGCCCGTAGAACAACTATGGTCCATTCTGTGTACTTAACTACCACACATCTTGCCCGTAGAACAACTATGGTCCATTCTGTGTACTTAATTACCACACATCTTGCCCGTAGAACAACTATGGTCCATTCTGTGTACTTAACTACCACACATCTTGCCCGTAGAACAACTATGGTCCATTCTGTGTACTTAACTACCACACATCTTGCCCGTAGAACAACTATGGTCCATTCTGTGTACTTAACTACCACACATCTTGCCCGTAGAACAACTATGGTCCATTCTGTGTACTTAATTACCACACATCTTGCCCGTAGAACAACTATGGTCCATTCTGTGTACTTAACTACCACACATCTTGCCCGTAGAACAACTATGGTCCATTCTGTGTACTTAACTACCACACATCTTGCCCGTAGAACAACTATGGTCCATTCTGTGTACTTAACTACCACACATCTTGCCCGTAGAACAACTATAGTCCATTCTGTGTACTTAATTACCACACATCTTGCCTGTTGAATAACTATGGTCCATTCTGTGTACTTAACTACCACACATCTTGCCTGTTAACAACTATGGTCCATTCTGTGTACTTAACTACCACACATCTTGCCTGTTAACAACTATGGTCCATTCTGTGTACTTAACTACCACACATCTTGCCTGTTAACAACTATGGTCCATTCTGTGTACTTAACTACCACACATCTTGCACGTAAAACAACTATGGTCCATTGTGTAGTTAATCGTCTATTTATTTCTCCAACAGTCTTTGGTGTTATTTTAAATACCTGTGTTTCGTGTATGGGGACACAGTGCCCATGTCCTCATTTTGTAAACAACGTTCGGTTTATCTTATATGCGGGGATGATAAATATAGTGGCGCTTTAATATAAAAACGAGCATTCATATCTAAAACCATGCATTGATTTATAGATATACTCGTGCATTGATTTATAGATATTATCATGCATTGATTTATAGATATTATCATGCATTGATTTATAGATAGGACATGCTTGGATTTTTATGTATATATAACCATGTATAGATTTATAGATTATAGATATACCCATGTATTGATTTATAGATATACCCGTGTATTGATTTATATATATACCCGTGTATTGATTTATAGATATACCCGTGTATTGATTTATAGATATACCCGTGTATTGATTTATAGATATACCCGTGTATTGATTTATAGATATACCCATGTATTGATTTATAGATATACCCGTGTATTGATTTATAGATATAACCGTGTTTTGATTTATAGATATATACCCATATATTGATTTATAGTTATACCCATGTATTGATTTATAGATATATACCAATATATTGATTCATAGTTATACCCATGTATTGATTTATATTTTTTTTCTGTCTCCCCATTCAGGGCCCCGCTTCAACCAGTTAGCATTTCCTCCTACACCCTCCCCACCCCCTCGCCGTCACCCCCCTGGGACCGGGGGCTGAACCCGAGCCAACATATCAGCAGCACCCCCCCGCCCACAGCAGCGAGCACCCCGCTGCTGACGTCATCCTCAGCGCCCCCCCACCATGGCCCAACTGGTCAACCAACAGATGGTCATCCTGCCCTCCGGGGCCAACCCCAACGGCAAGGACTCCAGGTGGCTGACCCTCGAGGTGTGCCGTGAGTACCAGAGGAGCAAGTGTTCCCGATCGGATAACGAATGCAAGTTTGCGCACCCGCCCGCGCACGTGGAGGTTCAGAACGGCCGAGTGGTAGCGTGTTTTGATTCTATAAAGGTAGGTCACCCTTTGTTGGATTTTTCCGATGCTTCAGAGAGTTAAGTTTTCCTTCATCTGTAACACTTTCCCCACTCATAGAATTTCGACAGGGCCAGCACGCACGATAGATCGTGGCTTGTGGGTCATCTTGACCCTGGCCATATTGCCTTTCTACCACTGACCACATCCACTACCACCGACCACACACTTATACCACCGACCACATCTTATACCACCAACCACATCTACTACCACCGACCACATCTACTACCACCGACCACATCTACTACCACCGACCACATCCACTACCACCGACCACATCCACTACCACCGACCACATCCACTACCACCGACCACATCCACTACCACCGACCACATCTACTACCACCGACCACATCCACTACCACCAACCACATCTTCTACCACCAACCACATCTTCTACCACCGACCACATCTACTACCACCGACCACATCCACCAACCACATCCACTACCACCGACCACATCCACTACCACCGACCACATCCACTACCACCGACCACATCCACTACCACCGACCACATCCACTACCACCGACCACATCACCACTACCACCGACCACATCCACTACCACCGACCACATCCACTACCACCGACCACATCCACTACCACCGACCACATCCACTACCACCGACCACATCCACTACCACCGACCACATCCACTACCACCGACCACATCCACTACCACCGACCACATCCACTACCACCGACCACATCCACTACCACCGACCACATCCACTACCACCGACCACATCCATTACCACCGACCACATCTGCTACACGTCTAGGGGCTCCACATTTAGGGCCTGTTTGAAACGATCGTTTTAGCGCGTACCTTACTTTACCGTGGTTCGTGTAAACATGTCATTCAGGTCTAGCCGGGTCCCTTTCAACGTGTACGGCTATTTCCAACTCAGTCAGGTCCCTAATGAGAAAAAATGTCCACATTTGGCAGTGGGCTCAAACAAATAAGCGGACAGACAGACGAACGGACGCAATAGCACCAAGAGCTGGGGGACCGGTTTACGAAGAAAAGTATGAAGAGCGTGTGATCGAAGAAAGTTGGTTGAGAATGTGGGAGGGGGGGTATGTCTGCAAAAGTAACACGCAACAGCCAGACAACACATCTTGTCATGTGTTAAGAGGGAGTGAGCAAACACATCTTGTGATGTGCTTGGAGGCAGTCAGCCAACACATCTTGTCATGTGTTTAGATTCAATAAAAAATAAAATATCAACAAAGCAACGGTTCGCATGTTACATTAAATGCCGCTTGGTACAATACGATTCTGCGACTAGTGTCCGACAAATTTGAAGCTGATCAAAATTGTTCCGAGGACCGTTCAGGGCGTGCAATAAATGAACCAAGTGGAAATGGTCATTCAATGTTATTATGTTCTTGTTCTATGTCCACGATGTGCTAGAAGACATTGTTTGGCTCCAACGATTGGTCAGTTTACTTCCACCACCGAGTCAGTAACAAAACTAACGGGAAAGAGATACCGCTGTGCTGAGACTACTGGAACCTGAATAGCGGGGTCCATTGGGTGGGTCAGACTGACCTATTTCTAAGGACGATCTTTAATTTCGACAATATTACCTCCCATTCTTTATTTCAAAATTATCCCCCACCCATCCTCCCATGCCATTGCCACCAATTATTGATGTCAAAATTACCTCCCATGCCAAATGTCAACATTTCCCTTCATTCTTTATGTCAAAATTGCCTCCAATCCTACTTAAAACTACCTACAATCCTACTTGTTAACATTACCTCCCATCCTACTTGTTAACATTACCTCCCATCCTACTTGTTAACATTACCTCCCATCCCAGTTTTGAACATTACCTCCAGTTCTTTATGGTAATAATACCTCCCATCATACCTTGTACACACACTGTACACACTCTGTACACACAAACTTAACGCTGTTACATGAATCTGAACCACGCGGTCCTTTAAAATCCTGTTCTCAGGGAAGGACAACTCACTTCCATTAATCACACGCCGCTCCACGGTTATCCCCCGCCCCCTCCCGAACTTTTCATGTTGTTGACGTTGGCAAAAACCATGTACTAGCCGCCCCCACCCCTAGGCCAGCACCCCCTGCTCCCAGTTCAGCTCCCCCTGCTCCCAGTTCAGCTTCCCCTGCTCCTAGGTCAGCTCCCCCTGCTCCCAGGTCAGCCCCCCCTGCTCCCAGGTCAGCTCCCCCTTACTTGTTAAATTATTTAAGAAACTCGCAGAGTTGTGCAGTTAATTATGTGTGTGTGCGTGCGTGTGTGTTTGTATGCGTGTGCAAACATACACAACAGGAACGGTGTTGCGGACATTTCCGAGTGTCGTTGAGGCCTGTGCAAGGCCGTGCTCGTATGACGACTTACTGCAACTCTTACTTAAGGTAACAGCAGATTTTTTTGTAGAATTACATCCTGTTTGTTTCCAAGACCTGCCGGTCAGTTATGACACACGGGTGAGTTATGACACACGGGTGAGTTATGACACATGGGTGAGTTATGACACACGGGTCAGTTATGACACACTGGTCAGGTATACCACAGGGTTCAGTTATGACACACGGGTGAGTTATGACACACGGGTGAGTTATGACACACGGGTGAGTTATGACACACTGGTCAGGTATACCACAGGATTCAGTTATGACACACGGGTGAGTTATGACACACGGGTGAGTTATGACACACGGGTGAGTTATGACACACGGGTGAGTTATGACACACGGGTCAGTTATGACACGTGGGTCAGTTATGACACGTGGGTCAGTTATGACACACGGGTGAGTTATGACACACGGTTCAGTTATGTCACATGGGTCAGTTATGACACACGGGTCAGTACTCACGGGTCAGGTATGACACACGGGTTGGTTAGGACGCACGGGTCAGTTATGACACATGGCTCAGTTTTGCGACACGGGTCAGTTACGCCACATGGGTCAGATACACACGGTCAGTAATGACACATGGTCAGTAATGACACATGGGTCAGTTATGACACACGGGTCAGTTATGACACATGGGTCAGTTATGACACGGGTCAGTTATGACACACGGGTCTCCGTCAATTTGAATAACTAAATAACTAAAAACCATTGTGTCATCCACAATTTTGAAGAGGTTTTTTTTTGTTTCGGTGAAAAAAAAAGGGGAGGGGGTTGAGTTGGAGGGGTGTTTCCTACCCGTGCCAATGATGTTCGAAGGTCCGATTCGTTTTCCAATATCGGTTATATTCTATGCATAGTTTTATCCACCCCCCCCCCTAGCAATTAATTAATTTTACTCATACAAAATTGAAACAAAATCGTAAAGAAATATTGTATTTGTGTTGGGATCTTGTTAGTTGTGCCAATAAGAGTGAGAGTAGACCTTGATTTTAAACAGAAGAGACCGGGCAGGTTGACGGGGAAGAGGGGACCATATGGGTTGACAGAGGACACCATATGGGTTGACAGAAGAGACCATATAGGTTGACAGAATAGACCATATGGGTTGACAGAAGAGACCATATGTGTTGACAGAGGAGACCATATGGGTTGACAGAGGACACCATCTGGGTTGACAGAAGAGACCATATAGGGTTGACAGAGGAGACCATATGGGTTGACAGAAGAGACCATATGGGTTGACAGAGGAGACCATATGGGTTGACAGAAGAGACCATATGGGTTGACAGAGGAGACCATATGGGTTGACAGAGGACACCATATGGGTTGACAGAAGAGACCATATAGGTTGACAGAGGAGACCATATGGGTTGACAGAGGAGACCATATGGGTTGACAGAGGAGACCATATGGGTTGACAGAGGAGACCATATGGGTTGACAGAAGAGACCATATGGGTTGACAGAGGAGACCATATGGGTTGACAGAAGAGACCATATAGGTTGACAGAGAGATAGGGTGACAGAGACACATATGGGTTGACAGAGAAATAGAGACCATATAGTTAGTTGACAGAGGAGACCATATGGGTTGACAGAAGAGACCATATGGGTTGACAGAGGAGACCATATGGGTTGACAGAAGAGACCATATGGGTTGACAGAGGACACTATATAGGTTGACAGAGGAGACCATATGGGTTGAAGATAAGGCCATACAGGTTGACAGAGGCGGATCAAGACTGCACGGGGCCCCTGGCTGCAATTCCACATGGGGCCTGGTCCAGCCACCTTTATTATAGAAAATAATAAGTTTGGGGCCCTTAAATCATTGGGGGCCCCTGACTTTAGCCCAATCAGCACCCACCCCCCTTACTTAATCCGCCATAGGGACACTATATAGGTTGACAGAGGAAACCATATGGGTTGATCGAAAAGACAGTATAGGTTAAAACATATATTATTCTAATAACCAAACGAGTCAGTGTTTAAGACCAACGCAAGGAAATCAAAGCTCATTTTTATTTTAACTTGCGTTACTTACTGGACGATGGGATGTAAACAAAAATTTAATAAAGTATTACTTTTTTTAAAATGAATTTATTAACGTTAAAAAAAGTGTTGACGTAGGCGTCTCGTGACTATTATTTTTCTAATTATACCACGCCATCTTTCTACATTCACGTCTATTTCTTTGCGCGTGCATCATTTCGCATCAGCGTGACGTCACTGTTGGCACAAATGTTCGTTGGGCGACTTGTTACTAGGAATGCATTTTGTTTTGAGATTAATCTAATCTATTTGCGTCATCACGTGTAGGGGGAAGCCGGCTGGCTAATCGTGTTGGGTATAAGGTTGAACTTTCTAAAGGCACTAAAATAAATAATTAACTCCCCTTCTGCGATTCTCTCCCATTGGCTTCCTGGTTAAAAAAAATTACCTGCCCTTGATGGTGTGCTTTCGGGAGCCATCTTCTCGCGTTGCCAAAGTAACTTTGATGCTCAGCACTCTCCTACCGCCAGTAGCTACTCTCTTAAAAGATAAACATGACCCGGAGGCCGCGGTGAGCGGAGGGATTAAAGGGGTAAGGGGTAGGTTGGAATAATTTCTATAACGGTTATTTGATCCGATCGAAACTTAATAGTTTTATCCACGCATTGTACTAGTCAATATACCCGGCTTTCCCAGTAGGCATTCTTGTACAAATTGATAGGTATCTGAATTAAAAAATGGATTTGGAATCTATAATAATTTTTATTATCCCCTTCATTTAAAATTTAAATGAAATTTAAAAAAAATGAAATTTAAAAAAAAGAAAGAAAAAGTTGGGCTTTCAACGCTGGGATCCTCTTTAACCCCTTTGCCTGTGTTACCACGTTTATTATTTTTGGTTGGATCCGTTTTCCGTTGGGATCCCATTCCCTGCTGCCTTTCCTCTACACCGTGGGGAGGGGGGCTTTTTGCCCGCAAAATTACCGTTAGAAAACACCGAAAGTTAACCCTAAAACAGTAACATACACACAGAAGCGTGCGTTTGTTGTAATTTCATTAACTCATCAACACCATCTCTCTCTATATATATATATAATTCACCAACGCGAGTATGTGTAAACAAGCATGACGATAAATCCTCGCTGGGGTCGACCAATCAGTTTATAGTAGGCAAGCAGAGGTGGCGGAGAAACCAACTATGGTTCTTGTGTTCACTTGCGTTGTTCCTTCACAGAATAACACGTGATCCGTAGTGTAGTGGTTATCACGTCCGCCTTACACGCGGAAGGTCCTCGGTTCAAGCCCCAGCGAAAACATTGTGTGTTTTTTTTTAAATGTGTGTTTGTGCCCGTGCCCGTTCTTTTCCCCATTTTGTGGCGAAGGTGGCTGACCCTCGCTAGGGTCGGCCAATCACAGCTTATGGTTGGCAAGCCAGGGTGGTGAAGGGTGGGTGGGCAGGTAGATAACCTTAGTGCTACTGTCTCGAGAACAACAATGCGTCGGTGGTTCCTCCCCATCGACGTTCACTCACTCGCGTTGTTATGATTTCTTCGTGCTGTAGTTTGCTTCCGTCTTTCCCACCTTTCTTCTCACTATCCAAGTCTGCGGCGTATGCTACGCTGCGGGGCGTATCTAGAAGTTAATATTTCATCTCCCGTCAAGTTCTGTATGTCTACTGCTGAGGCCCGCATACGGGAGATTGAACGTCCTCCGTTTATTCTTGTTTGAAAATTTTTAAAGGTGTAAAATTAAACTCAATGCAAACATTGTAAATGCCCCCCTCTGCCCCCCAAACCCAATAGCAGTTTCTACCAAGTGTATGACACGTGACACTTTTGCAATATTCCAAACAACTTCGTGCTCCGGGGTCAATATTATGTTTGTCTAAAAAAAACAAAATAAACAAAACAACAAAAACAGTCAAGGAAATAAATTTTCCCGGAAGTGAGAAAAATCTAAGAGTTTTGTGGCGGGGTTATAATTCTATCTTTATTTCTAGATTCCCCCGTCCCATTGGTCAGTGCTGCCTTGTGGTACCACTTCCTGCTTTAGGACTCTTGGGTATGACGTCACATCTGTCATGCTCTGTCACTTAGTGGGTGTTAAGCCATAGAGCGGGCCTGGTTCTGATAGAAAGAACCGGTCTGGTTCTGATTGAAGGAACCGGTCTTGTTCTGACTGAAAGAGCCGGTCTGGTTCTGATTGAAATAACCTTCTTTGTTCAAGGTTAAAAAATAATTAACCGTCACACACACACAACTGGTGATTTCACTAACTCAATATTTAATCCATGACTTAATGTCACTCCATATTTAATCCATGACGTAAATTCATTCAATGTTTAATGCTTGCTAGCAGTCTTATCACTACCTTAGTATTACTAGCCGCATATTTACATTTTATACTTAGTTGCAGTTGCAGACGTACTTTTGTTAAAACTTCTAATAATGGCTTTCATTGCAATGGTCGTGACACTTGACCCGGAAGTGTAATATCCCAGATTGTTAGAAATGACTAACAACTCATATCTTGTGCTGTCTTCGGCTTGCCCTTGATCCGATTTCGTGACATTGTAAACTCCACCCCCTTCCCCTCTCTATTCATAACTTCACCCCCCCCCCACAACAGATCCCTCTAAACTCTAGCGTCACTCCATGGTCTGATTGTGTCAGAGATAAAAACCCTGTAGAAGAATATTTACTAATAACACAACACAACGGGGTTGTTTTCCCCTCGCCCTCGCAACCGGCATCAGAACTGGGGAGAACGGTTCTCATACCGTTAACAAAAAAAAAGAATATATATATATATATATATATATATATATATATATATATATATATATATATATATATATATATATTATATATATATATATATATATATATATATATATATATATATATATATATTTGCGATTGATTTCTTTTTCGCAGTGCAGAAGATGATTGCCCCCTATGTTCTTATATTAACGCAAAGACAATGCTGGCCCCCGTTGGCAAGTGTCGCAGCGTTCACAGGTCACAGTTGTGAAAAGATTGTGCGGTACAATGCCCTTCATCGTTCAACTATTGTGGGGTTTCTATTGAGTAAACAACCATAGACAAGTTAGACAAGGGAACATGTATCTGCCTGCCTTTACAGAGACTTGGGGGCCCGCGAGCCTTTGGGTACGCGAGCCTTTGGGTACGCGAGCCTTTGGGTACGCGAGCCTTTGGGTACGCGAGCCTTTGGGTACGCGAGCCTTTGGGTACGCGAGCCTTTGGGTACGCGAGCCTTTGGGTACGCGAGCCGAGTTCGCTTGCAGCACGACCACCGAGTTTGTAGGGTTATAATCCGTTGAAATTGCTATTGCTACAAAGCTCTGTCAATTATTTTGATAATATACCTTTAAGTGTTAGTGTTAGAAGAGTAAGTTCCCTTGGATACCACGGACAATTTAGATACATCGAACACTAGAAACTTGCTATCAGTGAATTCGGGTGTTCAAGTTAAAGCTAGAGCCACGCGATTCAATGATTAAGTGTACGATTGCTTCCCTTTTCAGTCATCCTGTACGCGGGGTGCTCGTTATTAAATCCCTTATAGTAACTTCACCGTCTTGTGTGTCGGTCGTGGTCGGTCGGGCGGAAAAACAAAAGTAAAAAAAATGACCCACTTCCCGTGATGTTATCGAGCTGAAATTTTGCACATAGACTTGTGTCACCTAACAATGCATTGTTTCAAAATTTCAGATCGATCGAATGTACCGTAATTAAATTAATGCGTTTTTAGTTAATATCTGTGTATCTCTATGTATCTCAAGTATCTGTCTGCTATTGTTGACATCCGCGTGCCACTGGAGTTCACTCCAGCCATCGATGACCACATCCCCGGGTTTTACAGCAAGGGGAGTTCAGTCACGTTGGTCTTTAAATGTTTGTCGCGCGATGGGTATTATATTGAACAAAATCAATACTTTTAGTTATGTCTCATATGTAAGGGATTTATGGTCAAAAACATTGTTTTTAAGGGTTGTTTAATTTAACATGGGGACCCTCCTTAAATCGTGAGATGGTAGTTTCTTGTCCACGCTTGACTCCTGTAGTTAGACAAATCTAATGGGGGAAATAAGCCCTCGCATTATCTCTGCTTGTTATTTCCGGAGTATGCGTGTGTGTGTATAGATGTGTATGTGTATTTTTATTGTTATTGGACATAAGTCTAACTCTTCTATCTGAATGTGTGTGTGTGTGTTGTCGTTGGGACAGGAATCTAACTCTTCTATCTGTGTCGTCTTGTCTGTTATCTTCTCTTTACCAACGTGTACTGGATCTGTGACGACACGGGAGCCTCAGAAGAGGGCCTTTCTTTCGTATTCGTGTGTTTTGTTACATTTCTTTGTATTTATGTATTTATTACTTTTGTAAGTTGTATGCGTATTTGTTACATTTGTATATGCTTGTATGTGTGCTTTTAGTTTCATGTGTATATGATTGTATGAGTCTATTTATTATATTTGTATGTTTGTATGTGTTAAGGACAGGGTGGGCAAAGTGCGGCCCGCCACACAGTTTTATTGTGGCCAGCCAAGACATTCAGAAAACCCGCCATGCACTGCCGTTTTTTTTATTGTACTTCTTTAATTTATATGCATATATAAATGTCTATCCATGCGGCCAGCCTTATCAAACTCGTGTCCACTCGTCTGGAACATGCTGGTCTCAAGTGTGCGGTAATTTATTGCAATTCTAACCGCCGCAGCACCCCCCTTCCCCACACCCCAACTTCTAGGCACCGTGGTTAACAACCCGAGGAGCCGCCGAGGTGGAGAAATAACAATGGGCTACTCCGGCCTGATGCAGTCGTGCGTTTGACACCTTCAAGTCTAAACTCGTTCATTTGATACCAGCCGACTCTTCTGGTTGAACTTGAGACTTGAGGCGAGGTTCTCCGATACATTAGATAATAATAAGAGATAAAACAATTACAACTTTAACAAATGAAATTAGCTGATGCAACCCGGAAAACTAAGGTGGTTTGATTATTATCGCCTCGCAACTTTTCATACAAAATATTTGATTCTTGATATTTGAATTCGCTAAAAAAAAAGTAGTACAAATAGCATTCTTGTAGTATTTCTAAACAAAACAATGCCAAATGCCATTCAGCGCCACTAGAGTGATGTTTTCAAGGGGTTGGTGTAATGTCCACCATTGGTTGGTGCAATGTCCACCGCTGGTTGGTGTAATGTCCACCGCTGGTTGGTGTAATGTCCACCATTGGTTGGTGCAATGTCCACCGCTGGTTGGTGTAATGTCCACCGCTGGTTGGTGTAATTTCCACCGCTGGTTGGTGTAATTTCCACCGCTGGTTGGTGTAATTTCCACCGCTGGTTGGTGTAATTTCCACCGCTGGTTGGTGTAATTTCCACCGCTGGTTGGTGTAATGTCCACCGCTGGTTGGTGTAATGTCCACCGCTGGTTGGTGTAATGTCCACCGCTGGTTGGTGTAATGTCCACCGTTGGTTGGTGTAATGTCCACCACTGGTTGGTGTAATGTCCACCGTTGGTTGGTGTAATGTCCACCGTTGGTTGGTGTAATGTCCACCGTTGGTTGGTGTAATGTCCACCATTGGTTGGTGTAATGTCCACCATTGGTTGGTGTAATGTCCACCGCTGGTTGGTGTAATGTCCACCATTGGTTGGTGTAATGTCCACCGCTGGTTGGTGTAATGTCCACCGCTGGTTGGTGTAATGTCCACCGTTGGTTGGTGCAATGTCCACCGTTGGTTGGTGCAATGTCCACCGTTGGTTGGTGCAATGTCCACCGCTGGTTGGTGTAATTTCCACCGCTGGTTGGTGTAATGTCCACCGTTGGTTGGTGCAATGTCCACCGCTGGTTGGTGTAATGTCCACCACTGGTTGGTGTAATGTCCACCACTGGTTGGTGTAATGTCCACCGCTGGTTGGTGTAATGTCCACCCCTGGTTGGTGTAATGTACACCTTCGGTTGCTGATGTAATTTAAAAATGTCATTTAAAAACGTAACAACGTATTATTCGCTTCCATGTCTCCCCTACTTTCACATTTGGCCTAGTTTAAAATTTTGGTTTGTTGATATGACTTACTTAACAGGAGTTAGTTATTTTAAACGTGTTGACATATTTCTACGATTTTACCGACCCCTCCCCCTTCAACATGGTTATTGCAAGGATTAAATCCCCCCTCTCCGAGCAAGTGTTGAGGGGCCTCCTGGCACAAGTTCTCCTTACATCCGCTCTTACCCCACCATCACCTTTCTCCTTACCCCACCATCACTCTTCTCCTTACTCCACCATCACCTATCTCCTTAC
Source organism: Ampullaceana balthica (assembly GCA_944989445.1). NCBI lineage: Eukaryota > Metazoa > Mollusca > Gastropoda > Lymnaeidae > Ampullaceana > Ampullaceana balthica. The sequence continues at coordinate 245,735 of CALYLW010000934.1, read as the reverse complement.
CCCCAAAGTTCGCCTCCTACCCTTACGTTTTAGATTCTTTCAATGTTTTCACCTTCCGACCACACCCCCCCCCCTTTCCACACACACTTACACTCTGACAAGAGTAACAGCTGTGCTGACGTCACCACGAGACTGATGCCACGATATAACCCCCCCCCAATCCCTTTCCGTGCACTTTCCCAGAGTTCCCTAAAAACTATCATTTCCCTTAGCTGCGTTAACGGACAAGTCGCTTTGAGATTCGTTATTTACCCCCTCCCCCCCTTTTCCCCCCTCCTTCCAGCCTCTCCTCCCCAATCTAATTATAATTTTTTTTAAGGTTACCTTTGTTATTTATTTTAACTGCCAACCCTGAGAGTTATTGCCTTTGCATTCTGTCAGTCCCTTCCGTCATTAGCCCTCTTCTTATCACTTTCTGACCTCACCAGCTCCTCACCTCACCAGCTCCTCACCTCACAAGCTCCTTACCTCACAAGCTCCTCACATCACAAGCTCCTTACCTCACCGGCTCCTTACCTCACCGGCTCCTTACCTCACCGACTCCTTACCTCACCGGCTCATTACCTCACAAGCTCCTTACCTCACCGGCTCCTTACCTCACCGGCTCCTTAACTCACCTTACCCAGCATCCATTTTGTGTGCAATATTTTTAAAAAATTTGCTACGCGGTAATTCTAAACTGCTGCGCGTCGTCGGTCAGATATCTGCGGAACATTGCCCATGACTCACTCTTTAACGCACCAACCACTCACCTCATGGCTTACTACATGAAACCTTTAACTCCCTAAGATCATTTAGCTCTCTAAGCTCATACAGCTCCCTAAGCTCACTTAGCGGTGGTTCTTTTACACCCTAACCCCCACCAATGCCTGAACATTAATGCCTCATATACTACTTCCCCGCTACTTACGTTTTCCCCCAACCGTTTGTTCATCATTTACCGAGGCAGGCTCGAGTTGTAAAAGAACAAAACACCGTAAGTCTTCTCAACTAATTCCAATAAGCTGGTCTTATCTCCGGACCGTTACAATTTGATGCACTTCACGACCATCCCCAGATAAGCCGCCAATTGACAAAGGGAAGATACTCTTCTGTCTCGGTGGTGATGTGTTTGGTAATGGTGCGGTGTCCGTCCTATCAGGGCCACTTGTGTCCTATGCCTGGCTAAGCTTCACACATTCACTCACAACTACACACATTCACTCATAGCTACACACATTATCAGCTACACACACATTCACTCACAGCTACACACATTCACTAAGAGCTACACACACATTCACTCACAGCTACACACATTCTCTCACAGCTACATACATTCACTAAGAGCTACACACATTCACTCACTGCTACACACATTCACTCATAGCTACACACATTCACTCACTGCTACACACATTCACTCATAGCTACACACATTCACTCATAGCTACACACATTCACTCACAGCTAGACACATTCACTCACAGCTAAACACATTCACTCACAGCTACACAGATTCACTCACAGCTACACACATTCACGCACAGCTGCACATATTCACTCACAGCTGCACACATTCACTCACAGCTAAACACATTCACTCACAGCTACACAGATTCCCTCACAGCTACACACATTCACGCACAGCTGCACATAATCACTCACAGCTGCACACATTCTCTCACAGCTACACACATTCACTCACAGCTACACGCGTGTTCTGCGATTCATATATACTACACCCATGACGTAATAAAACAACAACATACAAATGAGGATACATTCCCCAAGCCAAGCACACACATACACGCTTGCCCTCACTCATACCGCTTCGAGCCATAAAGCATTAAACCAAGTCATTTTATGGTAACGTTTGTTCGTCTTTGTTAAGATTTCTAGGGTAAATGCATAAAATAAAAACAGGGTATTAGTAGGCCTGACAGGACGTAACACAACAGCGAACGTTTCGGCAAAGAGCCTTCTTCAACGGACAAATAGTACACAAATGAAACGAATAAAACGAAATAATAGAAAAAAAACACTTAGCTGCGGTGAAATCCAAGTAGTCCAAGGGTATTTTATGCATTTACCCTTTTAAAAGCCTGATTGCAGTCTCACCCCCATTACTTTAAGATTTCTATCAGCCTATCAGTTAATATTCTCGACTCGCGAACATATCTGGGGTGTGGGATAGGGTTGCTGGGTGGGGGTGCTAGTTGGGGGTGCTAGTGGGGGTGCTGAGTGGAGGTTGTAGGGGTGCAATCGTGACAGCTATTGGGAAGTGCTCCCCACCATCATTTGAGGGAAAGCTATCGCCAACAAGGGAAGAGAGATACGACAAAAAAACGTATCAAGAACAAGGGGAGAGAAATAATTACCCCGCTGTGACCCCGAGTGCTCTAAGATTGAATTATCTCTCTTGAAAGAGTGACCCTGTAGCAATATCTTAAACCGTCTCCTCGCCCCCGATGAACAATGGCCGAGTCCCAGATATGTACACGGATGATTGATGGGTTGGTCTTTCGATGACAGGTAAAGGGAAATAATCAGGCAGACACCCACTACCCCTGGCTTTACCTTACCTCCCCTTTCACACGATGAATCTTTTCCTAAGTCCACCTTGAAAAGTTGGCCGTATGTAGAAGATACATGTAAACGAAATGGCAACACAGAACCAGAAACATGCAAAGAAGAAAACGTTTTGTTCTAGTGTTTGTACATTCTTGGAAATAAAATGATTTAAAAAAAATTATGTGGCTTACAAAATCATCTGGACGAAAATAAAAACAAAAGATATATATCGAGTGGCGGTGGATGTGTATATAGAGCGATCTATATAGCTATATACGCATCTATCGCCACTCCATATGCAGGGTTGCCAGGTGGCTGTCTCAAAAATACCAGACACCAGTGGCGAACTTTGTCGATGGCACAATATTTGAATGTAAAATGTCCGGTACTGCTTCCATTTTTCCACTGGATAAATAACGATAATACCGGACAGTCCGGTACAAAACGGACATCTGGCAACCCTGATATAGAGTGGCGGTAAATGTGTATATAGAGTGGCGGTAAATGCGTATATAGAGTGGCGGTAAATGTGTATATGGAGTGGTGTATATGTGTATATGGAGTGGCGGTAGATGTGTATATGGAGTGGTGGTAGAAGTGTTTATGGAGTGGTGGTAGATGTGTATTTGGAGTGGCGGTATTTTCGGCCAATTCCTCTTCTTTGTGCTAGTGGAACATTTCTGGGCGCGTCTTCGACGGTTCTAACTCTTGCGTCGTCAGTGATCCCCGTTAATTGAAAACAAACAAACAAATATTTCAAGTTAGTAATTTCAGAACTCCACCATTAATTAAATAGCGACCCCTGGGATGTGTTCCATTAATATATGCCCCTCCCACCCACCCACCCCACCCCCACGCCCACCCCCAATGATTACAGTGAGGAAGTCTCGTCTGCTAACACGGATGGGGCACGACGTTAACAGACGTAAACCCTTTGGTCTGGAATTCTGGGTAGAAGCTTATTTGTTTTATAGCTCTCTCCTTTGCCATCCCTAGAGATGTAGTTTGCCTCCGATAACTGGGGGCGAAAAAGTTCCAACTTTTTAAAAATATTTTCCATCGCTCTTTATTTCTTAAGTATTTTCTGTAAAGGTGGAGGGGAGGGGGGGGGTGCACATTCTCGGCATGCAGGTTCCCTGAGCCGTCTGCTGATATCGGCTGGCGTGTATTGTGTCGTTAAACAAATCAGACATTTTATGTGACTGCTATCAACATTTCCGTGCTCTCTGTTTATTGGACGGGTTTGCGGTTGGATAGAAAGAAGGTAGCTGTTGGGAGCAATGTTCCCTCTCGGTTTTGCGGTCGCAGCAGCTATATGCCGATTTCCGCGAAGCAGTTTAGAGTTACCGCGCAGCAAAGTTTAATAAGGATTATATATATATATATATATTAAATATAATTTTGAGCAGAAAAAAAAGATTGATATATATCATTGCACACGATGTTTTTTCTTTCAACATGAACCAACGAAACTTAGAGTTAGAGGGAATATTTTACCAAGAACCTCCCAAGAAGCGACGTTTGGTTGAATCGAAAGTGATGAGCTGGTTCTAAGCACAATGAAAACAATTGTCTGTCGTGTACATAGTCTTCCGTGTACATAGTCTGCCGTGTACATAGTCTGCCGTGTACATAGCCTGCCGCGTACATCGTTTACCGTGTACACCGTCTGCCGTGTACATCGTCTGCCGTGTACATATACTGCCGCGCACATCGTCTGCCGCGTACACAGTCTGCCGCGTACATCGTCTGCCGCGTACATCGTCTGCAGTGTACACCGTCTGCCGTGTACACAGTCTGCCGTGTACATCGTCTGCCGCGTACATCGTCTGCCGTCTACACCGTCTGCCGTCTACATCGTCTGCTATGTACACGCAATGAAAACAGTTTAGAGAAGAGTGTAAAAATACTTTTAAAATATAAAAAAAAATCCCAGAAAAGATTGAAAGATAGTAGCTGATCCAAATTCCCTCCTGTAAACACTGGAATCGGTATCGATATCACCAATTAGCAGAATTGGGTCGTTTTTTTTAAAGGGGTTGTTTGGGAAGATGTATTTTGTGCAGGGAAATTAAGCGATTATTAAACGGCTATCGGGTTTCATGATGAAGCCAATGAATTGAGTCGTCCATTAGCTTCAATGAATCGACTTTTGTGTGGGTTTGCAGATGAACTCTATCGGGCCTTGGGCAAATCAAGGCGGGGCTACAGATTAACTTTCCTGGATCGTAATCGATTTTATATATCATTAGTAGTTTTTACGTTGGTGACGTAACCGGATAAACAACTGATAAAAAAGGAAAATCCAACCAAAGAGAGATTGAAGTCTAAATTCAGTTTTAATGTAATCATTGATGTTCATATGAACTCACCTCTCTCAGTACATGACTCCACAATGCATTAGTCCGTAGACTCTATTTTTAGAGTCACTCGACTCCGCGTCCTTAGATTCGTAGTGGTTTGAAAAATATAATTGTCCGATTCTTTATTTCTTTGGTATAAAGACACGAAAGAAGCTGAAATCGTAATCTGGGTCGCTTGGATTACCTCATGATCGTTCCAATTAACTTTATCTCAAACATCAAGTCAACAATGCTCGCTCCGGGGCCCATGTCGATGTCAACAATGCTCGTCCCGGGGCCCAGGTTGTAAGGAAGGGATCTCGGCTTTTCACGACCCGATAGAGAACTGCTCACTCTTCTCCCGGCATCTCTCCCTCCTCCTTTTCTCACTTTTCCATGTCTGATTTTCCCCATCTCTACCATTCTTACTCGCCTCTTTCCCATCTCTTCGCTGGCGGCTTCCCTCTGTTTTGTTTGGATGGGCGTTCTTGTTTAGGGGCCTAAGTCCGATGTTCGATGTTATAACTGATGAACTGGAACCTATAGCTTGAAATACCCAGAACAAGAGAGATGTAGATACACACAGAACGTGGGAGATGTAGAAGTTCGGAGGAGCAGGCAACTGGAATATTAATGACATAAAATTGAGAAGAGATAGCTCGAAGGGAATATAGATGCTGTAGGTAGGTAGCAGGAGAAAAAATTGGGGGATAATAGAGACAGGTTATATGAGAGAATGTAGTGGGCAGAGAGAGAGAGAGAGAGGGGGGGGATAAATGGGAAGATGCTGAGAACAAAGAGAAAGGGATACAAATGGGATCTAGTAAAGAAAGATTGGGATAAGGATTGGTAGAAAGGAGAAAAGCAGGTAAATAAATTAAAATAATAATTTTAAGAGTGGCATAAAGTAAAGAAATATATTGGAAGAAGAAGGCATTTTTAGTTAGATTTGATTTTAGTCTTTTACTTTTATTTAGCAGAAGTTAGATTTTTAGGAGAAACCTAACACCGGTGACGTCGTGTCAATCTGAAAAAAAGGGGTGAGAACCCAACTCTGTGAACTACTGCCTCAGCCTCAGGAGACGATCAACTTTTTTGTGTGTGTGCTCCACTATGGGAAGATAACGGCTTCTGGAGAGTCTGGCCTAAATAAATACAGTTTTACCTGGCACCTCTCTCTGCAGTATAAACTGTAGACATACCGGAGGGGCTGATGGAGAGAGAGAGTGATGGGGGTAGAGGGGTTCTCATGCGGACTTCACCATCGACCCATAACGTGAATTTAGTCCGTATTAACTTCAAAGATTTAAATTAAGAAAAAATAAAAAATACTAAAAGTGTATCTACCCTTGACTGGGAGTCTAAAACCCCGTGTGTCTTGTTTTTAATATCCCGTTTACAAGACGTGAGAACCGCCGTTGCCGAATTCGATATCTGGTACAGCTTCTATATTTGACTTGATGCTCCGCGGGGAGTTATTTTTGGCACATGAAGACACCGCCAAAGCGGGACAAACGGAAATAAATAAACTTTTCATCGCCGGGCATTGTGGGGAGGGGGTGACGTCAGCACTCACTTTTTGTTGAAAGATGCAGACGTCCAATTTGGAAGCAGTGTGGTAAATTTTTGACGACTGATTCGATCTTTGATTTTTCATATGATGTCCGTTAGTACTATCCCATTCTTGATGTATAATCACCTCTGATGTCCGCTAGTACTATCCCATCCTCGTGTTTGATGACTCCCGATGTCCGCTAGTACTATCCCATCCTCGTGTTTGATGACTCCCGATGTCCGCTAGTACTATCCCATCCTCGTGTTTGATGACTCCCGATGTCCGCTAGTACTATCCTATCCTTGTGTTTGGTGACTCCCGATGTCCGCTAGTACTATCCCATCCTCGTGTTTGATGACTCCCGATGTCCGCTAGTACTATCCCATCCTCGTGTTTGATGACTCCCGATGTCCGCTAGTACTATCCCATCAGTAAGTATGACCGCCCTGGCAAGCCGGGTCAGCACATCCCTGTACGTCTACCAACCCCATCCAGCCCCACCACCACGCAGATTGTACAAGTATTTATGGCAGCTGTCCGACGCGCGCTTCATTCCACGGGGCACGAACTCGTTTCCTCCGTGCATCTGTCAGGCGCTCTGGGCGTTGATTACTTGTGGCGGACAAGGACAAAATAGAATTGAGCTGAAGTGGTTGAGGAAAGGGTTTCTGTCTTGTACTTGTGACCCAATTTATCTTTGCCGGATAATGTGGATGAGAACGGTCAAACTACGAACCTTGGTGACTTTGTTTAGGATTTTTTGTTATTTCCTTGTTTTGTGGAGCTTAATCTTTGATGGTAGGGTGTATGACGTCATCCGCAGCTGTTTACAAAGTCAGACTTTGGGTTCCCAGAAAACTCAATTTACCCCCTCACCCCACCCCAGCTCTGGACTTGGGGTGGGATGGGGGCGGAGAGAGGCGGGCGTCCCCGTGATCCGATTAAACGTCTTCGGTCCGCCCCTGACAGACCAACTGGGCCGCCATCATTCAGGTGGCCAAGGGTGAATAACCCAAAGAGATCGCCACCGCCCATTTAATGAGATCGAGTGCCCCCCCCCACGTTCTCCCATTTCTCTCCCCCCTCCCGTCCTCCCCCCCCCCTCCACATTTTCCTCCGGTCAACGTCCATCGGACCTAGAAAATGAAGTTTGAATGTCTGCGCGAGTTACTTGTTGGAGTATGAGTAAGTCTTGACCGACGGCAGGACGAATGGAGCAGAACAAACATTCTCCAACCAAAACAAACGCTCGCGTTTTCGGCGAATCTTATAGAATTAGATATATAAAGTTAATAGTTAAATTTTGTTATAACCACTTCCACGTGATGGACTTCTCTAATGAATGATACATAATGTCTAGACCAGTGATGGCGAACCTATGGCACGCGTGCCACAGTTAGCCTCATCAGCCGGCAAGCGACTTAAGTATTACTGCCTTAATGAAACCAGCTCAAAACCGAACCCCCTTTTTCGGGTTTCATTGGGAGTGTCAGCACTTTGCTATAAATACGTAAGTTTTTTGGTTGAATTTTAGGCACGTGGAACAAAAAAAGGTTCGCAACCACCGGTCTAGTCCAACCAGTTTTTGATTGGGGGTGGGGTGGGGGAGGGTTGACTTGCTGCTGGGCACATGCTGTACCAGACTGAGATGAAAGGACATCAAGTTTAAAAACAAGACAGCAGGTGATAAACAACGTTAGCGAGTGGCTGGGTGTTGGATGAACTGTTGTTGTTGGTAGTTGGGGGGGAGGGGGGTATGGTTAGAAGGCAAGGAACCAATTGTACAAATGATTAGTTCACAGATCGGGACAACATAGCGCATATTAATTTAACCAGCGTTATTTCAAGGTGATTTATTCAAGAATACACCGTGCCGAAAAGGAATGTGAAGATTTCTTTTTTTGTTGTGTGCATTAGTCAAAGACCGCCCCGGTTGTCACAATTTCTAACCAGAGCGAACGAGTGAATTATGAAAGCCAACCAGTATATTGGAAGTGCATTTCATGGCTAGAAATTATTTTAAAACCAGATTTAAAAGATCTTCCACCGTACTCAGCGGACAAACGTGACCGGGTGTTGAAAGTGACCTTTGACCTTGGGGGGTAATGATGTGGTCCAGGGATGACCAGACTTTAATTACACCGCTACACGATCTTTGCATGTAAAGTAGCTGGTCCACCGGACTTCCTGGCTTATTGGACTTGGGACGACATTAGTGGAGACTGGTGAGGGGGTTTTGTGGGGGTGGGTGGAGCTGTGGGGAGATTGCCCTAGGGGCGACTGGTTGGGGTGCTGGGGGAGATTAGTTTGTGTCATGAGGGAGACTGGTTTGTGTCATGAGGGAGACTGGTTGGGGAACTAGGGGAGACTCGTTGGGGAACTAGGGGAGACTGGTTGGGGAACTAGGGGAGACTGGTTGGGGAACTAGGGGAGACTGGTTGGGGAACTAGGGGAGACTGGTTTGTGTCATGAGGGAGACTGGCTCGAGTGATGGGAGAGACTGATTGGGGAACTAGGGGAGACTGGTTGTGTCATGAGGGAGACTGGCTCGAGTGATGGGAGAGACTGGTTGGGGAACTAGGGGAGACTGGGGAATGAATGGAGCAAGGGTCGCATACGATGGACCAACAAATACTTTCAAATTTAAATGATACGTTTTAAAGTATCGATGAGAGGAAACACCGTATTGTGAGTTCCGACTGTAGAGATGTTCATTCAAATGTTTAGAAATGTTTTGAACGTTGATGACGTAATGTCAACGAGTTGTTTTTAATGACATTTTGATTGCGATGTTTCTTGGTAGTGACATCATCAGAGATTAGAGCCAACTAAATTTCGCTGTCAGTTTTTGTTATAAAATATAGAGGCATCTAAATATTGCTGTCAGTTTTTGTTATAAAATATAGAGGCATCTAAATCTAAATATTGCTGTCAATTTGAGTTATAAAATATAGAGGCATCTAAATATTGCTGTGGTTTTTATTATAAAATATAGAGGCATCTCAAATGGTAAGCTATTTATAGTCTTGAACAAAAGCAACCGCGCACGCGCAGTAACGATGTTAGGGATTGTCTCCCTTGGGTCGTAGGGGGCGGGGTTTGTAGACTGGTTGGGGGTGCATGGGAGGGAGGGAAGAGGGGGGAGATGTTTTTATGACCTTGACGCGCCCTCATCACGGGGCGCCAAAAAAAAAGTTTCTCTCGTCACAGGGTGCCAAAAAGTGGAGCTATAATGAGAATTACACGACAAGGGGAGCAGCAACAATACAGCTGATGACAGGTCTTGCACTCCCCCGGGGAATACACCGACTCGCGCGCCCCCACCCCCACCTCTCGCCTCCCCGCCCCGGCACTCACCTCATCCTCGGCAGACATTAATCATCGAATTACTCACGCATGTCGTCTTTGTGGACCTCGTGGCTTGCCTCCCCCCTTTTCACCCCGCGCGCTCTACACGGGTAGCCTGACCTGAAAAATCATTACTTGTGAACTAATGGCTCGTCTCTTGTACGTGGAACTGTGCCCTGGTGTGGGGGTGGGGAGGTGAGGGGGGTGAACGTTACATTGACTGGTCCGAGGGAAAGGTGGTGGGGGGGCGCTTGTTTTTTATTTTTTATTTTTAAAAATGATGTTATAAATAGTATCGCCCCTTGTTATTAAGACTACGAAAAGCCTCGTTTTGGAATGGTGTTTTACATAGAACGGGGCCTCGTTATTGAGGCTACAAAAAGCCTCAAACTCAATGTTTTGGAATGGTGTTTGAAATAGTACGGGGCCTCGTTATTGAGGCTACAAAAAGCCTCGATGTTTTGGAATGGTGTTTGAAATAGTACGGGCCCTCGTTAGTTATTAAGGCTACAAAAAGCCTCAATATTTTGGAATGGTGTTTAGACCACAAAAAGCCGATACACTTGTTGTATGATACGGACGGCTTTTTTCCTTAAGATATTTGTGAGTTAGAGTTTGAACGAAGGTCAACTTTTCAAAACTGGAGAAGCTCTCTCAAAAGGTCAAGGTTTATTCGGACCTCCCTTTTACGGAATATTTTCCTCACCCCCCCCCCTTTCTTTTTTCCCCACTTCGAAAGTCTTCCCCAAAATACTGACGTACGTGGTCATCTTCTGGTCAGTGGGTCATATTGATTTAAGATCAAAAGGGGGCGGGGCCTTAAAGGGTCATACATGGCTTAACGGTTCACAACTAAGACAAGATCCTAAAACCAATACTAGACACCCACAACCAAAGCAAGACATGGCAAACAAAACAAGACACGGCAAATAAAACAAGACACCGCAAATAAAACAAGACACCGCAAATAAAACAAGACACGGCAAACAAAACAAGACACGGCAAACAAAACAAGACACGGCAAATAAAACAAGACACATCCGATAATATGAAGTCAGCTAAAGACTTCTGTCTACAACTAAGACAAGACATGTGTCTACAAATACGTATTGGAATACGGGATGTAGAATCCACCGATAACTTATTGATCACTCATTGATTATGCTAAGGACCAGATCGTCACTATTCCCTTACTGGGCTAATGACGGTAAGAAATCGCTCGAGGTGTGAGTAATCGTTCATTATTATTGGCATCTACCGATTATTCTGCCGTTATTCTCGTTATTGGCGGGTAATTTGACCTGCACCGTGTCGGCTTGTATTCGTGCGCACGCTCGCTGGCATCTCTTTGAAGGTAGTCCCACCTTTTTAACGACGCGTCCTATTTTTAATGAAGGTCTTTCACTTCAAAGGGAGGCATTAGGAACCTGGAAATTGCACAATTTGTTTATTGATTGTATGTATATAACTGCCAACGGTTAAAAAAAACAAAAACACAACACTTATGCTACTGTGACTTGCCAATGTAATCTGGTTAGTTTTTTCGTGCCAGTCCATCTGGTACGAGCTTAATATTTGATTTTTTAAAAAATGTAAAGCTTATATTTAAATTATGATTCGATCATCAATATAAAAATTCCCGTAATGGATGTAATGCTTCTTGGATGTAATGCTGTTAGGTTCAATAGTGCGCACCAAAAATTACTGCACCAAATATAACTCTTTTCGAACGTTCCGCATACAATTGTTCAATATGATAATAAATGAAAATGAATCAAATAAAAATAAATAAAAATAATTTAAAGTTCTGTATTACTATTACGTTATTTTTTAATCTGATGTGTATTTATTTTGAAAACTTCCGTCATTTTTTATTTTTGACGGGTGATACGCTAGTAATATTATATTATTCATTTATATCTTTAAATTGTAATTAGCTTTATTTTAATAAAATCAATATATTTTAAAGGGGAGATAGATTATTAGAATTAGAGATACGATTTAAAATATCAAATTTCCTTGTGAGGTCATAGAAAGATTTTATGTCATAAATGTATATATGGAGTAGTGGGTTACTCCAGTGCTAATAATA
>CALYLW010000934.1:120360-233603 GCA_944989445.1 Ampullaceana balthica | reverse complement strand
CCCTCACCCTCATAATACAGCCCTTGTTTTAACATTAGCTACTAATAAGCAATACAAACTGGACGCAAAAAAATGAGATAAGTATTTTAAAAATTAATACATTTTTTTATTAAGTCCATTCAGGTCATAACAGTATCAACATTCATCTTTGTGTACATTCAAAGTCTGAGAGATCTCTTATTACGCTTGCAACTTTTCTGCCAACGCCTTCTTCTGTTGCTTTTCCTTTACTGGGTGTGCTGCTGCCATTTTCTTTTATCTTGCATCCACCTAATTGAAAAAGAAAGGAATAACAGGTTTATTAAATTCTGTAACTGAAAATACATTTAAAGGAAAGCTTAAAATGTAAAAACACACAATACATTGATAGCAGTAAGTGTTTTTGAAAATTACATGTTCAACCAGAGCATTTCAAAGCATCCAAGGTTGAATACAAAACCAGTCATTGTCATAAAAAAAAATAAAAAAGAAAAGAATTAAAACCATTTCATAATTTAAAATTAAATTTTTTTTATATATATATACATTTTTTAAAATTTATTTATTTTTTTTTGAATTTTTAAAAAAAAATATTTTTTTTTAATTTATTTTTTTATTTTTTATTTTTTTTTAATTTTAAATTTTTTTTAATTCTTTTTTTTATTTTTTTAATAAATTAAAAAAAAATTGAAGGTTTTCTTAAAATGGGCAAGAAAAATTTGATAAATTAAAAGTAATAACAAAACTTTAAAAAATATTTTTAAATAATTGGTGAAAAAACTTAGTTATTTCAGCTTCCAAGAGAAAGCTGCTTCTCAAAAAACAGTTTTGCTATAAGTTTCTTGTTGGCTGAATAAAAGGGCACACATAGATGGGTTAATGAATACTAAACCTCCTTGGCTAAGATTTCAACAAAGAAGTATAACAATAATAACATGACTAGAAGAAAACGATTCAGAAGACAAAGTAGAAAAAAGACAACACAAAATTTAGTTTATTAACGTTTAAAGCCCCATAAGGTTTTCGGTAAACTTCCGCCTCAGTCCCGTAAGGATTTCCCTTTAATTGCGATCAACTGGTTATGCAATTTAAAAAAATTACGGAAAATGTATTTATATTATTATTATCATACTGACTTCATCTTTTAGGATAAGAATGGTTATTTTATGTATCCAAAAGACCGACTTGAGTTTAATACTAATTTTATCTGTAGTTTAGTACTATTATATTTACAAAAAAGCATAGCAAAATCACATCTTCAATTTTTTAAAAATTAAAACACGCACAACTTTGCGAATGGAGCGATAACACTAGCAAAGGCAACCGTCGCCATTTACGGAAGTCGACTAAAGCTTCTCTCACTAAATGAAGAATTTCTTTTTTTTTATGATCTCATTACTAAAGAGTGCCATCGAGGCGCGCATTACCGCGCTTTGGGATTAGAGACAAGGCGCGCATTACCTCGCTTTTGGGCATTAAACGTTAAAATTATCTATATAATCTGGAAAGAGCCTTTACTAGTTAATCTTAACATCTGCAACCATAAGGCGGAGAGGGACGCATACCAGATAGTTAAAAACTTGTTCATAGAGGGAAAATTAATTGTGGAAAAAAGGAAAATTAGAGTAAATACTTCTGAAATGAAATTTACAAATACATTTAATCACATATGAAAACATAAATTTCTAACCTTTGCAAAAAACTCCAAAGTTGAGATTGCTTCTGTATCATATTTAATGTTGAATGTGTAATAGGCACCGCAGAGGCAACCAACAGCCTTTAGAAAATCATTCTCATCAGCATGGATGACTACTTTGCCATCAATGGAAAGCATCCAGTCCTCAACTCCCATGAGACTGTTACCTAGAAACAAAATAACAATTTACTAGTGCAAAACATTAAAACCATGTAAGTCTTACCCTAAGACAAGGGTATTCAAATGAAAGCAACTTTTCAAGTTTTATTTTAAAAAATTAATGTGAAAACGTAAAGGAAACCAAAAAAAAAGTGTTTAACTCATTAGCTCCTGATGCGACTAAATGCGTCCTTATAGGGGTCCGTACGGATGCGCCTAATGCGTCTTTTCGTCTAGCGACGCACTATCGTATTTTTAGTTTAAAAATAGCACGAAATCTCGCTTTCCTCGAGACTTCCGGCTAATGCGTGATTCTACTACGAGATTTCAATAAACATCACCGGATGTTTTTATCTTCTTTCACTTTCGATCCATGTGTGAATTAGTTTGACGCGTCTATATGGCGTATGTATTCAGCCGAGGTGCCGAAAATCGCGTTATCAGACTGCAATCCTCATTATTTCGCAGTGCATGTTATATTATTATTAAACTTAATTCATTTCTTGATGCATTAAACATTTTATTTTTTAAGATAAATGAATATCTTTAGAAAATAAAAGCATTTCTCTAATGGAATCAAAAGCTTAACGAAGTTGCTTCCCTTTTGTCCGGAATATGAAATAGATTCGGAAGTAGCCCTTCAGGAGCTAATGAGTTAAATTCACTAAATATTTCACATACCCCTTAGAATTAGATAAGGTGTAGGGGGCAAAGATTTTTCTTCAATTTCCTCCACAGTGCTGGCAGGCTTTAAAAAAAAAGAAAAAGTACAAATCAAATCATGGTACAACAAAAGTCAAAGGGTATCTGTAATACACTCCCAAAGAACTTTTTGACTTGAAGATATTCACTTAACTTTCAATAAAACTTGTAACCCTATAAAATTAAGTAGAGTCATTGAGATGGGATAATAGAATATTTTATATTTTAATATATAGAAATTACTCAAACCCCAATTTTACTGATATGTAGGACAAAGAATAATACATAAAAATAAAATTTAACTATGAAACATATTAACCTTAGAATAACAAGGTTCTATGTAAACTTTTGGTCAAACCAAGATATTGGCGTTTGAAAATTTGATATTATGTAGGGCCATATAGAATTAGAACCTTCAGTTATTCTAAGGTGGCGATATGTAAGCAAAATCTAAATTAACAAACAAGATGCTATTTCCACTTACTTTACTTATGATTTAAAACAAAAATATTGTAGCACTCTTGAGTAAAATCAGAATACAATCTCACATGTTAAATAAGTGTAATTATGACATAATTATTAATCACAAAAATAAGCTTTCAAAATAAAATCAACTTACCATTTCAATATGAAGTTCGAATATTGAACACTTTATCTTGGTATTATATCCACCGTGACATTATACGCCTTGACTAATCTGTAATCAAAGACCACCTTATTTCTCTATTATCTGAAATGGAAAGTGAAAAAAAAAGAACTTTATGATTAAAACAAATCTGATAACTGCACAGCTAGTAAGAGATCTAAATGCTCTGATTGATTTTTAGTCTTAGCCAAAATACAAATTATATATTATCTAGTTTTGACAAAATTAGGGTGACAATAATCTTAACCAACACCTTAATAATAAAAAATAAATGTTAAATCTCTAACTAACGTTTAAATGTACACATGGTTTAAATATCTCAACTGGCATTAGAACCAAAAAATATTACCATGATTTATAAACTGATAAATTTTGTTAAGACTGATACTTATTTATAATATAACTTAAAATCAGCAAAACATTCAATTTGAAAACATTCAAATTTAACACCTTTCATGACAGACCTTAAGTGGTTATCCATCTTTTTATTGTATGCAATGGTCATTCTGTAATCAAAGACCTCCCCTTTTGTTATTGTAAAAGACAGAACCTGAAATTTCAAGTAAAAATAATTAACTAAATGATTACAAATAACAATTTTCCTTTTGTTACAGAATTTATACATGTGTAACATAACTACATACCTATTAAAAATTAAGAAAATGTAAACAGTTTTTAATATAATTAGACTACATCTACTTAATTCTGTATAATAATATTAAAAGACATGAAAAATATTCTGCATATAAATATTTATATGCCATACACTGACTTTAAAGTTGACAAATGATAAATTCTCGTAACTTTTTCTAGACTCATACTTTCATTACTGTTTAATTTAAAATGTATTAATACTTACATATCGGTAGTGGTAATGTTAAAGCATATAATTTGCCAAGACTTGTATTGTTCAGTTAGTTTAACCTAGACTCCCTGTTTCATGTGATATTTACCTGAAACCAAGTTTTTTTGAAAATATGTCATAGATGTCAGGAAGAGTCCTAACTTACATAAACTTAAGGTATTATTAAGCGTTATTAAACTTAAGCGTTATTCGCACGGTTTTGGCAGTGCAAATAATGCCCAACATTATCCGCACGTGTAAACCGTGCGGATATACCGTGCGGATAATGCCTAGCGTTTATTCGCAACTGCCGCACGGTTTTGATTGTGAGAATGATGTCTTCTGCTTTTCGTTAGAAGTGTATGTGGAGGGGGGGGGGGGGGAAGGGGAAGTAAATGATATGGGGTGCAACGTAAAAGAAGGTGTTGTGGTGTTCTAAAGGATTACTTTTGGTGCTCCCGCGAATTACGTTATTTCAAGCTTATGTCGTCTCTCACCCCTTTCTTCTCCCACCAGCCCCCCCCCTCCACCGTCCCGCTTAGCTGGCGGGGGTTATGGCGGAGTACCACTTAGGCCTCTTTCGCTACGGCTGGCGTGGGCGGGGGCGCCGGGCGAGTGAAATGTTGGACGGTGAGTGGGTGGGAGTTAGACCTCGGTGATAGCATCCAGCTTGACCCTGTGAGGACCCTGCGCCCACCCTTCGGTCCCAGATGGGGAGTCTTCTGCTGCCCCTTGCCCATGTCCTTCAATAGACAATAAAATACACAAAATAATTAAAAAACTTTAAAAAAGATAAAAAAAATAATAAAATAAATGAAATAAAGATATAAAAAAGTAAATATAATACACTAAAAAAAATAAAAACATAAAAGAAAAAAGGAAAATAAAAAATAAAAATAAAAAAAATAGACTCAATAATAAAATTAAAAAAAATAAATTTAATAAAAAAGAAAATATAACGGTGTTGACGTATGCAGCGTGCTCATGGCGCTAGGTCTTGGGTGAACGGGGGTCGCGCGGGGTCCCTAAGGGTGCGTGGAGCCGGGGCATGCTGTGAGTTGCTGATCGGGTTACCTACTCAGAGTGCTTGTGGTAGGTTTGTCTTGGGGAATGGGGCCGTTGCTATGTCCTTCCCACACGACCTCCCTCCCCCTTCTCCACCGTATCATCCTATTGGCTGCAGCTGTCGCCTGCCTTTGTCCTGTCCCCGTTTTCAGCTTAGCTGGCCCGATGCCCTGGCGATCTCCTTTCTCCATATTAATTAATAATTCAACTTCCGAGTACTCGGGGGGGGTTTGGGCAGGTTTTGAAATTCTGGGGTTATATTTTGAGCGTTGGGTTGTTCAAAATTAAATAGGTCAATAATTAATAAAAAAAAACTAAAAAATTTTTCTAAAAAAAAATAAAAAAAAAAAAATAGTGATTTGATTAAATTATTTAAGAAAATAAAATAAAATAAATTTAACAAAATAAATTCTAAAAGTCACTGTTTACTTGGAATTCGCACTGTAAATTTGTAATATATTTTGGATATCAAGTGAGAATATTGATTTATTCGAACAAATTCAATTGTCATTTTAACCGTCTTTCAAGTGTCTGGAATCTTATATTTGTATCCATTTTAGCAATAATCTGAGCGGACCTGCATATCGTTTGTTAATGATTAATCATTAATTAATTAGTAATACTGCGGATTTAGCTGATATAAAACTATACTTTTATTAACTGTTCCAGTGCAATCAACTTTGTATTTTTATTCTGTATAATTATGAAGTAACTTTTTATTAACTTTCATACATAATATTTAATTGGACGAGACTCTGTAATGAAAAAGAATAATTATTATTCTCCCCAAAACTAGCATTGTACCTGTGGTCAACATAAATCCATTAAGTTAATTTAAAGCATGAAAAAACGAAAGACGATACAATGGTATAGCCAGTATAGCATAGAAATTTTAAAGTGAGAGTCTGTAACAATGACCGTTAGTAACAGAATAGATAAGACAGGCATGGATGGGGGAAAAATCAAATGTTTCTGGGAAAGCGCCTGCTTGTGCGTTTGCAAACATCCTCACTGTGGTTGTAAACTTTTTCAAAAAAAAAGAAAAAAAGTAAGACTGTCCTAGGATTCGATCCGCTGACCAGTACCATTATGATAAATTGAACTAAGCTAGATTAACCACTCAACTGGAGAAGCTGATGAAAATATTTGTTATTTAAAACTTATAAGTAACTATCATTAAATGCACACTAATAAATTTTTATGGCAATGGTACTTTAAAATTTCACCAATCATGAAATTGTAATATGTGTTAGCATATAAATTACACATTTTAGCCTAAATTGAGTGATATCGGCCATTATTTTGTCTACACCGGGCGCGATTTTTTTTTCATCGTGACCAGCCACTATAAGTAAGACGCAGACGACCCGTGCAGATAATATCAGCATTATCCGCACGGCCAAAACCGTGCGAATAATCACTTCGTAAACTTAAAGCAGCAAATTAATGTAATAAACTTGTGGCAAGTTTTAAGGCATAACTATATTAAAATGGATGCTTGGACTGTGATTAGGACTTATAGATTTATTAAAGATCTCATGAATATTCCAAAGCATCTTATGCTTCTTTTTACCTGATCCTCATCGGATTTACAACTTCACAAGAATCTTGGTAAATAATTAGCCAAAAAAACATTTTCATTATTAAAAAAGGGATTTGATGTATACAATTTGCCATCCACTAAATCTTCAAACACACCATTTACAAATTGTTTGTAAAAAGAATTGCTATGGACATTTAAAAAAAATTGAATATTTGTATATCTTAGTCTACCAATACCTTACTACAATATTAATTCTATCTAGTGGTCTTCTATTTATCAACTGTAAATGAATACTGAGATAATTATGGGCTTATGAACACAGTGCGTTCTATTAAAGCTAAAATATGTTAGGCCACTTCTCACCCTCTCTGTCAACTCAAAAGCCAATACTTAACTATTTTTAAAGTCTATTGGGAATATTTTTGAAACTATAATGGCAGAAATTATTCTCTAAAGTACCGCCATGTGCTTTGTAAATATTTAAAATCTTATAGGCCTATGGTGCATTGCACATCGTGCAAATTAAACATGCCTCGGACTAGACCCCTCTACCTATAGGTCTTGCCAAATATTTAGGCCCACTCCATCACCAGCTTATTCTATATTTTCTATTTCAAAATTAATGCCTATTGACATTTGCTATGCATTAATGAACATTGACCATTATTATATTATGATCACTATAATACTATTGAAGCTATTGATAATCTAATTGTAACAGATACAAACTATTGACTAAAGTGTTTAAAGCATGACCGTGTCAAGCCATGTGCTTTGGACCTTGGACATATTTTAAGTCCTATACGTTTAAGGTATATTGCACACCACGCAAATTTAATATTTAAATTTCTTGAACTCTTCTACTCTGCCTGTAGACCGTCATGAATTTCTATTATTTTCATTAATAATACTAATGACAACTTAAATGTAATGGACATTAACTATTCACTAAAGCATGGCCATGGGCCATGTGCTTTGGAAATATTTAAAATCTTACATTTCCTAGTGTGCTATGTAATCCATGCTAATTTACTATTACTCGTACTTGTTACACTTTCCCTATAGTATAGTTTTAGGCTTTAACTTTAGGCCTTGCCAAATATTTACACCCACTACATCACTGGCTTATTTAATATCTGAATCTGCTATTCAAAATTTAATGCAAAATATGTTAGTTAATGACTATTACTATTTTTATTGGTAAAATATAAAATGCAATTAAAACTGTTGACACATTTAGTTGACACTTACTACTCAGTGACTGCTGAGAATGAATCATAAAAATAATAAAATGGCCATGGCATGTGCCGTGGACCATTAAAAATGTTTTCAATCCTTACAACTGTAAGATTAAAATTAGTATTAGGTTATGGCATATTTAAATACGGCCATACAATCTTATGAGCAATAAACAATAGATCAATAGAAGCAGTGAATAATAAGCCTGATATAGTTCGACTCAACTTATACTTTTTTTTAACACAATGGCGGCTTATCGTCATGCCGTCAATAATACTATCAATTGTGAATTGGGGCGAATTTAATTAAATTTAAACGGCTGAAGCTATAAAAATAGATATATAACCATTTCAAATGAAATAATTACCTGTTTCTTAATAATTCAATTATACAATCAAACGCAAAGACGAAATTTATACTTAATATACTGACGAAATATCAACTAAAGTTAAAGTAATTCCATTGTCAATATGTCGATTCCAGTAGGGCGGAAGTTTCTTATTAAGACAAACTGATTTTTAAAAAACACCACATGTATAGATCGGAACAATATTTCAAATATTTTGAATAAACAAATTTAGTATAATATTAAAGAAAACTTATTTATTTTCTAGTAAATATTTAATATTTACTTATAAACATTTAAATTATAAACATGTTGCAATTTTTTGTTTAAATAAAACAAATTTAATGTACGGAATGGATAATGAGTCAAAAATTGTCTTGTTAGTTTTACTGTTCCAATATAAAGAAATATATAATATATATATTAAAGCTTTTAAATTTAAAAATACTAAAATGATAATTAAATATTTTTTAAAAATATTTTTAAAAATTAAATTTTATTATTATTATTATTATCTTATTATTATTTTTTTAAACTTGAAATCTTACCTGGAGTGTTCTCAATTACTTTCAATTCAAAAAATGTATTGCGATAGAATACAATAATAATAAAAATATTTTAGGGCTGTTAACGATTAATTAAAATTTAATCGTTATATTTTGAAAAATTAACAATTAATTAATCGTTAATTTCGATTAAAGCCAAAAAATTAAAATGTATGATGTCATAAGTAACGCCTATTAAACGTTCTTGTTGAAAATCTAAATAACACTGGAATGTCTCCTTTATTACTTTATATGTCATCTTTTCACCAACTTCGCAAAAAGACAAGTATGTTGGCATTATTTGGTTCAAGTGATGAGCGGGTCTAATTGACAATATAACCAGCCGATCTGGACAATCCTTCACTTGGAACTGGAGTAACTGGTATGCACTAACCGGTCTTGGCAAGGAATTGCATTGTCGGATATCGGTGTTCATTAACTTTCCACCATTGTAGAGGGTTAATGGATTCGGGAAGTTTCATCTCCATTTTGTAACGATGTAATTCATCAGAAGAGCTGTGGTCATTTTCTGTCTCTGAGTCAGACTCCATTACTGCCATTAGCTTAATAGGCTTTTCATTTGGTTTGATAAGTAGGCGAAGTGTTAGAACCATGGTAGGCAAAAGTTTTCAACATTTTGAACATTCCCGTCAGTCAATAGTTTAAAACCAAAATGTTCATGTAATTTATCAGGCGCTATTTTTTTTATTTTTTTTTAAATTAAAATTTTTAATTTAATTTTATTTCATTTTGACTTTCAATAATTTTTAAGTGATGGGTCGACTAATCGTTAAAAAATAATTTAATCGTTAATTTTTTTAAACGATTAATCTAGAAATTAATCGTTAATTTCCGAAGCCCTAAAATATTTATATTGAATAGCTTAAATAAGAAAAACAAAACTTCATTAATTAATCATTATGGGTTCCCGGGCCAAAACGTTGCAACATTTTAAATTTAAAACCCCTACAGTATAGATTTTAGTCTGAATCTTGCCTAATGTTTATCTATAATATTATTATGTCAGAACTCGATAATTTGTGGGAAAAAATGTGTCTGTTCCCATGTGAAATAATTAATACTGATTTTTAAATTGAGCTAGATTACCTGTCACGCATTGCAGTAATGGCAGAAGAAAAAGATATTCAAAGAAAACTTGAAGTAATTTTTATATTTTAAAATAAAATACTATACACCTTTACTTTTGCGAGAGTGTAGGCTTACTCAACAGCTTTCCAAAATTTCATTGCGATCGGGTGAATAAAATAACATTTTTTTAGCTTACATAAGAAAAGAAAACACATTAAGGTTCACCGGCCTAATTAGTGCAAGTATAATTTAAAATTAAAACCCTTATAAGGCTAATCATATTTTGAAGGAAATCAATTATTTATTAAAAATTATTTATAGTATTTAATACGAAAGCTGTAATTATATTTAAAATCATGATATTAGTAATAGTATATTACTAATAAATACAAAGGCATATTATTTCGTAAGGACCAAAGAAAAAAAAAGAATTAAATGTAAGTTAAGACTAGACTGCTAATACTAATACTAGGACTTGAGTTTACGACTATCGAATGATCACTCTTTACCACGTTTTTTAATAACTTACTTTCGGTCCTTTTTGTCTGTTTGTCTGTCCGTAAAATATTTTTTTAAATATCTCATATAAAAGAAAAAAACGCCACTTTGGGCACCAGGTCAAAATATTTGTCATTGTCCTTCACGGTAGTAAACTCAACAACCTCCAAAATGTTTATGTCTATCGGATAATATAATGTTTAGTAACCCATAAAACGCTTTGCATTTATTTATTTATATACTGTATTGAAAATATTTATAGACGAACATTGATTACACTCCATTACTGTTAAAAAAGGGAAAACAGTGAAAAGTAGTCATTTACAACCATTTAGCGTTAAATAACAGTATAAATGTGTTAAAAAAACATTATATTTTTTACAGTATAAATTAATACCGGATTTTATTGTAAATGAACTTAAATTACATTACGTTACTGTTTTTAAAAAAAAACAGTAAAAAAAAATTCATTTACAGCAGTTTAGTGTAAAATAACGGTATAAACGTGTTAGAATACATTGCATTTTTTACAGTGTACTTGTCTCAATGTTGTAAGGGATTTAATTTAGCAACGTCACTCGACCACTAAATGTCGTGGACCACTGATTGTCGTGGACCACTGATTGTCGTGGACCACTGATTGTCGTGGACCACTAATTGTCGTGGACCACTGATTGTCGTGGACCACTGATTGTCGTGGACCTCTGATTGTCGTGGACCACTGATTGTCGTGGACCACTGATTGTCGTGGACCACTGATTGTCGTGGACCACTGATTGTCTCGGACCTCTGATTGTCGTGGACCACTGATTGTCGTGGACCTCTGATTGTCGTGGACCTCTGATTGTCGTGGACCTCTGATTGTCGTGGACCACTGATTGTCGGGGACCTCTGATTATTGGGGACTGCTAATCGGCTGATCTTGATTAAAACTTCAAAGGTCTTTACTTCTTTACAATTTAAGCCATTTGAAATATTTGAATTTAAATCCCATTAGCTTTGGTCAATACTTTTAATGCCTTCTTAATGAAATGACAACTAGGCTGAAGATTGAGCTCATCTGATCCCAGCTTGTAGCAGTGTTACTTTGACTCTGGGCAAGCGTGGTTCCTGTCTGCAATAACTCTAGTTTCCTTTATAAAAAAAAGATACCAGTAATCTCGAACTCAAAGCGTTCTCTGATGGTTGCTTTGGTCATAACAGACAACTTGCACCATCCGACAGACTACAATAATTGAGATATAAATCCAGGTTCCTTTTTATCAAAAGATTAATGTCCTAACTATGTCCCATTTATGTCGTAAGTGCTCCAGCCAGCCATAGCCCACCCTACCACCCCTCGGGCCCATCACGCGCTGTTTCTTTGTGCACGTGCTTTGAGCATCGAACCGTATCAATCCGCCCCGAGGCGAGGTCGAGGGGCTTAGTCGGTGTTATTGACAGCCTAAGACCTCTTGCCCGTGTCCACGAGGAGGAATGGGATGCGGGTGTGGTGGGCAGGGCGGTGGAGGTTTACGGAATAGCATGTATCCGGATATTGAGTCCATGCACAAAGACGCTTAGGGCCGCCCATGGCAGCAAGGGTGCCATAAAAGTGAGGAGGTTACCGTGATCCTGAAATCGCCGAAGGGATGACGAGGGCTGTGCGCGTACGGACTCGTTTTTCATTATAATAACCCCCCCACCCCGTTTTTTATGTCCTAATTTTTTTTTCAATCTCCCATTGTCATTGAACCAATAACAATAAAACATCAATAAGCCATACATGAGTGCATGTTTATTCAGGAGAAGTGTCGGAGCGGTTCTCTTTATTTCCTTGCCATGTCGGGGTATGTTGGTCGCCATGCCGTTGTGGAACAAAGCCTTGAAATACTATTAGGGCCGTATGCCCGTAAACTGTCTCGCCGGCTTAAGATGTATTATTTTGAGTATATGCTCCTAAAAAAACACGTTTAAATTTTATATCAACATGTAATTTACTTTTTTTAAAAAGATGGCGCTTTTGGTGATGTCGCCATGATTTTTTCTTTGTTTGGAGTCGGTGACGTCATCAGGTTGTCGTAGTCCATGACGTCATCATGTTTTCGGGGTGGGGGCTGTGACATCAGAAGGTTGTTTGTTTTTACATCGGCGTCGTGGTTTCGGCCCTCTAATCTTCTTGTGGATTTTGTTGTTTTTAATTTTGACTTTAAATTTTTGAAGGTCTCGACGGTTGAATCTTCCTGAAAACCTCAGAATAAACCTCACAATAAATCTTACAATAAGCATTACAGGTAACAATAAAATGTTTTATTAACCAGCAACCGTTCTAATTACGATACCATCGTGTGACCCGTTTAGATCTGGCAATCCTTTTATACGATACCATCGTATGACACGCTTCGATACGGCAATCGTTAAAAAGTACGATGCCATCGTATGACACTCTTCGATCCGGGAATCGTTCCAAGTACGATACCATCGTATGACACGCTTCGATCCGGCAATCGTTCCAAGTACGATACCATCGTATGACGAGCTTCGATCCGGCAATCGTTAAAAAGTACGATGCCATCGTATGGCACTCTTCGATCCAGCAATCGTTTGGTAACAGGATGGCGAACAGGGGCCCGTTTGCCGTCAAAGATCGAGAGAAGAGAGGTCACGCCGACCTTTTCGACGCTCCTTGAAAGGGCAGGACACGTTGACCCGATGTTCCGAGCGCCAGGGAGAAAAGAAGGAGGTGGGGCGGGGTGAGTGGTTTTTGATGGTGGGTAAGGATGGACATGTCACGGTGACCTGCCCTTGAATGGTTTATGTCTGATTTTCTTACATTCTGTCAGATGACGTCATCAGTGACGCAAGACTATTGAGATCGTTGATGAGACGTACGTGATCGCAGGAGTGGTGGGGGGGGGAGGAGGAGAGACAAAGGGGGTGAAATTTGTATGGGGGAAAAAGCCATATTCCAGGACGTCTTAAAATGCACTTACAAAATAGAATTTAAAAAAAAAGTTCAATATGCCAGGACGTTTGAGCCAAGAGTTGCGAGGCGCCGAAGGACACAAATAAGAACTTTTGATCCAGGAGTTGCGAGGCGCCGAAGGACACAAATAAGAACTTTGGATCCAGGAGTTGCGAGGCGCCGAAGGACACAAATAAGAACTTTTGAGCCAAGAGTTGCGAGGCGCCGAAGGACACAAATAAGAACTTTTGAGCCAAGAGTTGTGAGGCGCCGAAGGACACAAATAAGAACTTTTGAGCCAAGAGTTGCGAGGCGCCGAAGGACACAAATAAGAACTTTTGAGCCAAGAGTTGCGAGGCGCCAAAGGACACAAAAGTAGTACAAACTTTAGGGAGTTTTTTCTACCTATTTAATGTCTTTCGGATAAGAAATTTATATGAGTATAGCTTATTCTTAAAAGTTAGTTAACCAAGTTAATTCCCTGACTTGTCAATAACTTTTCCAGACTTAGAAATCCCCACTTAGGCGACACCTTGCTGTGCCACGTGATCTATCAACCTAGAGACTGATTGGTGACAGATCTTATATCTGCCTACCTAGAGACTGATTGATGACAGATATATGATATTGAGAAAATCGGATCATCAACGAGGCAAGCAGGAGGCGTAGATGATGAACCGACTCGTGAAAGGGTGGGGAGTGACTCGGGTGGGGGGGGGGCGCTTGTGTGTGTAGGGCTGCTTTGTGTGTGGGGGGGGGGACCGGTGCGAATCACCTTCAGATCGATGTTGTTCTGCATGATGGGGCCCGATTTTTTTTACCTTGACTAATTTCACATCGAACCTGGTTAAATAACCTGAGCTAACGCCCCCTCCCATGGGGCGGGGAGGTATCTTTTGTTACGACGCCATATCCGCTTACAACTTTATAAAATGTTCAAAGCCGTGTTAGTTTTCTTAGGTTTTTATTTGGCTGTTATTTTTAAGCTTTTTACAGTATGTGTAAGTCCAGGGTTTTATTATCTTTGAAAGTGAATGACTGTTATTTTCGCCTTATAAGACGCTCTGGCATATAAGACGCAGCCAATTTTGAAGGGGGGAAATCTAGAGAAGAAAACAAAGATTCAGAACCAAATACTTTCTATTCGTCGTATAAGACGCACCAACTCATCCCCCCCCCCAGTTTTGGGGAAGAAAAAGTGCGTCTTATACTTATAGGGCGAAAAATACGGTATTTTATAATCGTTATTCTTAATTTTAGCAAACTAGTAAACACGTTTTATGAAGAGTAACAAACCATTATTAAACCACACACACAAATAATACCGAACAAAATACGTTATAAAACTCAGGCAACAATGCAAAAGAAGAGACACGTTTAAAATTACAGAAGAAAATACACATTACAAATTACAGAAGAAAATACACATTACAAATTACAGAAGAAAATACACATTACAAATTACAGAAGAAAATACACATTACAAATTACAGAAGAAAATACACATTACAAATTACAGAAGAAAATACACATTACAAATTACAGAAGAAAATACAGATTACAAATTACAGAAGAAAATACACATTACAAATTACAGAAGAAAATACACATTACAAATTACAGAAGAAAATACACATTACAAATTACAGAAGAAAATACTAGTGAACAAAGTACGAACAAAATACACTTAACAAAATACAAGTTACAACAGATTAAAATACACTTAACAAAATACAAGTTACAACAGAATAAAATAGACTTAACAAAATACACAGAACAAAATAGAGAAGAAAACTTGACGCTCTCCAAAGCCAACATCGGCTCGCGGGATCCTGTGTCAGGAAGGGAGACAACGTGTTATTGATTTCTGTTGATGAGGGTCCTCTCCCTTGTTGAACTCGGCGGCGGGAATTGAGGGGAGAAGACATGCGGAGATCAGATTTCAGCCTCCTAGTCGGGCCGTGATTAATTGGACTGGTTCGGAATTATGTGGCCAGGCCATTGAACTAGAAACTATTAACTCCTACGGTCAAAATGGACAGGTTTTTTTTTAACCACCCTCCCGAACCAAAAAATATAATTACCAAATACAATTACAATTTCGCGATAACAAAAAGTAAAAATTCTATCTCCTTTTCTCTATCCCTTTTCGGTAACGTTTTGTGTTTTGTTCCTTTTCTTTCTGATACTTGTGGTTAGTTTATACGTTATAATGATGATACACAATCCTTATGTTGATGAGTTTTTTTCTTTGTGTTTGAAATAATAATTCACGTTGCTCTTTGAGTTAGGTTCACTAACTGAAAATGTATGTACAAGTACAAGTATGGAATACACTGTAATCTATCTATCGCTAACAGTTGAATGATGCAGTGTTATTGATATTGGTTAATGAAATGTCATTGAATCAGGAGACAGCTCATGATGAGTGTTGTTTCTGAGATTGACATCTCCCCACACACAAACTCAGCTTGTCATAAGGGATGACATCTCCCCATACACAAACTCAGCTTGTCATACGAGATGATATCTCCCCACACACAAACTCAGCTTGTCATACGAGATGACATATCCCCACACACAAACTCAGCTTGTCATACGAGATGACATCTCCCCACACACAAGCTCAGCTTGTCATATGAGATGACATCTCCCCACACACAAACTCAGCTTGTCATATGAGATGACATCTCCCCCCACACAAACTCAGCTTGTCATATGAGATGACATCTCCCCACACACAAACTCAGCTTGTCATATGAGATGACATCTCCCCACACACAAACTCAGCTTGTCATATGAGATGACATCTCCCCACACACAAACTCAGCTTGTCATATGAGATGACATCTCCCCCACACAAACTCAGCTTGTCATACGAGATGACATCTCCCCCACACAAACTCAGCTTTTCATGCGAGATGACATCTCCCCCACACAAACTCAGCTTTTCATGCGAGATGACATCTCCCCCACACAAACTCAGCTTTTCATGCGAGATGACATCTCCCCCACACACAAACTCAGCTTTTCATACGAGATGACATCTCCACCCCACATACTGCTTGTCATTAGAGATGGCATTTCCCCACTCAAAAGCTCTGCATGTCATTATATATTATGTGTTCGTCTAGACCAGGGGTCTCCAAACTTTTCTGCAGGAGGGCCACATTAACTGCCAAACAGCAGTTTGGGGGCCAAATACACACAGTTTTGTGGTAAACTATAGGTAAAAATAGTATCTTTTATCTATTAATTATCTATTAAAAGGTCTCCAGGGGCCGGATGAGAGGGCCTCGCGGGCCGCATCTGGCCCGCGGGCCGTAGTTTGGAGACCCCTGGTCTAGACGGTCCCACAAAAATGTCTTTACTTTAAAAAAATCAAACTGGAAATAGCTGAGAAGTGTATAGAAAGGTTGGGCTAAGACAAGGGAGGCAGTAATGCGGTGCCAGGCTAAGGTTAACAAGCAACAGTTATTTCTCTTACCAACAAATTCCTTTTGATTTACCTATGGTCAATTGCTGTCTTCACTTCAAATCTTTCAAATATTAATTCAATGGATGTGATTTTGACTTCTTCGAAACTAGAAAATGGTAACGAAAATCTATAATTATTTAAAAATCAATTTATAAAAGAAATTTCAATTTTTTTTGGTCAAAGTAATCCTAGAAACAGCCAATGAATGATCTATTAAAATCCATTCGATGTTAAATTAAGCACTGGTCGACCGACACTGGACATAACACGTCCTAATCCTTGTAAGTTGTTGTATGGGGAAATAGCACGGCACATTATTAGTTTCAAAAGGGAAATAATCTTTACTTGAAAAGTCATTTTGAGAAGTTAATTAGGATTGTTTCCCTTGAATTAGAAAAAAACTAAATGTGGGAAGGAAGTACACGTATTTTTTTGTAAAGTCTTAGTCTTAATAGATGATTTTTTATTTTTATTCTTAAATAATACAAGTATAATTTTTTAAAAATTATTAGTATAAAATTTGGTTAATATTTAGTGTAAAATTTGTTTTAAAACAAACACACTTTGGAATTGGCGTTTTGAGGAAAGATATAGAATTTTAGAGTTTTAACATGTTTCTCATATAGCAGAGACACAAAGGTAGCACACATATTTTTATGATAATCTCTTTAGAGCTCTAAGTCTAAGGGAATTAAATTCACAATTTTATCTTAAAACACACAGAGAAAAATTAATTTAAATATCATAATACACAATATAAAGATGAAATCAAAAAGATCTTAATAAACAATAGAAAGGGCATATGATTAAATAGATATAAAAACTAATTTTAAGTGCTCTGTTGTATACACTCCCTGTCTTTATTTAAGTTTTCTTAAATAATTATTTTCAGTGACCGTTCACCTTGAGATAATTTTGTATTTAATCTGTATTCAACATTATTTTAAGAACACATCAAGAGTTTAGTTTTGAACTGAATGATTGTTTTTGAAAAGTTAAGCCCTACATTATATTTATAATGTGTTTGTATATAAAATAAACAATTGCTTATAATTATATGTTATATATGTTCATCACTTGATTCATTTTTGTGCAAACTATACAACTATTATTTATATTTACTGGCTCTCAAGTTAAAAAAAAATCTAGTACAACTCGGCTTTATATTCACTGGTTCTCAAGTTGTTTTAAATCTAGTATAACCATGTTTTATATTCACTGGTTCTCAAGTTGTTTTAAATCTAGTATAACCATGTTTTATATTCACTGGTTTAAACTGTTGCACATCTAATGCTACACCTTTTCCTCCCTGCAGGGTAAATGCCAAAGAAAAGACCCCCCATGTAAATACTTACACCCGCCACAGCACCTGCGAGAACAGTTGTTACAGAACGGACGCAACAACCTCATCCTTAAAAACCTACAGCTGCAGGCCTACCAGCAAGCACAGTACGGTGTCATACCTGTGGTAAGCACCGGCTCCCTGTTTGACGTTGCTGTGGTTGATCACTGTCACACGAACCCTTGCTCCTCTGTCACACAAACCGTTGCTCCTGTCACACAAACCGTTGCTCCTCTGTCACACAAACCCATGCTCCTCTGTCACATGAGCACTAGCTCCTCTGTCACATAAACCCATGCTCCACTGTCACACGAACACCAGCTCCTCTGTCACATGAACACTTGCTCCTCTGTCACACAAACCCTTGCTCCTCTGTCACATAAACCCATGCTCCTCTGTCACACAAACCCATGCTTCTCTGTCACACGAACACTTGCTCCTCTGTCACACAAACCCATGCTCCTCTGTCACAAACCCATGCTCCTCTGTCACACGAACACTTGCCCCTCTGTCACACAAACCCTTGCTCCTCTCTAACTCTAACACAAACTTCTATGTATCTATGTCAAATGATGCCTTGCTTTACTGTCACATGAACCTTTACAATTAAGGCTTGCATGTCCCTGTGCTATTTTGTTTTTTTCCTTCTATGAGTGATTGCAAACAATTGATTGATGAATATACTTTCACTGCTTAACAAAGGTATTCATGCTTTTAAGTGCATAATTCAAAACACTAGTGAAGAATCACTGGTTACCTTGCGGGAATCATGCATGGATTAAAACATAAGAAATAGTTTGGGAACCCTTTGTTTTGAAAATTAAATATTTTTTATTGAGTTGCCAAGGAATGTGCCGCATGGAAACATATGAGCCCCATTAATATGTGTCCTAAATAACATTTCAGTACTTGCCCAATCCTTCTTCTAAAGAGAACCACAGCTCATTTTCAATGACCCGCGTCCGGATACACCAAATTCTCTGAGCATTCATTTAATTAGCATGTGCTTCAACAAGCTTTGCCTGCTGTGTGCTTGAACTTTCATGTCTTATAAATGGGGGACTCAACACAACACTAGGGATTTGGTTTCTAATTATATATAAATAAAATTTTCTTCCATGAAAGACAAAGTAAATATTTAATTACTCTCTACACACTGAGATTCTTTGACCTTTTGTTAAAATCAATAATTAAAAAAATATTTCAAGTTTGAATAAAATATAAAAAATAATTTTACAATTCTTACAGTACTTACAGTTGTTTAAAATTTATGTCTCCAGACTTCCTTAATCTCCTGATCAGATTTTTGAAAGTGTTTAGCACAAATCAATGTAGTATTTAAAAAGGAAAAAAAAATGTTTTGTTTTTATTTTGATATAAGCTGGCGTGGAGAGCAATCTCACTGAACATTGAAAGCATGTCAACAGCTGATGCACTCAATTTTAATGGCAGTGTGCTCTACATGTGGGGAACAAAATCTTTTCTTGCTCAGTCACTGTGTGGTTTAGTAACCATTTAGCATTGGGCATTGTAACATTATTACTATAACCTTCCAAATTAAACCCCAGAACTTGATTAAAAAATGTATCTTAAGGTTCTCAAATTATTTTATCAGTTTTTAACTTGTTGCCTGCACTATGTGTTTATTTATGGCTGTTTGTGACACACTGAAACTGGATAGTACTATTAGTACCCATGAACATGGTGTTTCATTTGTTAATCCCCCTTCATTAAAAGTAAATTTTTACCATACCAGTAGTCTCCCTTGAAAAAAAATAATATTTTGAATGGCATTGTCCCCATATATAACATAACAGCTATTGATATGGTGTTAACAGCTAATAAAGGACAACATGTTGTTCTATGTTGATATGACTGCATTTTCAATAAGTTTATATTTGGCTGGCATTTGTTTCCCTGGTATGTAGATGGAATTGTTTTTCAGTTTCTCAATGTGTTTACCAAGTCCAAAATAAACAATCTTGTGTTGTCTTTGCTGTACATGTCAGTTTACATTTGTGTTTGTGTGGAGATCTTTCCCCAAACGCTGTGTTGCCCACAAATAAGTGGATTCGTTGTCACTGCTCAGTCCTAATTTCATGGGTTTATGTGGGTGTATGGACCTCAGGGGCAGGATGGAGAAAAACGTGAGCACCCTGGAGTTTAAGACTTGTTGAGGCCATCATTGGAAGTCGCCATCAACATATTTATATTAGATACAAGTAGATTGAGACCCAGTGCGGTGGGATAGTAGAGACCCCAGATAGGTTGGATAATGAAGACACCAGTGGGTTGGGATAATAGATGCCCTGGTGGGTGGGATAATAGAGAACACAGTGGGGTGGGATACTAGGGAACCCAGCAGGGTGGGATGATAGAGGCCCCGGTGGGTTGGATAATAGAGACCCCAGTTGGGTGGGATAATATAGGCCCTGGTGGGGTGAGATAATAGGGAACCCAGTCGCGTGGGATAATAGGGAACCCAGTGGGGTGGGATAATAGGGAACCCAGTTGGGTTGGATAATAGAGACCCCAGTGGGGTGGGATAATATAGAACCTAGTACCTTTAGATCATTGCCATGTCTTGACTCCATTGTACTTTAATCCAACAACAGCAGACTCAAGTGAAGCAGCTGCCGGTAAGGGTGGTGTGGTCCTAGTAGATTGAGTTCTTGTAGTGTGGACTGGAGTGGTCAAAGCTGGTCCTTGTTTGAACTCTAATGCCAAATGTTATGAAGGGCCCAACCCCAAAGATTTAAAAATATTATTTGAGAGTAAGCTCCAACTACCGTATATACTAGATCTATTTATTATTAAATTGAGATATAATTTATTGGTACAAACAAGAAGGCAAGTGAATTAGTTTTGAAAACTAAATATCAACTTGCACTGAAGCCCTGTCAAAATCAAAGTGAAATTAAATTGCAATGACTTATTATATGATTATGAATGATAAAAAAATATGTTTTTATGATAATGAGCAGAAGGCTACATATTCTAAAGGCTAAAGGGATAGCTTTTTTGCCCCCTTTTTAAAAGTACATTTACAAAAATTGGGATGGATCAGCCATAAAAAATGTGTAATCAATCATTTAAAAATATTCTGAGAGTTCAGACCAGGATAGCTTTGGTCACATTGGTTACAGTCGGTCATTTTATTTATTTCAGTTTCATTTATTCATTAAAAAAATATTTTTTTGTTTTTGGTGATTACATATAAATTTCAGACATATATGTGCTCCTAATACTCATTTCACTTAGCCTCATAATTGTGTGTGTGTATTATAAAGTCATTCTTTAGTTATAGTGTTTCACAATGAACTCGATTTTATGCTGTGTAAAAACAATACGTGTAAATGTAATATATTTGGTCACTTCCGAATTGTTGCTTATACTTATAAATAACATTTAGAGGGACGTCACCCCAGGGTTGCCATATTGGCCTTTTTAAGGCCAAATTCTCAAAATTTGGCCTTTTTTAAGAGGGTTTGGCCTCAAAAATATTTTTTGGCCTTTTGGCCTTTTTTTGGCCTTTTTCTTAAAAGAAATAAATATATATACAATATATATATATATAAATAATCTTTATCACAATTTTTTTTAAATTCGCCAATAAGTAAATAACCTTATTAATTATTTCCTATTTTTGAATAGCTTATGTGTATTTTAGACTTTAAAAATTTTAACAAAGAGGCTATTAAGACAAAGCCAGATATAGAATGCAGCTCACACTTTTAGACGCTATTGTTAGAGTCAGGGCTGAGCTTTTGTTTACAAATAAAAGGAGTAATGTCTTTGTCATGTCACCAAGAATGCTTGATGACTTGACAAGTTTATAATAATACTGCAAATAGCAGTCTAGAGGAAAAGGATGACCTGAAGCTTTTCTTTCAAATTTGTATGTTAGTATCA
This sequence comes from Ampullaceana balthica, assembly GCA_944989445.1. Lineage (NCBI taxonomy): Eukaryota > Metazoa > Mollusca > Gastropoda > Lymnaeidae > Ampullaceana > Ampullaceana balthica. The sequence continues at coordinate 211,576 of CALYLW010000934.1, read as the reverse complement.
TAGTCTATTTATTTTGTGAGTACAACCATACATACGAACATGGGCATTTACACATTTATTCTACTTTTTCTATTGGTTCTACCTTCATTTTAAATAGTTAAATAATTTTCAGCCGTTATGACCCGTCCATAATTGACGTCACGCGATTTTGGCAGATTTTTCAATGTATTCAACCCCTCGTCACACGTAATCAAGAGCTAGACCCTTTCCAATATGATGTCACAGTTCTTAAAAGCACCCTCCCCCTCGTCATACATCGCTACAAATCTGTAACCCCCTCCCACCTCCTACGTGCGTGACGTCATTTTTTAAAACATTTTTCATATAACATAAGTTTGGCCTTTTTTTGGCCTTTTTTGGCAGTCAGTTTGGCCTTTTACCCAAATTACAATCTGGCAACCCTGCGTCACCCTGAAATAAAATCCTAAAATCGAGCAGACGTTTAGAAGTAAACTCAAACCTTTTGGATGAGTTCTCAGTGAAATGAACGGCTAATAATAATATAATTTTTATAATCGAGTTCATTGTTCACCCATTGTCTACACTTGACAGAAATCTTTTGGTAATAAGGCGTAAGGTGCTGACTTATAAGCTGACACTTTTTAAAGATGCATTAGAATTAGAGAATTAAAAAAAAAGATAAATGTTACGCTACTATTAATACTATTTAAAATTTACTAAATATTTACTATTTAATTCATTACTACGTCTACTAACATTATCATTAATTTGGACATTTTGGAATTGTTCTTTATTTAAATTGAAATTAAGGAATACTTTTATTCCCTTGCCCTTTACTAAGCCTTTACTTAGACTTAGTATGCTGTGGTATAATAATGACAATAATGTTAGTGTTTAAAGTTCTTTTAATTTATTTTAATTGAAATCATAGTCATAGTTTGTCATAGTCATAGACTTGATTTTGATTTAATTTAATTTAAATTGAAGTAAACTGCTTTAAAGATATTTATTTTATGACAGCCAAAATTTTAAAAAATAATATTTTAAGAAATTCAAAGTTTTAAGACGAAATTAATTTTTAAGGCTAGTAAGGTGAAAGATAACATATTTTTATTTTAGGTGATTGTATTTTAAAAAAGTGATTGTATTTTAAAAACTTTAAAGGTTTATTGATATCATAATATAAGTCAACACCTGAAAAAAACATCTACATATTGTATTATTTCCTATTGATCCATTAAAAACTCTCTAGTGAGAACAAGACTTTGTATTACACTGTATATTCTATATTCTCATCAGCCAGAAATTCAGTAGGCAGTAGGCTAAAGTCACAATCATTATAACATTAAACTTTTATAAATGTCATCATGAAATAATATTGAAACTTGAACTTTTAAATGAAAAACAAATATGTTTAATTGGACCGCTTTTGATTTGTCATATTAGGGAACGTTTTTGTTGTTGTATAAGTATATGGCAGGTTAGGATAAGTATTAGTTTAGGGTTAGGATTAGGTTAAGGTTAAATTGTAATGTTAAAATGGAGTTAAGATTTATTCACTAAGTGTGAGGGAAGAGAACAGTTTTAATTTGTATGTTGATATAAACTGTTACTTGTACACAGGAGAGTTACCCTAACTATTATAAATTGTTCATCATATGAAAAAAAAGGGAAACCCTGCATGAAACAAAATATATTGTGGACACGTTTGAAAGAATGCATAATCATCTTAATCTTTTTCTAAGAATTATAATTGAAATAACTTGAGTATAGCCATACATAAGAATAATTGCTGTTTTCAAATGCAAGCTCTCATTCAATTACTGGTGAATTATTCGTAGCAACCACCAGTCTTAATATTTACGTTACAAGTGATGGAGTGTTTCATGAGTTTATACTAAGAAGAAGAACCTGTCTTGGAAGCTTTTAAAATATATCTCCTACAGATCAATATTTCGTCAGTAAAATAAGTTTTAAATGTTTATTTAAAGTAAAAATTAAAGTAAGGTTGGTAAAGCTTAAACTTTGCATGATTTAGCTGAACATCTATAAATGGAATTGTTTTTTTTAGCTATTCAAACCTCCCCAGGGATCCTCACATTGATCAAATTTGCACTGCTTTCATGCTGTCTGTGATCTGCTTTACGTTTGGAATTTTTTTATTTGTTAACAGTAAATTTTCGTAATTATTTATTTTATTTAATTTAATATTCATAAATTTCATTTGCATTTAAAAGGTTTTCTTTGGCAAATTGCTTAAAACAGGATCCAAAACACATGGTTCAAACATTCATGAGAGCAAAATAATCTTTAAAACAACAAAATTGTATCCTGTATTTAATTTTGCTCTTCATTTCACTATGTCACATGGGTCGAGTTTATAGAGATTCAAGATTAGTAAATTAAGTAACTAGTAAAACCTGGCATAGGAGCTCAAAATTAACCTGCTAGATGTTTTTTGTCAGGTTCCATTCACATTATAACAATTGACTTGTGACTGTCACAACATAATATTAGACTTGTCACTTTTTAAAAACATAACAATGAACAATGGTTTTGTTACTGTCACAACATAAGAATGGACTTGTTACTGTTACAACATAACCAATAATTTTTCCTTGTTAACATGTTGCTTGTTCATCTCCTAATAACTATTTACACACTACCCTTTAGCAGTTTTGAAGGTTTTTTTTAGCGGGGTGGGGGGGGGGTGTGGCACGGCCAATTTTTTGTGGTCTTGGACTGAGGATCATTTAGTATAAGTTAGGGTATTTTAATATAAGTTATTAATATCTTTCAGTGTAGGTTATTAGGATCTTTGAGTATAAGTTATTAGGATATTTTAGTGTAAGTTAATAGTATCTATCAGTGTATGCTATTAGGATCATTTATTATTAGTTATTATTATGTGTCAGTGTAGGTTATTATAATCTTTTCATATATAAGTATAAGTTATTTGGATCTTTTAGCATAAGTTATTATATTTTAGTGAAAGTTATTAGGATCCAGTCCAGAATTATAAGGGGCAAGCCAAACAAGATGTAATGGAGGGCAACTAATTAGTGGGCATTAAGCTAATACAGTATAGAAGTAGTTAAAACGGTACAAAGGAAATACAGACACTTTGATATCAAAATTACAATTTAAAACACTTCACTAGTAACAGCCTCTAGTTTATGAAGTTTAAAATTAAAAAAAAACCTCTTGACACCTCTTGGCCCAACACTCTGGCCGGCCTTGTGTGGACAACCCTTTGATAGATGATTGATCTGTTTTGACTCTGTACTAATTGACTTGCATGTTTTTTTTCTTCTTTATTTTTGGCCTATGAGGCGGGACCAAAGACTGTAGCAGTGCCCACAGTAATGCCTGGACAATACTCTTACTTGGTCAGTTGCTTTTTTTGGTTTACCTTGCTTTTGTTTTTGTATACTTGGGCTACTGGTCTATGGGTGCATAATTCTACTCCCTAGACTCATGGGTGCATAGTTTCACTATTTACTAAAGTCTTCCTCTCAAACTAAAGTCTTCCTCTCAAACTAAAGTCTTCCACTCTAACTAAAATCTTCATCTCTAACTAAAGTCTTCCACTTCAACTAAAGTCTTCCACTCTAACTAAAATCTTCATCTCTAACTAAAGTCTTCCACTTCAACTAAAGTCTTCCACTCTAACTAAAATCTTTCACTCATCTTAAGTTTTTTATTTTGGTCAAATTAAATAATGACCATTAAGTCTTCAAAGCAACAAATAGCTTTAAAAAAGTATATAATTTTTAAAAACATTTTTATTACTCATGTTTTTAATTACACTGTGTTACCAAATTAAAGGTAAACAGATATAAAATGTAATAATAGACTGCCAAAGTACTTTAAAAAAGAAAAGTGAAAATGTTATTAATTTTCTATTAAACATGGCTTTATTTCTCCTGGCATTTGGAATTAAAAACACTTTTATTGCTTCTGAGCCCTTAACCCTTTTCTAAGCTAAAAACATAACCTAACATTAACCCTAACACTAAAATCAACAATAACTGCATGCTACCCCCTCCCCCACCTTATACCTTCTACATTTGGAAATGTATTTATGTGGCAACAAATAAAAATACAGTGTGTACAGATATGGTCTCTTACTGCCCTTAGACCAAATTACACTTGCTTGCATGGTTGTAACATGACTTAAAACATTGGTCACTCACATGCTCACTACAGGCACCAAGGCAGATGATGTGGGCTAATATACAACCTTTGACCAACTGTTTTTCAGTTTGAGATCCAGTGTCTTGGGGGGAGGGTATGGTTTTAAAAATGTGGAGGAAAACACCACTCACCTTCTCACCCACAATTTACCACCCACCACTCACTCACTCACCCACCACTCACTCACTCACCCACCCATCACTCACTCACTCACCCACCCACCTCTCTATAACCCACCCACCGACCACCACTCACTCCCTCACCCACTCACCCACCCACCCACAACTCACTCACCCACCCACCCACCACTGACTCACTCACCACTCAATCACCCACTCACCTTCTCACCCACAATTTACCCACCACTCACTCACTCACCATTCACTCACTCACCCACCCACCATTCACTCACTCACCCACCCACCACTCACTCACTCACCACTCACTCACCCACCCACCACTCACTCACTCACCCTCCACTCACCCACCCACCACTCACTCACCCACCCACCACTCACTCACCCACCCACCATTCACTCACTTACTCACCACTCACTCACCCACCCACCATTCACTCACTCACCCACCCACCCACCCACCACTGACTTCACTCACCACTCAATCACCCACTCACCTTCTCACCCACAATTTACCCACCACTCACTCACTCACCATTCACTCACTCACCCACCCACCATTCACTCACTCACTCACCCACCCACCACTCACTCACCCACCACTCACTCACCCACCCACCACTCACTCACTCACCCTCCACTCACTCACCCACCCACCACTCACTCACTCACCCTCCACTCACTCACCCTCCACTCACTCACCCTCCACTCACTCACCCACCCACCATTCACTCACTTACTCACCACTCACTCACCCACCCACCATTCACTCACTCACTCACCCACCACTCACTCACTCACTCACCCACCACTCACTCACGCACTCACCATTCACTCACTCACCCACCCACCATTCACTCACTCACCCACCCACCACTCACTCACTCACCACTCACTCACCCACCACTCACTCACTACCCACCCACCATCCACTCACTCACCACTCACCCACCCACTCACCACTCACTCACCACTCACTCACCCACCCACTCACTCACCACTCACTCACCCACCCATCCACTCACTCACCACTCACTCACCCACCCACCACTCACTCACTCACCCTCCACTCACCCACCCACCACTCACTCACTCACCCTCCACTCACTCACCCACCCACCACTCACTCACCCACCCACCACTCACTCACCCACCCACCACTCACTCACCCTCCACTCACTCACCCACCCACCACTCACTCACCCTCCACTCACTCACCCACCCACCACTCACTCACCACTCACCCACCCACCATCACTCACTCACCACTCACTCACTCACCCACCATCCACTCACCCACCCACCACTCACTCACTCACTCACCACTCACTCACCCACCCACTCACCACTCACTCACTCACCCACCCATCCACTCACTCACTCACCACTCACTCACCCACCCACCACTCACTCACTCACCCTCCACTCACTCACCCACCCACCACTCACTCACTCACCCTCCACTCACTCACCCACCCACCACTCACTCACCCACCCACCATTCACTCACTTACTCACTACTCACTCTCCCACCCACCACTCACTCCCTCACTCACTCACCCACCACTCACTCCCTCACTCACTCACCCACCACTCACTCACCACTCCATCACCCACTCACCTTCTCACCCACAATTTACCACCCTCCACTCTATCACTCACTCACCATTCACTCACCACCCACCACTCACTCACTCACCACTCACTCACCCACCCACCACTCACTCACCACTCACCCACCCACCACTCACTCACTCACCCACCAACCACACACTCACCACTCACTCACCCACCACTCACTCCCTCACCACTCACTCACTCACCCACCCACCCACCACTCACTCACCACTCACTCTCCCACCCACTCACTCACTCACCACTCACTCACCCACCCACCATCCACTCACTCACTCACCACTCACTCACCCACCACTCACTCATTCACCCTCCACTCACTCACCCACCCACCACTCACTCACTCACCACTCACTCACCCACCCACCATTCACTCACTTACTCACCACTCACTCACCCACCCACAACTCACTCACCCACCCACCACTCACTCCCTCACTCACTCGCCCACCCACCACTCACTCCCTCACTCACTCACCACTCACTCCCTCACTCACTCACCCACCACTCACTCACCACTCACCCACCCACCACTCACTCACCACTCACCCACCCACCACTCACTCACTCACCCACCACACTCACACACCACTCACTCACCCACCCACCACTCACTCCCTCACCCACCCACCACTCACTCACCCACCCACCACTCACTCACTCACCCACCCACCACTCACTCACTCACCCACCCACCACTCACTCACTCACCCACCCACCACTCACTCACTCACCCACCCACCACTCACTCACTCACCCACCCACCACTCACTCACTCACCCACCCACCACTCACTCACTCACCCACCACCACTCACTCATCCACCCACCCACCCACCACTCACTCACCACTCACTCACCCACTGGGAATTATAGCCTAGGCCTATACTATGACTAAATCATTCTTATTATCATATTTCCAATAGGTAAGAGAAACATTCTCCCCAATATCTGTTTAAAAATGTCTTTATTCTGTGATGTCATAATTTTTGTCTGGTCTCATTTATCAACTGTCTGTTCCAGTACAATTATTGTACCTGAAAGTTTAAAATAAATGTACAAGGTAATCAGATATAACCTCCCTAAAAATAAGATCCAGAAAAACAAGTCCTAATATTTTGATTAAAACATTTTAAAATAAATTCACTTTTAAACTTTGATTTTATGCTAATAGTATTTTTTTTGGTTTAAATCTTAAGTACACACAAAATGAATTAGAATTATTTTTTTCTTCCAATTTCGAGGTTTTTTGTTGACATGTTGCTATTAATTATTAATAAATAGCTACTAACTAGTTAACTTAGGGACCAGATGAATTGCCACAACACAAATTATGCAGGGACGAGGTCCCAAAGGTTGCTTGTTTATATTGTGTTTTGTCTGTGCTGAGATGTCTGCTTTGTGTTACAGCATGATACTAGTTACATGTCTTTGCTTTTATTTATATATTATTGGCTGTTTCTGTGTTTGTAGGCCCACCCAGGCAGTTCACAGGCCCACCCCCAAGCCATCTTGAGACCGCCCACTCTGCAACAAGCGGCTGCTGTTACTCCTTCCCCCTATGATGCTGTAAGCTTTGCTTCTATTGGCTGCTATATTTAGACTTGTTTTTCATATGGACTAGGTGGTTGAAATAAATTTTAAAAAATTATAGATAAATTTAGTCATACAAGTTTTGTTTTAAAAAAAAAGTATAATTCAGAATATAGCAACAGTTTGGTGTTTTTTTGGCCAAGCCTACTCAGATGATGGCTAGTGCATGAATAGCACTTGTAACCATAAATACATTTTACACCAATTGCATTGGTAGTGTGGTGAAATTGATGTTTTCAATTTTTTTACAATGTTTACAATAAGTGTAGTAGGACAAGTTGACAAAATTCTTGTTGATATGAGCTTCTTACACATTGGCGCTTTACTGCAAATTAAAAAAATGTTGGCTTCCTTTTGCAATGTGATCCATACAGATAGCTTCTGCTGCATACTTGTCAATGTTGCAGTGCATGTACATGTATTTAAAAAAGCTTTTCTGGCACATATTATTATTTTTTTTTACATTTCTTCCTGCTTTTCAAAAAAACACCAATATAAAGCAAGAAATGATGCTTTAAAAAAATGTCAGGCTTTAAACAAAACAAATTAAAAAAAATAAAAAAATTTTTGTCTGCTAAAAAATTCATTTTTAAAAATGAATTTTTGTTCGTCTTATTTTTATCCACAGTTTTTCTCTGTGCTTTCGGCTGTTTTATTTCCAATAACAGTTTTTTAAAAATCAACTGACAACATCACAAGCAAAACATTATATTCTGTCACTGCACTTTTCCATCCATTTGATCTCATTAAGTTGAACAATGTCACAAACCAAATAATACGCCTATTTATGAAAGATCCTCCATGGGGCAGCCTGTTCCATAAAAACTCTTAGAATGTCTTAAACTTTGTGGGCAGTAGACGTAAAGTCAGGTAACTCACAAATGATCTCAACCCTGGGATAGTGACTTAACTTCCCTTTTTTTACTCCACAGACACACTACCCAGGTCTCCAGACCCTTTCAGCCGTCCCGACCCAGCCCCAGACAACAGGTTACAACCCCTTCATTGCCATGCAGACCAGTGGCGACCCCAACTCTGTGATGTCACAAGGACTGCCCCCCAACATGATTCCAGCCACGGCCAAAGCGGTCAGGGCTGACAAGTTTGAGGTATGGCCAGTTTTCAAACTTAAGGCTTTAAAAAAAAAGTAAACATTTAAAAAAAAATTTTATGAAAGAAATATATGGAGGATTTTCTTTTCAGCTTGTAACTGGTATTATATGTAGATGCACTTGCATTCATGTGTTGTTTTTTTCTTGTACTGCTATCTCAGTCTGTGAGAATTGTCCCACTTTGCATGATGGGGTGCATTGCTTTCAGATATATTCCAAGTGTTTCACTATCATGTAAAGCTTTAATGATTTAAGCAAACAAATTTATGTGCTGATTGGAAAAGATTTAATGCTTCCAAAGATTTTATTTTCTATCTCAAACTTAAATGTGTATATAAAATATCAACAGCTGACATTGCAGCTGCTTAAAAAGTTAAATTAATTTTTATGAAAACTTATTTTGATTTTTAAAAAAAAATAGAAAGTCTAGAAATGTTCGAGCCACACTGTGTAATAATGATGTGCATGGCATATGATGAGCCTAGGGCTTGGTGTTGTCAGTGTGGTCTAGTTGCATGTGATAATGTCTGAGCCCATGAGCTCTAGTGTTTGAAACCAGCAGTTTATGTCTGCATTAGTAGCCGCCCCGCCCCGTTACTGCCAGGTGATAAGACTTAATTCTGTTGAATGTTCAATATTACACATGGTCCTATTGATGTCAATGTAACATTCTATGTAGCCCAACACCATGTAAATTTAGCATCTTATTGGTGGGGAGGGGGGTATGACCATTCATTTCTCTATTGTATTGAAATACTTTTTTAAGACTTTCTTTTCCACAATCTATGGAACATGTTTTCCCAGAATTAATTTATTAAGGAACTCTCACTTTGGCTCTTTGCGTCCCTATTTCATTGATGGCAGGACATTGGGATTCTCCTTAATCAGCTGATAGGTATTAGACTAAAGCAACCAGAAAATGTAAATCCATTCTGTTGATGTGATAAAATGCTGAATGCTCTCCCTTGTCCTCTTGTGATAGGGTGGCGATGACGCAGCCAGGATGTGGTACGGGCCTTGGTGGTCGCATCATGCAGGTCCTCATACTGAGGTTGTAAGGCTAGAACCATTTTAAACAAAATCAATTACACTATTCAGTATTTTGGTGGAGTCTTGTCTCACATTAGGCCTTCCTATGCTGGTTTCATACACAAATTTGCATTTCAAATTTTTTAAAAGCATTTACTAACACAAATTGTGTTTATTTCAATTCAAGAATGTGTTAATAAATAGTTGGCCTCAGCCTATCTGCAAAATCCACTGAAATGGTGTTATCAACTGAAAGGATTTAAAAAAATAATGAAATATTTAAATGTGTTAAAAATATTTTATAAATTTATTTGACAAATCAAATTCAAAGAAATTTGATAGTTTTTATATTCAATAATTTCAATTACAGAAAAAGTTCAGTTGATTTTGTTATTATTTGTGTATTTTAAAAAAAAGTTAGCTTTGTGAAAATTTGGATAAAAATGTCAGTGTTGCCAAACAATAATAAAGAAAATTTAACGACCAATATTTCAAATGATATAAAGTTAGACCTAAACTAACAATTTTAATTTTATTCCATAAAGGAAACAAAAATCTCTTGGCATAAGTTTTTCCCTAATAAAAAAAAACAAAAAAACACCCAGACCATTTTAATTTAGCTTCATGCTACAATTTTGCATTTTTGTCTTTTTTAAAAATGTAAATAAAAAAAATTATCACTTCTTGACAAATAGTCATACCACATTTTAAGTGGTCTTTCTTGTTTAGTTATTTATATATTTTAAAAAAATCTGTTTCAATATACACAATATTTCAAAGTAAAATTTTGGCAACATTTCAATGTGCTTTGTTGTTTCACATATTGGTTGGATTTTGTTTGTGTTATAAAAATTGCTCTAATTTTTCTCTTAAAAAAATAAAAATAAGATCTCTGTTGTATTCCTTTGATTTCATTTTCTAGACAACATCTGAAAATGGTGAAACAGTGACCTCTCACGCTTCATTGATGGACACATTTAGTTTCCCTACTTATATTCCTCAGGTTAGTCTCCCCCTGCTCCCCACCCCACATTGCCACCTGTCCAAGGGAGCTACTCTACTTGTGCTTGAATGCGCAGCTGTCTAGATGATTTGTCTTCCTTTGCCTGCTTAGTTTCCATTAAATGTAAAATGTTTCAGTTTAAATTCCCAAAAATTAATTTCAAAAGTAATTATTTTCATTCTCCTAAATAATAAAGTAATAATTTTATCCCATGGTTTGTAAATACATGTAGTTATTTCAAAATCTAATTTAATAAAATTTTAAAAAAAACATTCAACATTTCTACAAAGGTTAAGCATAGCAGTATTATAAAAAGCATTTGAGAATGGACATCACCTGATCTTCAAAATGTTTACGTCTAATGTGATATTAGAGCTTTTTTGCTGCTGTTTGATTGTTGTAGAAGTTTATCCATTGCTGTACTCGTATACATTATGCCTTGTTGCTTTCTTCTGCATGCTGATATATGTCAATGTTTTAATGGAGTGTTGGTTTATAATGTGGAGGTGTATCCACGCTTTGTTTATCAGTTGGACTTAATATTAATATTTTGTGGCTTGAGAGATCTCAATCATGTTCAACATCCAGAAGAAGAAAATAATCTTGACTTTAAAAAAAAAGAATTAATTTAAAATAAAAAATTCTATTGAAACATTCAGTCAAGTCATTATAAAATAAAAGCTGAAAAGAATGCATTTGCTTTATTATATTTGTTTATATTTAACCCATTCAATACGACCAAATTTTTTTAAGGATACGCAGTAAAGTTTTAGGTTAAAAAATCTATTCCACCTGATGATTATAAACTGAAAAACTCTGCTTTGCTATTTATCAAAACTATATCATGATGCATATCAAAATTTAGGTAATTGAAAAAGGAATATGCTTCTACTATTAAAACGTGAGACAAACACCTTTATGGATATTATTGCATGTTTATGTAAAAAAAAAGTAAAAGCAGAAAGTGGCTAAACGTACACGGCTGAAATCGCGGTGGCGCACACTGCGGCGAAACTTATTAAATTGGTTAATTATTATGAGTTTACCAAATTAAAAGAAATGGAAAACAATAATAAATATTATGACTTCAGGGCATCCATTACATTAACCTCTGGTTAAATGAATACAGTCTGGTCTTGTAATGGGCTCAGTTGTTTGGGGCAATAATTACAAATAAAAAAAATATGCTTACAATAAATCCAGTTTAAAATGTTTAATTATTGAACAAAGGATAAATGAGCTATACTAGCTGCATGTTCTTTTTTAATTTTTAAATAAGAAATAATAAGAAAAACAAAATAAGATTTGAAATAATAAAAAAAAATACTTTTTACAACTCTTCACAGAGTCTCATACACTTGTTGCTATTCCTTAGTAACTATATATATTAGTGTTTTAAGGGGATCAGGCTGTATTTTCATTAAAATAAATCAATATTATGTTTTGAGCTTAAACAAATAATTAGGCACTTAGTTTGTATACAATCATTACCAATATCTTGCACCATGTTATCAATAACACATGAAAAGATTTTACAAATATTTTTCCCCTTTCTGTTTTTTTTATTCCTTTCTAGGTATGTCGTGAATTCCAACGAGGCACGTGCTCACGTGCACCGTCAGAGTGTCGCTACGCGCACCCAGCAGACCACATTGTGGTAGACGCCACTGACAATCATGTTACGGTCTGTATGGATTTTATAAAGAGCAAGTGTACGAGGGACCTTTGTAAATACTTCCATCCACCCAGCCACCTCCAGGCTCTGGTGCGCGCCGCCCACGCACGGAGCCAGGCCGCCGCCCTGGTGTCCAATAATTCTACTGCAAACAGTTCGGCACTGGTAGGCCGTAGTCAGTAGTGTGCAGCATACAGTAAACATTATTCAGCCAATCATGTTTACTCATGTTCATCTCCTTCAAATTTTTTTGGTCTTACATACCCGCAGTAATTTGTGGAACCAAATAACAATTCATTCAAAGAAGAAAAGAAACTGAACCAAAATTGATGTCCGTAAATGCTGCACACTATCTCTGTTGAAATCTCTGTCTGTTTTTCAAAGAATGTTAAGTGTTGAAACTATGTATACAGTGAGTTTCTAGGCTTTGTCTCTCAAGATAGTTTCCAGAGTGAAGATCACCACCAAAGTTTATGTTGCTCCCACTCATCTCTGACCTAGTTAAGTTTTTATTTGTAGTTCATCCATCACTGCCCCCTGCCCTATAAATTCTCTTTGGTGTGTTCTACATAACCAACAGACCTCGATCAGGTCATTGAGTAGTCTCCCCTTCTGAAGCTAAACAAACCCCTATGCCACCCAACTGTTAATTATAATTTACTCTCTTCCTCACCCCTGACTGCTCTGCAAGGTTTGCCTCCTACTTCTACGCAAAGATCTTTCAAGCTCTATTATTTTTGTTTACAAATATGTCCAATGCTTACTACTGACAATAATAAAAAACCCCAAAATATTGTTTGTTGGCGCCCCCACTAAACAAAGCAGAACATAAAATCAATTTAATTTTACTCTCAGGTATATTTTAAAAGAACAGTGCCTAGCAAAAGTATTTTAAAAAGTTCTAATTCAGATTATTGTTTCAAGATGCACAGGGAATCATGTGACAGATTAAGGGAGTTAATAAAATTTTCAAAACCATTCCCTAGAAAATCAATTGGGGTTAAACTTGATAAAGCCTTAAGAGACCTCAAAAAAGATTTTAAAAATTTGTGTTTCCTATTAAAAAAGAAATAAAACCCAGCTCCTACTAGCTTGATTGAGGTGGTACACAAAACATAGCATTTAAAAACTATTTGTGTCATTTTGTTTTGTGTATAACAAGACATTTTTTAACCACTATTCCTAGCTTCACTCCATTTTTTTTTCTCTTAAAGCATGGCCACATATTGGGAATATCCAGTGTTACTCAATTGGTTTCTTTCATTCATTTTTTTTTGGTCATGGCTTTATAAATCAACAGTTGTCATAATGAATTTAAAACTTTCTCCTCTACAACTTTTCAAACAAATGTAGCGATTCCTCCTGCATATTTTGTTTACTTTAAACCTTTGATATTTACACAATCACTGGATTTTCCTAAAGTTTATTAATTTTTTTCCCCAACAAAAAAAAACAACAAAAAAACAACAACCTCAAAGCAGTCCAAATAAAATCTTAAAAAACAGTTTGATCCAGACCCCCAAAAAACTTTTCAAGAATTTTATGTCAATTTTTACTTTGTCAGTTATTTATCATGACAGCTGCTTACCCTGCTGGGAATGTTAGATGTAGAAAGCTTTTGAATGGATGGGTCTCAAACCTGAATGTTGGGCTGCATCTAGGCCTGAGTCTATGGTACATGTGTCACTGTGTTGTCCTTAACTTGGTATACTACTGCTTGCTGCTTTATTCGTTACCTTGGTTACAATAGCCCCTCACTAACTTCTGATGTGCTCATTGAATTAATTTTTTTTTATGATCCTCATATTACTTTTGTCTATCATCTTCCAAGATTTTACCTTCAACTTCTCCCAGGTCCTGGCATCTTGTCTGTCTACAGCCCTATCATTCTAATGCTGAGAAGATAACAATGCATGCCAATTCTCCACCCCGCCCCCCTCTTACTTTTATTTACAAGACAAAAAAAAGTAACATCCAATGTTTCTTTTTCTTTTTTCCCAAATGCACCTTTTCCCCTCAATAAAAAATACATTAAAAAAAAATATTTGTTTCTAAAAAAAAATAATTAATTAAATATATGCCTTTATTTTCATTTAATATCAAGTGTCATTTCTACTTATAGAATATGTCTCATCTCTATTCTCTCTGTCTCATTCTCGTTTCATCCATTTCCAATCACTTGCCAGTTATTCATGTCAGCCTCAAAAGTTTTTTTTCTGTAAGTATATTTTTTCAATTGAGAATTCTATTATTTCTATAAATGAGAGACAGACAGAGAAAATCTTGTTTTTTTTCTTTCTATAAATGGTAAGCCATTGTTGGAGGGGGGTGGTGGTGGGGGTGTAAGAACTGTAAAGTGCTCATTGCTTATGTTGACCTGCTGACCCCAAAGATTGACCTCGATAAATCCACTGGCATTTTATAATTTTTAAAAATCAACACACACAAAAAAAAGTAAAGTAAGTAAAAGAATTTGTTGAATTTTTAAAAAATTATTATGAGCTTAAAGCAATGTCATTCTATGTGCATGTGTGATGAGACCCCCGTATGTCATGTGGTAAAAGCTAATCATGTTGTTGGTCATTCCATAAGAGCCATTCCTGCTATTTTGTTAAACTAGACAAAGTTTGAATGACATTGAAAAAAAATTTAGCGGATGAGCACATTACATATACCCTAAGAATGAAATGAATGAAGAATGATTCATTCGACTGCCTTGACCTGTACATTTGCTCAAATCACAACAGACAGTACTGTCAGTCAGTGGCTAGACTACTGCATTGTGGTCCAGTATCTTACTGTGCATTTTTATAGCCTAAAAAAATATATGTAATTTTATCATTTTAAAAATTTGAATATCTTAAGTATCATCATTTTTTTTTCAATTTATTAATTTTGTGTGTGGCTGAAATTGAATTAATTTTTTTTTAAATTTGAAAATATTCAGTTAACACATTAACACACAAACCAATATTGTGCACATGATATTTTTTATCTGCTTCCTGTGTTCCATTTTTTGGTCCTCATTGTCTCTCTGATGTGTTTGGTCTTAAGTGCATGTTCCAGGTGCTCCACTGTTATTTCTGGTCATGATCTCCTGTGGTGGGAACGCTGCCAGCAATCCATTATTACTGATCATTTCAAATTTCACAACTTGTTTGTATCACTTAAACACTCTTGGGTGCTGGACTGGCTTACAATATGCCACTGATATTTTATTTAATATGCCACAGATATCTTAATATGCCACAGATATCTTAATATGCCACAGATATCTTAATATTCCACAGATAACCAAGATCCGCCTATTCCAGTAACATTATTTTTATGAGGTCTTGACAATAAACAAAAATTTCAATATTTAACCTTAGTCTGTAATATTAAATATTGTTTTACAATACTTCACAATTTATTAATGATTCTCATATAGATACATCAATATTCTCTCCCCCGCCCCCCCCCCTCCTATTTTCCCCCTTTTTGCTAATATTCAGAAAGACAATGAGTATTAAAAAATAGTCTCTATAAGAATCCAGACCAACATTTTAAGTGCACACTATTGGTCATGTTGAATGATTCTATAAATAGTCTATCTGCAGATCTGGTTGGGAATATCTGATGAGATGTTTGTGAGCCACCTACTTCTATTTCACAGCTCAATAATAAACAAAATAATGCTCAATTGATAATCCATAAGAGCTTTTAAGACCAAATAATTCCAGAGTTTTTTTTTGTTTTCTGTTTCCATAGCTTCACCAGAGAATGCCACACTTTAGATGCCAATTTAATTTCAATGTAAACAAAATTCATTGCTTTGATGTTATATTGTTTTTAAAATCATAACACCCTCCCCAGAATTTCTTGAATATTTTATAATGCATCATTTTTAATGTATCATTTCTGTTTGTTTTTTAATGGACTTTTTATGCTGACAAAAATAGGCATGCATAGATTTCAACAATTATATATATTGATAGTTTTGATTTAAAAAATAAATATGTAAACACTGTATGTGTTCTTAACGATTTGTCTACTCAAATTTTTATAGCGCTGTAATCACTTCAGACCGAGACATCTGATTTTTTTCATTATGTCCCTGATTCACATTTCACACCCACTCGCCCCACACATAGCATTCAATTTTTAACAAAATCTGTCCACAAATATTTTTCTTTCATTTAAAATGTGGCCCATTCCTCTGATGCATGGCATCAGGTCAGGTTGGAAGTAGAAAATGTTCTGAAATAATTTTTTTAAATAGAAAAGTTGTCTACCCATTACCCTTGACCCTGCCACTGCTGAGCAGTGAGTTGACCAGTCCGTGCCTCTTGTTGTAGCTTGCCATGGCTTGAGGTTTTAGTAGGAGCTTGTCTCACAGCCTTTTGTTGAGCTACTTTTTTTTTCTCATTATTTTTCTGTACCTTTTTGCTGCCATTAGCCGTGCGGCTACAGTTTATGTATCACACTTCATGAATATAAACTTTTTGTTAAAAAAAAACACAAAATAAAAGGTAAAGAAAAATATTATTTTAACACCTTCATTCTAATACTTTGTATCGATGCATCTAAATGTATCCTAGAATCTTTGTTTCACTCTGCAGGCCCTCTGGCCAACTATATAAAGGTGGTCACTTGTGGTCAGTGGAATGGCCTCTAGCCGCTGCTTGCTCTCCAACTGCTTCTGTATTTTTTCTTCTGTGGCTTTAGTCACTTATCTTTTACAAACACAAACACATTCAACAAAACCAAACATTTTTTTTGTTATTAATAGAGCTCTTGATTGCGGGATAAATCATTGAATGCAAGCAGCAGACATAATGACGTTTTGCTTACCATCCTGAGTTAGAATCAGCATTTCTTTTTTTTTAAATGTTCCTGCATTACTAAGAAGACATGAATGTGTTCTGTGCCTTGTCGCACTAGACCATAAAAGGAGATTTCTCTTCCCAAATTTACTTTGAAGTGCTTGAAAACCTTTGTGGAATAGATGACTTCAGTATGATTATTTATGTCTAGGGTCATAGCGGGCTGGGTTAGTGCTGCATCTTTTGGGGTACACCTTATGCAAGCAGCAAGATTCCCCAGATGACATGTATGTGGTGCGTTGCGTGTTGCCTATTTTTGTTCAGCGATGAGTCCCATCAAGCTTGACACACCAAATTAATGTATCATTAAACTGGTCCCATCAAGCTTGACACACCAAATTAATGTATCATTAAACTGGTCCCATCAAGCTTGACACACCAAATTAATGTAGCATTAAACTGGTCCCATCAAGCTTGACACACCAAATTAATGTATCATTAAACTGGTCCCATCAAGCTTGACACACCAAATTAATGTAGCATTAAACTGGTCTCATCAAGCTTGACACACCAAATTAATGTAGCATTAAACTGGTCTCTTCAAGCTTGACACACCAAATTAAAGTAGCATTAAACGTATAACTAGGATCAGTTGCAGAGAATTTTTCACACATTCATTCAGGGGAGAGAGTTCACTAACAATGACTAGTTATATAACTGACTAGTACATGAGAACAAATATGTTTTACCAGCCTTGAGTTTTACTCTTCATAGAATTAAGTTTTCAAATTGCGTTGTTAAAAATTTGATCCCATTTTCCGCTAAAATCTAATAAGCTAAAATCTACTTGAAGTTTTGAAATAACCTTCTCAAGTTTTTTCTTAAATCGTTCAAAATTATATGTGGCTTAATAGAGATATTTGAAAATATTTTGGAACCTTTAACCAATACAATGTCAGTTGGCTATAATTTTCTCTATTACTGCAGCATATCATGTTGGTTCTTGTGCCACTACCCATTGAGAATTTTTTTCGTTTGGTTGCTTTCCTTTTTAAAAAAAAATAGTTAAACGTTACATTTCATTGAATTCCCCAACTTAACTAAAGTATTTTACCACTGACCCATGGCCAATTCAAATTTTGATTGCCAAGAATTCATACTCCTATTTGTATATATTTTTTCATTTCACTTTGGATGGCTGGTAAAGGTGCAGGGCATTTTCAGTTCAGCTTTCTCTAAATCTTCAATTATTAACAAAGCTTTTGTTGAGATTAGAAGTTTTTTTGCTAACAAGCCAAAAATATCATATATGTGTTAAATTTTTGCTTTGTTTGTAAATTCTTGCAACTTTCTTGTCACATTGCATATTATCAGCTATACACTGTAGGGCTGTCGTGTCAGGCAGTCATATAGTGTAGGGCTGTCGTGTCGGGCAGTCATATAGTGTAGGGCAGTTATGTAGTGTAGGGCAGTCATATCGTGTAGGGCTGTCGTGTCGGGCAGTCATATAGTGTAGGGCAGTTATGTAGTGTAGGGCGGTCATATCGTGTAGGGCTGTCGTGTCGGGCAGTCATATAGTATAGGGCAGTCATGTCATATCCTGTAGGGCAGTCATGTCATATCATGTAGGGCAGTCATGTCATATCATGTAGGGCAGTCATGTCATATCATGTAGGGCAGTCATGTCATATCCTGTAGGGCAGTCATGTCATATCATGTAGGGCAGTCATGTCATATCCTGTAGGGCAGTCATGTCATATCCTGTAGGGCAGTCATGTCATATCCTGTAGGGCAGTCATGTCATATCGTGTATAGCTTTTATAATTCTGGAAAGATTAAATTTTTGGAAGCTGGGTGTGTTGACACTTGTTCCCCACAACCCCCACCCCCACTTCATAAAATTAAATGGTGGGGGTAGAGGTGGAGTGGGTTAATGATCTATGCAATGGTAAAGAATCATACAACTAATTTAGCTAGTGTAAGCCTGATTGGTTCAACCGGACTAAGTACAAGTTATTGCATTCTGCATTTGACCTCGATTATATTGTTTAATGCTACATTAAATAAATAACTCCATCAAAACATAATTAATAAATTTTTCTAAGGCAAAAAAAGTCTACAAAAATTCACAGCCTTGCAAAATATGTTTCGACTGAATAAAGGGTGCAACTTTAATTAGTTTTTTAATTATTATATTTTTTTTTAGCCAATCAAGACTTGGAACACCATTTCTTCTGTTTTAATAATTGATTATTTATGATAATGAAATGCATGATGACCTTTCTCTTATATGGATGGTTGCCTTTTTTTTTATTTTCATCACCCGTCAATGCCTGGCTTGCCGCTTGTGTTGTCTCTGTACTGCTGACCTCCCTTTGTGCTCCTGCGACTACTTTTCAAAAACCCAAAAAAAAACCAAACTGTTGCGGCCAACTCAAACAAACTTTGCACAATTCCGTGGTGTTTCTTCTACTACTACCAACACTAAATAAGCCAACCAGTGCTGCCACCCTGCCACATCACGTTGTGTTGGCCAAGAAGAGAGCGCGAGACCCCACAGACGACCTAATTCTGGTACTTCACATATATCCCACCATGCTTTGCATGTGGCTCATAGAGAGCTTTCTTAACAATTTTTTTTCTCTCAATTAAAAAAATTTACCCAAAAAAAATATTAAAAATATGCACATGCATTTTTAAAATTTAAAAAATTTCATAGTAAATCCGAGATGGTCAGCCGGACCCTTCGACACGCTAATTTAGCAAAGTCATTTTAATTTTTCATCAGTACATGTTTTTTTGTTGGTCAACTCATAATTTTTTGGGGCCCAGATATTGTCCCTTGACATCACAAATGCATTCCTAATGTCACTTGCATGAAAGCTTCATAAAGTTGTGCTACTTGCTTAGATAACCAATGCTTTTAATAGTTTTATTTATTCTATTATTTTTTTCCTTTAAATTTTAATATTCTAAATTTTTTGTTTCGTTAGTTTGAGCATTTGTTTATTATTGTAAACTTTGCCAAATTAGCAGTGCTATCGAAACAACCTTTGGCCAAATTAGCAGTGCTATTGAAACACATTTTCATGCTGCTGTTTTCCAGCACCTTATTTAAAAAATAATAATAAAGCTCTCTATGAATAACATCATATTTTATATTTATTGTTACTGATCATATATCTGTACCCAAAGCATAATGTCATGTGTGTGGTTATTTCATTTAGATATGCATTATCTCTTACCAATATTTGTTTCTGTTCATCAACAAAATAATTAGTTAGGGTTAGAGCAAATATTCAGTAGAAGAACAAACAAGCCAAGAAAATCTTTGTATTTCATTTTTAGAGCTTCCAATGCTTTCTTGTAATATTAATCCTTTTCTTTTTTTTTGGATATCCTCTCTCTTATCTGCTGACACTGGAATGCCATTAGCCAATCTTTTGGATCTACTTGGTTCCATATGTTAAGTAATGTGGATGGTTTTAATTTCACCTGGAGCTGGGGGCTGTATTAATAAATATTAAAAAATTGTATTCCAAAAATCTCATTCGTTAATAAAAGCTTGTTGTAGTAGTTTAGCTTGCCTACATCATTTCTAGTTTAAACTATCAATATTTTCCCCTTCACCTTTTGATTAATTGTTTCTAATTTTCCTCTTATTTTCCCTTCAAATAAAGATAAACAAAAATAACTTTATTGGATTTCTGATTTAGGGAATGGGTAGAAGCTTGAATTTAAGTCGAACTGAAGTTTAAAAAAACAAACAACCTCTTCCCAGTACCCTGTCCTGGTTTTTAAAACTTGATGAGCTGAGTTAGGGCCCTCGACCTGAATTAACAAGTGTCCTCTGGTTACCCTGACAACTTGTCCAAACTACTCACAAAAATAAACACATCTGGACCCTGTAGGACATCATCATCTACAAAGAACAAAATTACAGAAAAACACAACATGGCGCCCATATATTTTTTTAGGCCGTTGTCTGTCTTCTGTAACATTGACAATATCAATGAAATGATTGAAAGCAATTATGACATGACAATGACGGTGACGACTCCTACAGTAGTGACATGAATTGATAACAGTGATGTCCAATGTTCCCTTTAAGCTGCCTGGTCACGCAGATATCTGACCGACACTGATCAGCAGTATAGAATTACCGTACAGCATATTTTGTAAAATATTGTACAAAAAATGAATGCTGTGCAAATTTGTACACAGACCAAAGAACCTTAGAGGGAACATTTGTGATGAGATAACAGTAATGATGACAGAAGAGAAATTTTATGACAGTGATGGCTACAGCGGGTTTAAATGATTTTTATAAGGATCAGATTGGGCAGTGTGATGTGACACATGTTTGGGTTCATGGTCAATAATTGTAGATATAAAGAAAAAATGAAAAGCTTGGCAATAAACGTAGAGCACTTTTAATAGAGGATGCCATGTTGAAGTTTTCTGTTATCATCAAGCGACCAATTCATCTTCATCTCGGCGTAATGTCACATGTACGTTGTCCCATGTATGTGTATATTGTCTCTTGTATGTGTATGTTGTCCCGTGTAAGTGTATATAGTGTCACAAATGTCTGTGCTTTTATTTTTTTCAAGTCACATTTCTATACTTTCAAATTTTTATAATTTTGATTTTTAAGTAAATTTTGGTTATAGACAATTGACTAATACATTTTCTTTCTTTACCCCCACCCCCTCGCCACGATTTCCTCACACCTGTCCACTCAACTTTCAATCCATTGGGTGTAATGCTGGATACATGGATGCCTTGCAATCTTAACATGCCCTGATGTGGATGCCGCCCTGTGTCCTCAACTTACTGTTTCCAGCAAACATCAATGCCAGGCATGATCCCTGCTTATAAAAGAATAGCCATGGCCGACATCAGCAAAGGTGGGATACCCTTCTACCAGACAAACCAGTTGATGTCACCACTCCAGCACACCTCCTTGATGCAGCTGCAGCAGCCGACATCCTACATACCTATGGCATGTGAGTGTGAGACTTGAGTCAATGTGTTGTTCTATGAGAGTATGAGACCAAAGTCCACATGTTGTTCTATAGGAGTATCAAAGTCCACATGTTGTTCTATGGGAGTATCAAAGTCCACATGTTGTTCTATGGGCGTATCAAAGTCCACATGTTGTTCTATGGGAGTATCAAAGTCCACATGTTGTTCTATGGGCGTATCAAAGTCCACATGTTGTTCTATGGGAGTATCAAAGTCCACATGTTGTTCTATGGGAGTATCAAAGTCCACATGTTGTTCTATGGGAGTATCAAAGTCCACATGTTGTTCTATGGGAGTATCAAAGTCCACATGTTGTTCTATGGGCGTATCAAAGTCCACATGTTGTTCTATGGGCGTATCAAAGTCCACATGTTGTTCTATGGGAGTATCAAAGTCCACATGTTGTTCTATGGGCGTATCAAAGTCCACATGTTGTTCTATGGGAGTATCAAAGTCCACATGTTGTTCTATAGGAGTATCAAAGTCCACATGTTGTTCTATGGGAGTATCAAAGTCCACATGTTGTTCTATGGGAGTATCAAAGTCCACATGTTGTTCTATGGGCGTATCAAAGTCCACATGTTGTTCTATGGGAGTATCAAAGTCCACATGTTGTTCTATGGGCGTATCAAAGTCCACATGTTGTTCTATAGGAGTATCAAAGTCCACATGTTGTTCTATGGGAGTATCAAAGTCCACATGTTGTTCTATGGGCGTATCAAAGTCCACATGTTGTTCTATGGGAGTATCAAAGTCCACATGTTGTTCTATGGGAGTATCAAAGTCCACATGTTGTTCTATGGGCGTATCAAAGTCCACATGTTGTTCTATGGGAGTATCAAAGTCCACATGTTGTTCTATGGGAGTATCAAAGTCCACATGTTGTTCTATGGGCGTATCAAAGTCCACATGTTGTTCTATGGAGTATGAGACCTAATGTTCTCCACTCATTTGGAATTTTTGTTTAACTGTTTTTCTGCTGCCACTCTGGGATTGGCTGGAATGTTGAAAAGTTGAATTTCTTCTGTTTCTCTCATGATCTGCAAAATTAGTTAAATTTTTATTTAAAGTTGAAAACTTGTTGTCTGTATGTTACATATTGGCCCTAGTGTTGTCTCTATGTTACTTATTGGCCCTAGTGTTGTCTGTATGTTACATATTGGCCCTAGTGTTGTCTGTATGTTACAAATTGGCCCTAGTGTCAGTGAATTAAGTGGAGATTGTGCACTGATTTCATTAAACCTTCAATGAATTTTTTACCTTTTTTTAAAAGTTTGTTTTGGACCAGCTGGTTTCTTCAATGTCGGACATTTTGTTGTTTCAAAGACATGGCTCTCTGCTTTGTCCCAGTCTTATGTTGTCAAATTATATTATTTGAGGGCCTCACCTTTAAAGGGCCTCATTTTTTGTCTTGGTTCAGTATTTGTCATTGACCTTTTGACTTCATAAGTTCTTGCCCTTGATATCTGTCCTATTTTCAAACTTCTTCCATCTGTCGACTGGATGTACTTGTCCACCTGTGTGCAGGATGTACTTGTCCACCTGTCTGCAGGATGTACTTGTCCACCTGTCTGCAGGATGTACTTGTCCACCTGTCTGCAGGATGTACTTGTCCACCTGTGTGCAGGATGTACTTGTCCACCTGTCTGCAGGATGTACCTGTGTGCAAGATGTACTTGTTCAACTGTGTTGTACCTTATGTGTGTGAATCAATATTTTCACCCCCGTTTCCTTCTGTCCTCACATATTCAGTCGACCACTCAGGCATATACCTTATACATGTTGTTAACACTATAAAAATGTTTTATTGTGTGTGTATGCGGGGAAGCAGCATGCAAACATTTTTTTAACACTTAACAATGTGGGTGATTTTGGTTTATGTTTAGCTTGCTTCTATATCCTGTCTTATATCTCATTTCATGCACTAGCATGCTGTGCAAACCCTCATAGATTATCTGCATGTATCCCTAGATGGACATATATTTATACTCTAGCTCTGAAGAGGGTAGCAACTAGGAAAAAAATAATAAATTGCAAACAAACTTACTAACACATTGTTTTGTGTTCACAGTTTAAATAGGGAGGCATAACACACCAGCTACCATACTCACACACTAAATGTTTAAAAGAATGTAATCTTTAACCTAAATGTTTTCTCAGGTTATTAATATATCGTTGTTATCAATGTTAGCACTTCAATGCTTTTGTCAGTCAGTGTTATTTTTGTTTGGTTTTTTATTTTTGCCATTTGTTTATTTTACTAATTCTGTTTCATTTTTTTTTAGCCAATTTGACCAATAATTTTCTTTTTTTTGCATATTCATTATAAGATGAATTTTTTTCCTTCCTGTTTTTTTTTGGCCCCCCACCCCCACTTGCTTGAACTGTGCTGCACTGCATGCCACTGTGCTTGACTTACACACTGTTGGGGCAACACACTTTGTTTGTCATATTAATGCTATCAACTTCATAAAATATCAATCTATATCCATATTTGATCCCTAAACATATTTGATAAAACTTTTAAAAATGGAAAATTCAATTTGATTTACAATCGTCATGAAAAAAAATATATTATTACAACTGTTTAATTCTGTCTGGGGTTCAAAAATTGTTGCTGATAGACACAACCTACCTTTACCCCCAAGAAGCGGCCATGACACAGATGTCCACAGCAGTTCTGGCCCCTCAGTTGTCCCCCTTAGCCCCTGCCCTCGTCCCCTCCACTTCTCCCTCAACCACAGCTAACAGCGCTGTCTCGGCAGCGACAACTGCCGTCACCTCAGTGGCCGTGACGACTCCCAGCAATGGCGGCGGTCGCAGCATCCTATCCGCTCCCAGTGGTCTGTACATGCCTGCCAATAACTGCAGCAGCCCCGCCGGCGGTGTAGCTCGCCTCCCAACCGCCCCACATAACGCTTACTCTGTAGAATATTTTGGAAATAACAAACAGGTATTGTTGTTGGCCCTACTAACATGTGTCCTTGTCTCACTCTGCTGCCTCTAACTTCTTTCCTTGTAAGTTAATTTTCATGTTCATTGGAAACTGATCACTGAAAATAAAATAGCATATTTTATAACTGATTGAAATAGACTTATGACATTATCAAGGAGCTGGAAAGAAATGTGAATTTCACTTAGAAATAATCTATTAAAAAAATTAACTTTAAAAATAATTTAAAAATCTCAAAAGTTTTTTTAAAAAAATATTTCACTTTTAAAAAAATACTAAATATCATATATGTAAAGAATTGCTCTATGTGAATGACATGTTGATGAAAATGTAATAGTTTAATAATTTAACTGCCTTTTAAAAAATAAAAAAAAAGGAACAACTAAATGACCGGTTTGACTTAGCTGAACATGGAAATGATCATGTATAGGGAGGTTACAAAAAAAGACTCCTGGGTACGTTGAATTTCTGACACCTCATAGTTTTACTGCCCTTGCTCCTGGCATAGCTGAATATGGGTACTCTCTAACTCTTTTTATTTATACTAAAAAAATAACCGCTGCCTTTAAACATTTGCTTTAAAAGAGAAAATAGTTTGTGTGAAATTATTTGTTACTAATTCTTAAACCAGCATCTAATGTAACAAAAACCTGGAATAAAGTGTTGATTTACTAATTTTCTAAAAACATTAACCCAATGGTTTTTACTGGTGACTATTTCATTTAATAAACAAACAAATTTTTAGCGGGCATATAGAGACACAAGAAACCCCAATTTTATGTTTGTAGTTGCTTTTCTCATAGCGGAATTGCATGATTATTAGTGCATGTTGTCGAACTGATGGAGTTGCAATGACATACAAAGTTCATTTTGTTGTTGTAAGACCTACATAGTTCATTATTGTTGTTGTAAGACCTACATAGTTCATTTTTGTTGTTGTAAGACCTACATAGTTCATTTTTGTTTTGAGCTCATGTCATGTTGTTGTGGTTGTTTGCAATTCAGAGCACAATGCTTCTTTTTGATTTATTTTTTAATATTAATCTCATTATTACAAAGCATGATTTTATTTCAATTAAACTGCATGAATGTTAGATGGCTTTAAATATTTTGTGTTTGAGCTGCTCATTCTCTCAGTCTTTATTCACCTTGTCCAGTTGATTTATTCATACCTTCTATCCTCTCTGACATCACTCCATATCCTCCATCCTCTCTGACATAACTCCATATCCTCCATCCTCTCTGACATCACTCCATATCCTCCATCCTCTCTGACATCACTCCATATCCTCCATCCTCTCTGACATCACTCCATTTCACCCATCCTCTCTGACATCACTCCATATCCCCCATCCAATCCTATTGTTGTTGTTGTTGTTCCAGCTTGTGTGAAGTAAACCAAAATGATTATTTTGTATATTTTGGCTGTTTTAGTTGCGGGACACCCTCCCGGTGTGCCAAGATTTTAAGTCTGGCCAGTGTAGTAGCCCATATTGCAAGCAAGTGCATCTATCAGAGGGTGAGTCGGATAATCATTTTTGTTGTTGTTTACTTTCCTTTCTCTTTTTTTTAAAAATACTGGAATAAGTACAAAGTTTAAAAAATATGTAATGACACATCAAATACGAAAAAAACAATTACAAATGCCCAGTCTAGTTAAAAATCAGTCAAGCAATCAAAGTTCTACTGTGATGTGTTAATCAATCAAAAATATACTCTAATGTATCAAATAATCAATAAAAGTTCTGCTGCAACTGCAATGTGTACATAGAGGAGATCACAATGTTGATCAGTTTTGGGAAATGTTTGACGTTGTTACAGGGGGGAGAACTCCATTAATTTGTGAATTTAGGGGACCAAAGAACTAACATTGTTTTTGGGGGACCAACATAAAATGAGTGCCTCAGTTCTTGCAATTAAATACCACGTATGAGACCCTAGCAAGTCTGTCTGCAGATACTGATAAATTTCTTCCTTTTTTCTCTTTAAAGTCATGAATTTATTCAGTAACATTTCTTGATGTTCTGTTTTATTCCATGGCTAATTTCTGACACGAATTTTTGTCAGTCTTTATTGGGTGATGTCAAATCTTCAAATGTTTAATATCATCATGTCACAGACTAATACACATGTCACTCACACACATTGTAACACACATGTCACACAACTCCTCACTTCCATGTTGACAAGACTGAAAAAAGATACTATTTATATAATCCTATCTATCTTGCTTGTGTGTGTAGATTTCATCCAATTGTGTTCCTCTTCTTCATTTGAATGAATCATAAGATTATGTCTGTTCTTTAGAAAAATAACAAGAAAAAAACAAATTGTGCTGATTTCCCATGACGGAGAATGTGAGTGAATGAACTGTTAAATTCCAGAGTGTTTTTCCCCCCTTGATAAGTAGAAGGTCCAGAAAACTGCTAACTCATGTAACAATAATGTCAATATTTCTTTTTTCTTTAGACTATGTAGAAGTAAATAATGGTCATGTGACCGTCTGCCGAGATTATGCCACCCGTCAATCCTGCAAACGCTCTCGCTGCAAGTACTATCACATTCCCATTGACCTGCCGCCATCTTAGTGTTGATGGCAACGTAGGAACAACGGGGAGGTCACCATGTCATAGCACCAGCAACCTGAGAGCAACAGCAGTAGACTTTCCATGGGACTTCTCAAGGGAAGCCACCAACAGAGTTCACCAACTCAGTTCTAGTGTTTTCATTTTTGTTCACTGGCGAACACATTCATTTTTTTTAATTGAGGAGAGAAAACACCAGTTAGCTTGTGGCCTTTGCAGTGAGTCGCAGGACGTTAAAGCCATATTTTCTGCCATATTTCAAAGCCTTGGTCTTTTGTGAGATGGGGGGCCCGGTCTTTTTGTGAGATCAAGGGGGCCCAGCCTGTTACCTGCTGCCATATTTCAAATGGTGCGTAATTTTTAAAAAGGCCTTTGTGCTCTATATAAAATTGGTCAGGGCCTTACAAAGAGATGTTGTAGATTTTTCTTGTGTTATTATTAATACTGTTGATGTTATTATGGTTATTATTATGATTATTACAATCATTACTATATACTGTTGTTTGTGTACGATGTGTTTGTGTATGGTGTACAAATATAACCTTCCAATGCAGGGTGCACCTCACCTCATAAAAGGTCAAGGCTGAATATATACTTCTACAAGGTGAGGGTGTGGAGGGACTCCAGTTGTTAAATTTTGCCAAGGCATTTACAAAAAATGTTCTCTTAAAATTTTTTTTCTTTTTTTTTAAATTGTAAACTGGAAAAGTTTAATTGGTCAAATTGTGACAGAAACTTATCCATAGTCTTCTCTCACCCATTGGGAGCAAAACAAACCGCCATCTGTCCCTTCTCTTCAAGTGTAACCAGTTCCTTGTTTTGCTCTCAAGGGATGAACATTTAACCAATAATTTTATTATCATTATCTCAATACAAACTTATGATTATTGTATGTACATGAACATGTTATTTTAATTTGGATTAGAGACCTTGGATTTTTTGAAAATTTTATTGTTAAAGTTAACTTTCCTTGTTCAGTACAGTGTAAACAAATATTTTTTTAAAATTTCAACTTACAAGTGATGTAAATCACAGTTGTTAATATTGTCATTTTGTAAACAGGGGTCTGACTTTATCATTGAACTGGTTCAATCATGTCTACATTGAAGAAATCATCATTTCTTTTGACACCACAGACTTACCTCCATTTTTAAGATTGCAATCAAGAAATGAAAATCTGATAAACTTTGCTCATTTCAATGGTACCTTTCTATCAAAAGAAAAGGGGGAAAAAAGAGAAGAAAAATATGTATGTAAAACCAAACAACAGTTTCACATTTTTAGGACTGGTAAGCTCATGCTTGAATGCCATCTGAAATTATTATTATTTTTTTTGGTTTACTTTCAATTTTTAGTGCTGTTAAAGTATCTGAAAGTAAATGTAAGTCCTGTACACTTTTGTTGTAAGCATCTTGCCATTCACATTGCCTCACAGGACAGAATCATGGGCACAATAAGCAATATACAGTGTCTCCTTTCTTTGTAAAACATAGCACTCGCCTCACTTTTCCTGCCTTGCTCAGTAACCTTGACCTGTCCACTTGCCAAATTGTTTTTCACACCAAGCTGAGGAAAGAGATGTTTCAGTGGTGCCAGGTTGATAAGTTTCTGACAGGTTGATAAGTTATTGAATGGTTGATAAGTTATTATTGACATGTTGATAAGTTTTTACCAATGGAGTTGCACAACCGGAACGAACTAGTCTCCCCTGTTCACATATTTCCAAGAAAATTATTATTCCCTTTTGTTAAAACCTGTTCTAAAACATCTGATAATCTGTACTTACAAGTATATTAACTCATAACATTACAGGAAAAGTGCAGGATATCTGAAGAAAACCTATTTCTCTCATCAACACTAACCCAGAGGGATTTTAAAATATGTTTGGAGAATAGGGTTTGGCCATAAAGTATGTCATGCTTAAGTGGGGGAAGATTTGTATTCTTAGAAATGACAGCTTGTGACATCATGTGACCGGGGTCAATGTGACATCATAACATTTAATAAGTCAGTTTATAATACATATAAAAACACAAAAGGACAGTAATGTGTAATTTTCTATTGTGCTGAATGTATTCAGAGACATACTTTGGATAATTTTTTAAAACATATTCTTCGTTGTGGAGGTTTAACATACTTAAGGAGGGTTGGCCCAACATTTGAGACATATGGTGACAAGGGAAATACAAATTATTTGACATACTTTATGGATGACTCTTCCCGCTACTTATAACATGAAAGATTTTTCCTTCTTAACTTTTATCTGGAATGAGCATGTCCAAGAGTCTAATTTATTTACCTAATGACAAAATAAACTTTGACAAAGGAGTTTGAACAACACATAATAATGATGGCTGTGCATTGTTTGGAACCAATAGACTAGTGCTAACCAATACATGTCACAAATTCATCTTTTTAAATTTTTTTAAAGTTGTTGCTGTTGTTTCCTTATGATTTATGACTCTATAAATAAACTAGGTCATTAGGGTTATCCACCCTCTCATGAATGTATCTGAGGTCAAGGTCACGCCTAGAACCATCTTAGTGCCATAGCACTCTGTCAAATTAAGCAAGAAAATTGACTAGAGTTTTTTTTTCCCTAAATAATTGTTTTTAAAATTATTAAAATGCTATTTTTTTTAAAAAATCAAATTCATTATGAATTTACAAGTTGAAATTTTAATATTTTTATTACCTTGTTGTTTTACATTTTGTTCTGTACATTTGTGCTGTTGACACATTCTCTATGTCGGATAATATACAATATTTTATTATATATTTTTATGCATTTCTTAGTATATCTTGTATGGTTATATGTAATTTTTAGAATGGTATGGACGCACATCCAGTTCATGTAAAACATATCATTTCTTTGATAATTGTATGCATTTTAATAAGTAGGGTATTTTATTCTGTGCTAGATGATATTTTGTGTCTCTGCATGAAGAGTTTATTATATAACATTGTATTAACAAAGAAGATTTAAATTCATATATTAATAATCGTATACCTAGACTCCTGAAAACCTCAGCGGGGAAACTGGTCAATGTTAAAAAAATTATATAAAATGGTTGACATGATAAATTTTTGATGTTAATTTCTAGAGGATAAGAAGAAAAAAAATAGTGTGTTGAAGAAATTAGGCCAAGTGATATTTCTCATAATTTTAACATCAAATGTACCTTCAGTTTTAAATTTCTCTATTTTATATTGGATTGAAAAATCTTAGATTGCAATATGTAATTATAATTTCAGACAAATTTCCATTTTGAAAAAGCTGAAGGTAAAATTTTTCAAATAAATTAATTTGTTACCAAAGCCACCCTGTCGACATGGTTCCTTGACTTTGAATGTGTGCAGGTCTTGTAGATGTTAGTAGCATGCATGGGTCCACAGACATGAGCTACTGCTGTTGTCATCAGAGCTGGATCTATTGACACAATCTTAGCTTTGAGGCAAACAGATGATAATGTGTAACCGACTTTTTTGTGCATTTATTAATATGAACAATTCCATTTTTTTGACAAAGTCTTTCTTGTGTCATGCAAAAAATTAAAATCTTTTATTTGAATGTTCATCACATCACCCCCACCCATTTCCCCACCATTTAAATATTCTCAGTAATATAACTCATCTTGAGATTTTCAAAGTGGGGTAGTTACATCCACTTTTTGCACTCTATGAATAAGAGTTACATACTTTGTTAAGAAGAACTAATTGGGCATTTTCCCTTAGCAGCAGAGAAATTTGAATGAGACATTTTTTTTTAAAAAAGAAAATGTAAAAGTTATTTCCAAATTGTAAAGAATTTTTTTTTAAAGGCCAATTTTTAAATATTTTTTTTTGGGTTCATTTTTTAAATTTACAACTTTTCCAGTTGACATTGAATTTATTTTTAAAATTTTCAGTCCAGATATCTTTGCGGCTATTCAATAACAAGTTGTGCCCCTTGGTCATGAGACTCCGACACAACTGACTGTTTAATGGGACTATGACTGTTTATAATGGGACTATGACTGTTGAAAATGAGACTCTGACTGCCTATATGAGACCAAACTGTCCCCTCCACAACCTACAAGAAAGGCTCAATTTAATCCTATATTTCTGCCATTGGTTCAAGAGAATACTGTTATACTTAATTAATTCATGACTACATTTTACTCTGTAAATGTTCATTTAATTCAATATACATGTAATTATAGTGTGTGTGTGTTTTTAAAATTCACTTACAAAACCAATTGATCGTGCCATGCCTATGTTGACATTGATAAACTACATGTATTCTTGTTGTCAAATTCATTTTGGCGTTTGCCAATAGTGGTACTGTAATGGAGGTAGTCCATCTAAACATTAGAACCTGTGCCTGATGCCTTGTCTCACAAGATTAGAACCTGTGTGTCTGGCGCCTTGTTTGTACAGATTGAAAGTAAATGTACAAAAGAAGAGAACGTGTTTTTTTTTAAAGTAGACTTTTGATAAGTGATTTAGAGAAAAGTTATAAAATCTACAAACTGTAGGAATTCTTACTTTAGTTCTAAGATGTCATATGGAGTAAAAAAATTAATGTAATTAAAAAGTTGATGTAAACATAATTAAATCTGAAAGTCATAACGGATAATAACATTAGTTGACAGTAAATTAATTTTGAACTATCTGGTGATGCGTACTTTATTTGTTTTTTATTAAGTATATTTGACCAGTTTTATAAACACCCAACTTAAAATGTGTGAGCAACAGTTATGGAGAGGCAATTTTAATATTTCCTAAAATTAATCTGATTTTTACCTCAGAAAGGTAAATTTGTATTTCCAAACATTTGAGCAGATTACTTTATAACTATTAACACCACTTGGATTTATTTGATTATAATAATCAGTGTAGAAGATAAAATTAAAATTTTTAAAACTTCAACATTTCAAAAATATGTGTTAGCATCAATATTTAATATTATTATTTAAGCTTTAGCAAAATAGTATTGCTCAATACATTTTTAGAAAAAAAAATTGTCCACTGTTGTAAATTTAATTTTTTTTATTATATCTCGATTGAGACATCACATTTCTACCAAATACCCGGCTATAACTATAACAGTTCAGAGCCATGAAATTTGAAATGCTATTATTCAACCAGCTCTACCTAATATCCCATAGAAATATCTGATCAAATTATTTAAACTGCTCTATAGCCCATAGATATATCTCCAACATAAATTTTTTTAGAAACGCAAGATGGATAAATCTAGGTTTTTATCAACATGGACTATTAAAAGATAATGATATCCATTACTGAGCCTGCATGTAGTGTTATGATGAGTTATTCTGTTGTTCAGATGTAGTAGAATAACATATTAACACATTTAATTTGTCTACTTTTGTCGATGTTTAGTATGAGGATAATAATGATATCAATATTTTTATCATAAATATAACATATTACTCTTTGAACATATTTTATTGAATTATTCTTATGTCATCAACAAATATGTAGTCTTGCTGTGCTGGTGAATCTTGAGTGTTGATATACACACATTTTTTTTTCCAGTGGTATCTGTGCTAATTGTACAATTTTTTTCCCTTATGATTGAATTTTTTTCAAGGCTGTCTGAAGATTTGAATACAAAATTAAACTTTTCCACAATGAGCCATGTCTCATTGTTAGTAGCTTTGAGCTGTGTCTCATGGTTAGTAGCTTTGAGCTGTATCTCCTGGTTAGTAGCTTTGAGCCATGTCTCAAAGATGGCTAACAGTTGTTTTGTTGTAATTGTTTTTTTGTTTCCTTTTGTAAATTGTAAATGCCCTTTTATTAGGGAACTATTTACTTGTTAAATGCTGAGTGATTTCATTGTATAGAGGAAAAAATTGATTGAGAAATGCATTAACCTTCTATTTATAACTTGATATTCCAAATTACCAACTAAACTATTGTTAAGTACAACACTGTCACTGCGGTGAACATACATGTAACTATGTTACATTCTAGATTTCAGTTTATTTGTTTTTGTTTATTTTAAATTTATAAGTATTCCCCTGTCTATACCAAATAGCTTTATGACAAAAGGTTGATTTAGAGAATAATATAGACTTGCTGCTAAGCCAATTTTTAAATATTTTTTTTTGAACATGAAAAGCTTTTTTTTTGTTGTCAGCTTATTAGTTGTTCTATGAAATGTGTCATATCTATGTATATATATATGCTTTAATACATGTCTATCTATGTAGCCATACCTTGACACTTGGAATAGGTATATAATCACTAATTTGACTTCTAGTTTTTCTTTCTTTGCCTTGCAACTTGGCTTTGAGGCTTTTTTAAAAAACAATTTTATTGACTATGTTTCAAAGATAATTTCTTGAAGGTTCACTTTTCTTACAGAGAAAATTAACCCTAGTTTACAGTCTACAGAGATCATTTACTTTTGTTTGCAGAGAAATTCTAGGGCATTATGCTAATTGCCAGAGTAAGAAATCCATTTCTTGACTTAGTTGATAAATTCCAACAATTTTTTTTGAAATGTTGATGATGAAACTCCATTTTTACTCTAGACACTTGATGGATAACATCAAAAGAGGACATTATGTTTTATTAGGAAAAAATTTTAAGTAAGAGTTTTATTAAATTTAAATTAGTTGGAACCATTTCTTTTAATATTGGCTTATATTAATAATATTTACAAACATACTGGGTAATTAGGCTTTGATGAACAATCAACTTTTATGAAGTCAAGAAATATATTTATACATTTATATACTCCTTTAAAATAAATTTTAAATCTAATTTATATACACAGATTTTTTAACCAGTAGATAATGTTTCTTGTTTCAAAAAAAATAAAAAAATAAAAATTTGATATTCTGCAATCATTAAAGGATTGTTCATTTTAGTACATTTGTTCAACTTTTTTACAAGTTGAATGGAAGCACTGATAAGATAAATGAACTTTTGTTTGTAGATTACGAATTATAAATTGTATAGATTAGAATTGTAACAAGAAAAAGACATTTTTACCACCATTATTTCTGCTAGAGATTCAGAACAGAATGATTAATTTGAATATATAACAGAAGTAAGTATGCACACCAACTGTTTATATTTAAACCCTTGACCTTTAGAATATGAGAAATGCACTGCCAGGCAGTAGGTCATGCTGACCTGGACTTTGAAATTTTTATCAGTTATAGTCATCTGATGATTGGATTAAAAAAATAATAATTTCTCAACTAGTTTTTGGTGACCACTTGAAATATTGTTTGGAAATTTGAACCCACGGAATAAAATAGCTATTGCTAGAATTTAAAATGATTTTGTCTAAACCTCTTCGAAGTGCAGATGAAATATCTGTCTAAATTGAAGATAATGTTGAATTATCTCATGAATTCTTAAGAGACATAGTTTTCACTTGGAAATTCTGTAGTAGATAATCAATTCCCTGATGGAATAGAAAACTTTGTCAGAACTACATTTAAAATTTGGCTCCTCATCTTTTTAGAAAGTAGATGTAGACACCCTAACCCCAATTTAAGAAAATGCTTCTGCACACGCCCTGCTTCTTAGATGCTATATTTCTTTATCACAGCAAAGTTTTAAAAATGATATTTGTTCCTTTTTTTGTTTTTTGTTGCTTTCTATTGTACATAATGACTTTATCTTTGGGTGTATGAGTATTGTCATTGTTCTTGTTGTGGCCATCCACATGGTGTTAAAACAAGATGAATCTATGAGACTTAATCTCTGGTCTTTGAATCTAAATTTTCTTTTAAAAAATATAAAATCATTATTTTCTTTAAAATCAATAAAAGTTAGTTGTTCATGTGTTGTTCCTATGGCTTCATTTCTTTTCTCTTAAATCCCCTTTCAGCTTTGCTTTCAGTATCATGCATGCTTCTTCTATATATATATATATATTATAAACACTTGTCTGTTTTCATTTACAACATCTTGCAGTCAGTACAAAGAAATTCACAAGTATGTTACTTATAAAGATGCATAACCAAAATAATATATTATTACTTCCCTAGCCACTTATGACGTTTTATATAGTTATTTGCAAAACATGCTCACAAATTTATATTTAAAAATTGATGAAGTGTAGATTTTAATTAATGTAATGCACTATGTCATATTTACACAAAAACGTCACGAAAATCTTTTTCAAATTATTGTAAGACAAATGAATGTACAGCCCTTAAACCAAAATTAATCGGTAAAGATAGTTAAGGTTTTAGAAAATATAATTATTATGATCACAAAAATAACACTGGCCTATTCATAGTATTAGGAAGTGTATTCTTTCAATGATTCGTAGTAATCTTAGCATGAAAAGGGTTGTTGACCCCAATCATTTTACAAACAATGAGCACACCAAGTTCCCCCCACCTATAATTGTACTCAAGACCCATCAGTTTGATTGTCCTTCTGCCATATTAATATTATTAAATTAGTTTACAGAATCAAACATTAGCACATGAACATATACATATTATATATATATATATGTAAACGTGAATCAAGCTTCTAGGCTATCTCCCAAACAGAATTATTTTCAAGTTTTATTGTACCCCTACTAAACAAAATTTTTTAGATGAAATTCTTTATCAACATGGTGATAACAGGTGAACTGCCATCAACCAGTTCTTACATTTTAAATCAGATGGTTGGTAGCATCCAAGGTTTTAAGTTTTCAAGGATTTAGTTTACTACAGACAGCATCTGAATGTTACCCCCAAACTAAATACTTGCAATACTCTCTCTCCCATATGTTATTCAGGCTTGCTTCTCAATATGCTGCTTGCTTCTTTAATAAAAAGAAGAGCTTTTTTTTTAATTGTAACCCCCTTATCTTTATTTTGCACGCAGTTACAAAACAATCTTGTCATAATTACGCAATTTTAGTTTTGTTTATTTTTTTAAAACAAACAAACAAAACCTTTTTCAAAATGGTGCTGAGGCTATTGGTATGAAATAACCATTAGTCAACCTTCATTTATATATATTTTTTTTATTTTCATCCCCCCACCCAAATATAGCATATTATCTGTTCAATACTAAATATTATATGACTGATCTCTGAAAATGTGGACTCACAGTTAGATAACTAGTAAAGTATTTTGTCATTGGTTAAGACATAATTATAATGAATTTCATCCACACTTTTCATACCTTGCTCCCGACCCCCACTTGTGTTAATATCAGATTTTTGGCAAGATCCACTTAAAGACGTGTTTCTCTATTTGGTGGAAGTTAATTTTTAAAAAAGATTAAATAAACAGTTCCTTATTACTGTACTGTATAATCTATAGAATGAGCGTCATTTATCTCAAGTCACTAATCATAAATAATGTCATGTTATTTTTTTTTCCTTGTCATTGTTAAGCCCTCCCTTGAATCTTTCAAAAAAGTATTGTTGATGAGAACTATACCAGTCTGAGGAGAGAGACTTACCAAATATAATCCTTTGTAACACTTCACACAACAGACAAGCAAACACAACGGAAGATGTTTTTTAAAAACATTGTCATGGGAAAAGGGGAACAAAATGTTAAGTTAATTAATTTTTTTTTATGGAGGTTCGTCTGTTTTCCCATTGCACTGCAACTAGTAAGTAGACATTCGGATAAGCTCTTTTTTCGGCCTCGTGAGAGAAAGCTAATTTTTTAAAATTTCAGTGAAGTGGATTCACCTTAATTTTATTGTAAATTTATGTTAAAATAATTTTTCAAGTTTTTATCTCTAAGAAACATGTATCAAAAATGAGCAGTCCTGTCTATACTCTGTTGTAGTCTGTTTATAAAACCTCTGCTGTTGTTTTTCCATTTTTTTTCAGAACATAAAACGTAAACAGTCTGTCATATTAATATTACAACTATTCATATTGTTATTTAACATGAAGATGTGTCCTTCTTTCCAATCATCACAACTATTTTTTTCTTTTTCTGTGTAATAAACATTTGTTATGAATTTTTACATTCTACTTTCTGAGTTTTTTCTTGTTTTTTTTTCCTCTCCAATCTACCAACCATCTTTATTAGGATCATTTACACAACACAGATCAAGTGTTATTTTTAAAATCTCTTTAACAAATGACTTTTTTTTTCTGGTTACAATTATCTTAAAATATAACCAATCTTAAAAGTAAGAGGTTAAATCAAATTTTATTTCACAAGATGATAAATTAATAGTTTAAATAAGAAATTAAACATATGACCTAAAAAAATATGGAAGTTAACCCTACCAGACCTGAGCTCCCCAAGCTAATTTGCCCCTATACCTGGCCTCCCCAGCAAAAATAAAGAAAGTGCACATGGGTTAGAAAATTGCTAGTATGATAACCAGTGGTCAGAATGAGCTCAAACTTTTAGAAATAGTAGGAAATAGACCTAACTTCCATCCAATGTTCCATTTAAGCTGCGCGGCCAAACAGATATCTAACCGACACCGCGCAGCAGTTTATAACTACCTTGCATCAAATTTAGTAAAAAAATTATTTCAAAATGGATGCTGTGCAGCTTTGCACCAATGTTCCCTCTGAGCTGCGCAGCCGCGTGGCGCTAAGGTTTTTGACAGACACTGTGCAGCAGTTTAGAATTACAGCGCAACAAATTAAATTTTATTTGAGAAGATAATTGTTTAATTAGTTGAACAATGCTTCCATCTAACGCCAGTATTGCGGCTTGGAGTGGTAGTCTTCCCAGCAGGTTGAGCCATGCTTTACACAGAGGCACTTTTTGCACAAAGAGCACCTGACGTTGATTGTGACCTTCTTGTGTGGGTTGTCCTTGTATGCTACTCCAGGGTGTGCTCTGTTGTATTGAAGGTGTTTTTCCGTGCAGACATGATTTGAAGCAGTTGCTTCTGGAATTTCAGGCCAGTGGTTGCCTGGTGTGTGGCATTGGAGGCATGGTACCATTTGTCCTCGACGAATGGCTGTTGAGTGGTAATTGCCAATAAGGTCAATGCAGAGTGTCTGGATGTATCTAGTGTAAAACATGGGCTTTTTGTCAGCTGCTTCTAGTCTAGACACAGATAACAAATGAATTGTAGCAGGCCCACATGAAAAATTTGATGAAAAGGCGACAGGGCCACCGGTAATGACGGCGTGAGCGATGGAGGCGTGTCATTTGATCATTTTTGTCACAACCGCCCATGTGACGATTGTAGTCCTGGACGAGCTGAGGCATCGGAACTTCATCAAGTGTTCCATCTTTGTTTCTTCTGTTTTCTACTTCTATTTGTTTTGGGTCATGAAAGTTTGAGATGAATGTAATTGGCCTCCGATCCTGCCATACCATACAGGTTATGCTGCCCTGACATCGATAGCGACTTTCACCTCTCGCTAGCTTGCCCACCTTCTTCAAGGACACTGGAAATTTTTTTAAATATTTTGTTCCCCGTTCCATCTTCTTGAACTTAACTATCCCTTAACCCGTCGGGGCACCAACATGATCTGCACACTATCTCACGCCATTTGTCCCGGTCCTGTGCTGCCTTTTGAGAGTCGCTGAATGACAAGCCGGTCCACTCCTTGATATTGTCTTCCCATCTTTTCCTTTGTCTTCCTCTTTTCCTTCCTCCCTGGACTGTGCCTTGCAATATAGTCTTTGCGAGACCTCCAGATCTTGTCACGTGTCCGTACCATCGTAGTTTCCTCTTCTTAATGGAGGTGAGAAGGTCCTCGTAGGGGCCAATGACAGTACTTATTGTGTTGCAGACCGCTTCGTTTGTGATGTGCGCTGTGTAGGAGATGCTCAATATCTTTCTGAAACATCTCATCTCTAGCGCATTGATTCTTCTTTGGAGGTCTGCAGTGAGCGTCCAAGCCTCACAACCATACATGAAGACCAACATCGCCAGAGAGCGCATTAGTCGGATCTTTGATCTCAGGGAGAGTTTCTTGCTTTGCCAGATGTGCTTTAGTTTACTCAATGCTGCCATTGTTTGGACCAATCTGGCAAGAATTTCTGGTTTTGAGCCTTCGTCGGATATTATGGCACCTAGATATTCAAATCTATTGTTGGAGCCACAAAGGTTGCAGTCCAGCCATCATCTGGAACATTGTCACCACGAAAATCTGTTTGATGGACACGCCCCCTTTCCCAAAACAGTTGGTCTAGCTCTGGATCTATCATCATCACTTGACCTATCACTATCGAGATCACCTGGATCTATCATCATCACTTGACCTATCACTATCGAGATCACCTGGATCTATCATCATCACTTGACCTATCACTATCGAGATCACGACCCATGTCAACGTCACTAGAACAATCATATTGATAAAGCAAAATGGCTTCATCGCCTTCTGAATCGTCTAAAGATTCCATTACTTGCTGCAGTGTGAAATGTGTAGGCCTTGCCCCTTTTCCTGTGGAAGTGCTCGGTTTAGTCGCCGATCTTTTCATGGTTATTTTCAACAAAAATCAACTTAATCACTAACTGACTGCTTTATTCAAGGAAGAAACCATTAGTGAACAATAATCTTGCAACAAATGCGAGATTTAACGACGATTGGCTGCTATTTTTTGTACTTCTTCAAGTGATATCCCAAAATACCTAGAATTCCATAACTTGTTATATAGCAATTACATTGTAAATCAATTACCTATTTAATATTCGGTAACTCGATCTGGTAGGGGTTTAAACAGATTCAGTGGTGCTGGTGTTTAACTGTGGCAGTCGCAACAAAAGTAGGTCACAGCATAAATGTGATCAGTGGTCCCTCCTTTGAAGGTTTAACTTTAAATTGCAAGAAATGATAAATTTTAACAGTTGCACCAAACTTTTAAGAGTAATAAGTTAATAAGAGTTAAGTAAGAGTTTTTTTATATATTTTTTTTACTGTGACTGACTTTTTAAGTCAGAAAGAGAGTAACTTGAAAAAGTTTGATTCCTGACTCAAGCCACAATAAACCCTGAACTTAACCCAACCCATTGTTTCAATTTATTTCTAAAAACCATTATTGCAGAGTGTTTATCTAACAGTAGTTCCCCCATGTTTAAACTTCAACCTCTCATAATTGGTGAAGTTAAAACTAAAATTTGAGAGATTTTAACAAATTTATTTTTTTTTAATTTGAGATTTTCAAAAATCTGTGGATAAGAAATTCTAATTTATAATGATGCCATAAACAAAAAAATATTTGGTACATTATTTCTTAACAAACAAACACATTACATTTTTTAATTAAACTGAGCAGTTAGTTTTAAATTTTAGCAACACATTGGCATTGAATAAAAATGACACTTATTTTTCATGAAGTATTTATTTAATATAATTAGAACAAGGAATTTTCTAACAATTTGTCACCTCTCCCCATCTTCAAAAATAAACATTTCTAAAAATAAAATGGCTCAGTTTGTCCACAAACTCAAAAAAAAATCAGTCAAGATAAACAAAACAAAAAGAAATAATCTCCATACTTTCAGTCGTAACATGTGTGTATTTCTATTTAAACAGTGGTTATGAAGACAAGTACAAGAGAAGTTTGTTGTCAAGTATGCATTGTTATCCTTGCATCACTTCATTTTAAAACTGGCCAATCGGACGGAAGGGTTAAAAATGTACAATAATAACAAACAGCTAACAAAGTGAGGATTGATTTGATGACCACTGTGTGGACATCAGAAAAAAAAATATCACAGCTTTAGTCCTTTGCAGTACAACAAAGTCGACAGCACATTTGATCCCATCAATAATTTATTTAGCTGCGCGCGGTTGGAAACCAAACAACCGAAGTCCCACAAGTTCCAGGCATGTCTTAAAAATTTCTGTCTTCGTTTAAAAATTCTGTGTTCTCATTCCATTCATTGCAAGTGGCCACCCAAACACAACTATATAACTTAAACATCTTGACCCCATCACAATCTAGAGCAGCCCGTGGTGTCAATCTATTCATTTGGTTATTTAGGAAAAGTCTGCTTGTTTTATTCTTTACCTCCCCACACCTACATAGGAGCCATAACGGTCAAGACATTGATAATGAATTCAACATAAAGAAGGACCAGATATCTTTGATAGCGTTTTCTTCATATTTTAAAATTTATAAATTAGCAAGATCCTAGAATAACAAATAATTTTGAGGAAATATACTTTAGAACAAAGAAATGAATCTCTTCATTTACAGAGCAGAGAACTTTCTAGACTTCTGGAGCTGCATGATCAAGAACATTCTAGAA
Source organism: Ampullaceana balthica (assembly GCA_944989445.1). Classification (NCBI taxonomy): domain Eukaryota; kingdom Metazoa; phylum Mollusca; class Gastropoda; family Lymnaeidae; genus Ampullaceana; species Ampullaceana balthica. The sequence goes on along the minus strand of CALYLW010000934.1, from coordinate 169,692 downwards.
TTTTTTGGTTAAATAAATAGAAAACACATGATGATTTACGTTCTGACCGCACCACTACGACTTCCAGTTGTTGGCACTGCAGCTGGACGTTCCCTTTCCTTCTGGTACTCCATCTCAATCTTACTGTTGATTTTATCCCAGTCAATTTCAATCTGTGGGAAAATTTTCATTATTAGAATTCTGTACAAAGATTAATTACCGTACATACTCGTTCGCAAGCCGACCTTTCTTGGACTAAATCTAGGGGAAAAAGTTAGGGGGTCGGCTTACGAACGGGTCATTAACGTGTTTCTTCATGAATATTGAATATCGGTGTTGTTATTGTAGATCATCAAGGCCAAGGTCATTTTCTACATTCTGCAACATTCGACTGCTCTACCAGAAGCTATAATATATAATTAAACATCTGCATTTACCTTATTTAATCATTTTATTTATTTTTGTTAACGTTTTAATAACTTGTTTTACAAATTTTGTTTTCAACAACGAATTTTAATGTACGCGCTTTATTCACTGTTTACCAAAGAATTTCTTTGTTTAAATACCGGAACTCTTGCCTAACAAAGAGCACAAAGACTAAAATAGGCAGTATAAAGTAAACAATTATAATGACTGACATAGCTTGTAGTTTTAAAAAATATGTGCACCATTTTGTTTAAGATGTCCTATTTTTAAAAAAAAATTTGGTGGAGGGGGGTCGGCTTGCGAGCGGGTTATACACTTTTAATACTTTTCTCTTCTAAAAGTGCGGGGGTTGGCTTATGAACGAACGGGCTATAGAACGAGTATATACAGTATTTTTTATTTTGTTTCTTATATTAGTTTAAAATTGATTGATGGAGCACTGACCCCTTCCTTGTACTGCAGATATCTTTTGTTGGCTTCGGGTTTGTCAAATCTGGACAAGAACTTCTGTCTGTAGCCAAGGACAGTGTCCACATGAGTTTTGTTTTTCACGGCCAACTCCAGGGCTCTGAAACATGATGGAGCTAGGCAATAAGTACCTGACATGTATCTCATATCAATAAGTACCTGACATGTATCTCATATCAATAAATACCTGACATGTATCTCATATCAATAAATACCTGACATGTATCTCATATCAATAAATACCTGACATGTATCTCATATCAATAAGTACCTGACATGTATCTCATATCAATAAATACATGACATGTATCTCATATCAATAAATACCTGACAGATATCTCATAATTAATTACCTGACAAATTTTCATATAAAAAATACATCTGTTATAAACAAACATTAAAAAAAATATCTATAATACATGTACTTGTTAAACTTGTAAACAAATATTTAACAATTCTATATATAGTAACTGACCTGTCCCAGTTGTACAGCTGTATATTCAGCATTATGGCCCTGAATGTCAGGCCGGCCTGTAGCAGGATGGCCTCGGCGTCCTGATGGTTGCCACACAGTAGAGCCATCTCAGCATTCCTGGCCTCTTTCACTGGGATTTCTTTGATGTTGATGATGAACTGAACTTTGTCAGCCTGAATTTTAGGACGGACCAAATGTTCATATACACCAAATGTTCATATACACCAAATGTTCATATACACCAAATGTTCATATACACCAAATGTTCATATACACCAAATGTTCATATACACCAAATGTTCATATACACCAAATGTTCATATAAACCAAATGTTCATATACACCAAATGTTCATATACACCAAATGTTCACGTACACCAAATGTTCACGTACACCAAATGTTCATATACACCAAATGTTCACGTACACCAAATGTTCATATACACCAAATGTTCATATACACCAAATGTTCACGTACACCAAATGTTCATATACACCAAATGTTCATATACACCAAATGTTCATGTACACCAAATGTTCATATACACCAAATGTTCATATACACCAAATGTTCATATACACCAAATGTTCACGTACACCAAATGTTCATGTACACCAAATGTTCAATCAGACAGAAACATGTCAACAATGAGTACTCCATCAAATACCTCCTGGATGGCAGCGTAGGCAATCTCTGCTGTGTTCAGATCTTTGGCGTAGGTTGCCATGGCAGCCAGGCAGGCCCATAGATTGTCTTCCTGAAATAAACATTGGGGACATGAACACTTTGTATTTCATTTATATAACTATTATAACACTAGAACTATTATAGACTTTGATAGTCATCAAGGACATGGACCAACACGGATAATGTTGAAATAAAGTTAAATGTTGCTTTCCCTCAGTTTATACTGAATGGCCTTTTTTTTAATATGATACTTTTTAAAAAAGGAGTGATTTTTTATGCATGTTGAAAAGTTTTGAAATTATTATAATTTTCAAAACAGAACTTGTAACATTTTAAAGAATTTATCTTGATGTCAATTATATTAAAGAAAAAAAAACAGCACACACAAAAACAGTATACACAAAAACAGTATACACAAAAACAGCACACACAAAAGCAGTATACACAAAAACAGCAATGTTTTTTTATGAAAACTGGAGGAATAAAAATCCCCAACTGAGCAGACGAAGAATGTTATTATTGTTATTAAAATTATTTGAAGCTTTAAAAAAATACTATTTATCCCCTTAGGTTGAGTTTCATTACTCTCTACAGAACAAATAGTTGAATTTATTCTCATTGCACAAGGGCATGCTTCTCAAAGTGGTGGTCCGCGGATCGGTGCCGTTCCGTGGGCCATCCGATGCCGGTCCGCAGAAGTTACCAAGAAATGACATTTCGCTACCACGTCAGTACAGGGAAAATAGTTCACAGGTCCCAGGTGCAATGGAAAACATTCCTGCCGGTTCGCAATACTAAAAAGTTTGAGAAGCCTGTCTTACAGTACTTAGATTCCAAACAAAGACATCAAACCAACAATAATGTATTAAAACTTGGAGGTGCTGGTAGACACAAGTTGTCGCAGGTGTGGACATTCAATGAATTGTGTTAGAGGCGCATACACTTGGGAGTGACGAGAAGCAAAACTGATTACAGTACCTTGACAAAGCGACACAATCTGACGGCATCATCCCACTTGTTGTTCATGACGTAAGAGTGAAGCACAGAGGGGTAGGAGGTGATGGAGGTTGAGATGAGGGAGCCCTCTGACCTCCTCAGAATAAGATGGCTGCCTAGAAACCCAACCAATTGTGGCGCTTTACCAAATTCACTGTAAATTTAAAAAATTGCCTTTTTAAAATAAAAAACATAAAACGCAAACAGTCTGTCATATAAATATTACAAGTATCTCTTATTAATTATTCTTATTTTTTTTAAAAAAGAAAAAAATCATTTTTACTGAGAGTACCTTAGATTAGTTAGAACGCCTCAGACCTGTAATCTATAAATATTCATAGACTTTTAAACTAAACTCAAGTTCTAATCAATATTGAAATTGGCAGAGGAGACAGTAAGATATTCATAGTCTTAAACTAAACTCAAGTTCTAGCTATGTTGACATTGAGATGGGAGACACTAAACTAACTCACTATATTCATGTTGGTAATAGTCGTAAACAAAAAAACACATCCAAAACTCTAACTTGATCAAAGCAAGTCAATCTATCTCACATCATCACTGGTGTCCTAGAAATATTCTAAATACATAGTTGAACTCATTCAGGATTCTATTTTTAACTAAAACTAAAAATGCAAGAGTGCGTCGCTATGCAAATGGATGCATTTGGTCGCATCGGTAATACCCTTATAAAGACGAATTTAGTCTCATCAGGAGCTAAAGAGTTAAAGAGCATGATCAAAATGAAGTGTTTGGTTCTCAACTGACCTGGAGTCCTTCTCATAGAGTGTCTTGGGCAGCAGATCCTTATCTACGTAGACGGCATTAGGATAATACCAGACCAGTATCTTCCCATCCGTCATGGCAGCCAGCATGTTGGTCTCATCATTCCACACGTGGGTCTGGATCATGTTAGCTGGGAACAGAGTTTGAACAAAGGTACATCACATAGTACAACTCCAACACATCATGGTACAACACATCGTGGTACAACACATCATGTACAACACATCATGGTGCAACACATCATGTACAACACATCACGTACAACACATCACGGTACAACACATCATGGTACATCACAACAATGTACTAACAAAAGGATAAATATGTAACAATTCTTTGAAACTTTACCTAACATGTGTCTAGAATTTACGTCTAAATAAAATATAGTTTAAGACCTATCCCTGGCCCATTCAGATGACCTTTCCCTGCCCCACTCAGATATCTTAACCCTGCCCCACTCAGATGACCTATCCCTGGCCCACTCAGATGACCTATCCCTGCCCCACTCAGATGACCTATCCCTGTCCCACTCAGATGACCTATCCCTGGCCCACTCAGATGACCTAACCCTGCCCCACTCATCTTACCTAGTTTAATGATCTTCCTCTCTGAACCAAATATTCTGACAGATGTGATGAACAGGTCTCTGTTTTTGTCAACAAGAGATATTCTCCTCTCAGCCGTCACACCGCACTGGTCAAGTCCAATGTCCATCACCTCTACCTAAACAAATTAAACAATTGTTTAAAACAATTTTTTACTGGCAAAAATTTAATCTCAATGGGCGGGACTAAATAGATTTCTCAGAAACAAAATTGTCTGTGTGTTTCAAACCAGTCAACCCTAGTCCAGTTTACATGTAGAAAGTGATTTAAATTGAAATCTCATGAGAAATGTGACTAAGGGAGAATACAGTTGTTCTTGTTATGGAATTTTTGAACTGTAATTACTATTTTAAAAGCGGATATTTTACTTTATCATTAAGATATTTTTATCATTATATTTATTATTTGAGCGCTTGCCATAAACTGAATTTCAAGAATATCTACAACATAGTCATTGGGCAAAAAGTTTTATACAACACATACAGCAGCCAATTATAACTTCCAATAATTTTATTTCATATGATAAAGTCCTTTGGGATTATATTAAAATTCTATAAACATCCAGAATTTAATGGGTCAACTTGTTTAACTTAAAACAAATTCAGGTAACATATAAACATTTCAGGGGCCTTGCCAATTATTCCCATGCCACTTATTTGAGAATTGTAAATCCTAACATCTAGTAACAGTACATTATTCAATCTGATTGTGGTCTCCCCACAGCTTTATGATTAAAGCAAAGCTCTATGATTTAAACACAGAGCTCTATGATTTAAACACAGCTCTATGATTTAAACTCACAATTCTATGATTTAAACACAAAATTCTATGATTTAAACACACAATTCTATGATTTAATTACACAGCCCTTTAACTTTGTTTTACCTTGTGAGTAATTGGTTTGCCATCAGCCATGGTTTTTCCCGTCTGGGCATCGAAGACGTAAACAACTGGTGGAGAAAAAATTTACATAATCACGCAAAGTGGATAAAGAAATAGAAACTTTTGTCTTAATTCACTGACAACCAGAAAATTATGATAAAAACAAAATATTCTCAAATACAATCAAAATCCCACATTTAGTACAGGTTTGACATGGTATTACTGAACACACCTTTTTCATCCGTCTTATCTCTTATGGCGACGGTGTCGTTACAAATGGCTATCGTTTGATGGTTGAGGATTTCAGCTTTCATTCCTTGATATCGTGGGGAACACACCAGACGCCCGTCATAGGAAAAAACATAGACTCCCGTCCCGTCAACCAGGAGGAAGTGTCTGTGAAAAAAAAACGTTTTGAGCGATTGATTTAATCTGAAAATATGTTGGCATTAGGTTTTGGGTGGGCGTTGGATAAATTTGAGCCTTACTTTATTGGTATCTAGGTTGTCCTGGTGTAACATAATTACACTATTCAAAGGAAAATTCTCAATACTATAAGCCTGCTCTTATTTTATTGATACCTAAGCTTTCCTGGCATAATTTTTGTTTTAAATGTCAATATTATAATTTTGCTCTTACTTCTCCGCCTGTTTGATGAGTGTCACACTTCCTTCTTTCAGGTCAAATATCATGGGAGTGTTCCAGTTCTTGGTGCTGAAACAAAATGACATGTGTAGCAAAACAAAATGACATGTGTAACAAAACAAAATGACATGTGTAACAAAACAAAATGACATGTGTAACAAAACAAAATGACATGTGTAGCAAAACAAAATGACATGTGTAACAAAACAAAATGACATGTGTAACAAAACAAAATGACGTGCAACAAAACAAAATGTGTAACAAAACACAATGACATGTGTAACAAAACAAAATGACATGTGTAACAAAGCAAAATGACATGCGTAACAAAACAAAATGAAATATGATGGCATATAATGTAATTTTTGAGTAAAACTAATTAAAATCTAGTCGTAAGATGCACAAGGAAATTGGAAGCTTTAAAAGTTAACTATTCAACAAAAAGAAAAAAAATATAAATCTTTGTAGATAGGAAACATGAAATGACAAGTCAATTTTAAAAAAGGGTAATTAAGAAAATGAAAAAGAAATGTGTTTTTAAAAAAATCTAAGAAAACTGTTAAAACATGGTAAGAAATCCAAAATAGAACCTATAAATAAATTTTTAACGTCTACCTAATGACATATCATTATTCCTATAAAGCCTTTTTGATTGCCAGCAAAAATTTTATTTATTGGAACTTCAACTACTTTTGAATTACCAATTAAAAAAAGATTTTAAAAAAATATAAATTTTTCTAAAAATGAAAAGTTTACTTACTACTAGGGCTGCGGAAATTAACGATTAATTTCTCGATCAATCGACCCATCACTTACAAATTATTGGAAGTCCAAAAGTAAAAAAAATAAAATAAATAAATAGCGGCCGATAGATAATAAATTTCCTAATGATTGCACAAACATTTTGGTTTTAAACTATTGACTGACGGGAATGTTCAAAATGTTAATAAATTTTGCCTACCATTGTTCTAACACTTCGCCTAATTATCAAACCAAATGAATAGCGTATTAAGCTAATGGCAGTAATTTAGTCTTACTCAGAGACAGAAAATGACGACAGCTGTTCTGATAAATTACTTTGTTACAAAATCGAGATGAAAGTTCCTGAATGCATTAACCCTCTACAGTGGTGGAAACTTAATGAACACCGATATCCCATGTCATTCCTTGCCAAGACCGTTTTGTGCATACCAGTTATCTCAGTTCCATGTGAATGATTGTTCAGCTCGACTGGTTATATTGTCAATTAGACCCGCTCATCACTTGAACCAAATAATGTCAACACACTTGTCTTTTTTTTCGTAGTTGGTTAAAAGATGGCATATAAAGGAGACATTACAGTGTTATTTAGAGTTTCAACAAGAACTTTTAATAAGTGTTACTTATGACATCATAAATTTTAATTTTTGGCCTTAATTGAAATTAACGATTAATTAATCGTTAATTTTTCAAAAGATAACGATTAAATTTTAATTAATCGTTAACAGCCCTACTGACTACTCTATGTATCTAACAAATAAAACTGTTTTCTCACTTGTAAATATAACATTGGGATGAAGTGGCAACTACCAGATGGTTGTAGCCTAGGGCGACCTTGATGACCCTGTCCCTGAAGTCCAGCTTCTCTGTGGCGTCATTCATCACATTTCTCACATTGATCTGTTTGCTAGCAGTCAGGGTTGCTTCAAAGTTTTTCCACTCAAGTCGTCTACAAAATATCAGTTACATAATGGAGATTTATAGACAGATGAGATAAATAGTAGAGATAAATAATGGAGATAAATAATGGAAATAAATAATGGAAATAAATAATGAAGATAAATAATGGAGATAAATAATAAAGATAAATAATAGATATAAATATTGGAGATAAATAATAGATATAAATATTGGAGATAAATAATAGAATTAAATATTAGAGATTAATAATAGAGGTAAAAAATAGAGATAAATAGTAGAGATAAATAATAGAGATAAATAATGCAGATAAATATTTGAGATAAATATGCTCTCCTGAAAGGTGGAGTGAGAAAAACACAAATTGACCAATGTGCTACAGCAAAACGTTAATGAAAAACAGATATATAACATAAACTTACATTTCAATGAAATGAACTTACATTTCAATGACATGAACTTACATTTCAATGACATGAACTTACATTTCAATGACATGAACTTACATTTCAATGAACTTACATTTCAATGACATGAACTTACATTTCAATGAAATGAACTTACATTTCAATGAAATGAACTTACATTTCAATGACATGAACTTACATTTCAATGACATGAACTTACATTTCAATGACATGAACTTACATTTCAATGACATAAACTAATATTTCAATGACATAAACTAATATTTCAATGACATGAATTTACATTTTGATGACATGAACTTACATTTCAATGACATTGCCGAATATGACCTGACCATTCCCACAAGCCCCAGCTATTTGCGTTCCATCGCTTGACCATGCAATGTTGAATATACTTCCTGTGTTCGGCTTCTCCAGGGCGTAGGACCACTGTTGTAAGAATGAGTAGCAATGCAGCATCTTAAATTGTATTGCAAATATACACAATTTGATTGAACTTTAGCCGCATGACAAGGGGATAAAACTCTGTCCAATACACAGCATGGGAAACCAATGGTTTTACTGTTTTTTTGTCATAAAATGATGTCATAGTTCTAAAAATAACAGCCCACTCACCCCACTCCTGTCACACAATCGAAGTGTGTTGAATGATCCTATAGCAAACATTTCCCCATCCGGTGTCCAGGCGACGGATGTTATCGGATACTCGTGGCTACTGCTGCTGTACAGTTGACGACCGTAGGTGTCCCAAACCTTCAATGTAAAAGTTAAATTGTTACCAGGTATGTGCTGATTAACGCAGTGAGTCCCAAAAAGTAATCAAGCTTTTCATACAAATTTTAACTCATTTAATTTTTTATGTGATATTAATTATCAAAAACTGTCATATGAAAATTTAATTAAAATAAAATATACTTAAACTTACTATAAAATATAATTATGCTTAAAATAAAATATACTTAATATAAAATATACTTGAAAGTTACAATAAAATTAACTATAACGTAGAATTTCCTGACTGCTGAAGTTCACCAGATCCAAAAGTCTGAAATTCTTCGTACCTTGTAACGTTTATCTTCTGCACCAGACAAAATGAAATTTCCCACAGCATTCCAATCAACACACAAGATGACTCCCTCATGTGCTTTCCACTGCAATCATAATTCATTATCCATTAGCAGTGTTAGCAATGAAATCAGTGGATACTAAACACAACACTTCTCTGAGATGAAAGCCTCTGTTGATATAGTTGTGTAAGTAACCTTTACTTTCACCAAGACCCTCCTATGCAGTCTTCTGTGGCTCACAAAAATTTTAATATTTAAAGAACTGTGCAACTTAAGCACAAATTACAACATTTAAAAAAATTTTTTAGCAAATAATATAATTTAATTATAAAATAGTGTTTTTTTTTAATAATTCACCCAATGTAACAGAAGTGTATAAAACATATAAAACAGCATACACAAATTAAAAGAATTCAACGTCAACAATCCAATTGTTTGAGTTTGTTTTGCTGTAAAAAGCTTATTTACATATGACTAAGGATTGATTAACCACTACTGTTTTTTTTTCAAGCACAACCATTTCTAAAACAAAGGTAGAAAAACCATATGTCCATATAGCTATGTAAGTAATTGAAAGTTGTAGAAGAACTGCAACAGTTTCGTTATAACGTAATGGGTCAGGGTTATTCTTTTCTTCAATAAAGCCCAGTAAAAAAATAAAGGACTTTCGCTGAACTTTATTTAAGTGTCTCTTTGTTCCTAAATTGTTCAAAATGAAACAATGAAACACACACACAAAATAAATTCCATTCAAAAATTTACATTATCACTTATTTTTCATTAAAATTATTGCCCTCTAATAAATAATTTTTTTTAAAAATACTAATAATAAAAGTAAAAATGTGAATAGTGACCAAAGCAGACAGAACATAATTTACTTCAGTCCCATGGCCTGGTGACTTCAAACAATGATGTCTTCATTTGATTTTATTAATTGAATGCCCTACACACCAAATTAATTTATATTACTATGATGTATTTATTTCTAATTTTGGCATACCGATAGTCATAAGGTAATATTTCTATTATTCAATTGTATAAAATTACCATTTGTGGCTTTGCATTAGCCTGCAGAGGCTTAATGACCAACTGGCGACCATTTGTGAATAAAACATGATCAGAGTCAGGGCCCCAAGCAACGCTGTATACAGGGATACCTAGGATATTAGAGAAAACACACCTTACGTGAGGCTTTAAGTAAATACATATAGTAATGACATACATATACCAGAGCCGTGATGGATAAAGGTGGGCTGACTACTGAACCAGTTAGCCAGATAAGCTACACAACCAGAGCATTTGACGTATGTTAAAAAGGTGCCATGGCATTAAAACCACTGGGGTAGGGTTATATGGGGGCTAATTGTGTTTCAAACCCTTAAGGAAAACTTGATGTCTCTATGACCGCTGTTGGACCTACACATTAGATTTTCCCTTCTCCCAACAGGTGGAACATTGGGGCTGAACTCTGGTGCCTGAAAATACCCAGAAGTGGATGGGGCCCAAAATGACAGCAGGAAGTAGGGAAGAGATGGATAATAAAAAGTTTTATGCAATAGTCAAAAAGGAAATCTATGACATTGCATTACACAATTGTCAAAGTAAATTTAAGATGTCATGGGTCATACTGCTGTTTTGGTCTTAACATTCAAAACCAGAAATTTTTGTGTCAGGTAGTAACAAGCATAAGAGTTGTTAGGATTTATTCATGACAAAAAAGTATGTAAAATAAATAACTGTTTCACCTTTCTTAAAGGTCTACTTTATTGTAAAACAAAGAAAATAAAAATCTCTTCTTTTTTATTTTCAGGCCAATGTTAACACCTATAATTTTTAATAAAGAGATTTAAATAATTTTTTACTGTTCTGTGTGAGAGTGGATCTCAACATGCCGCTACGGGACCAGATTTTCACTTGCCCATCTTCACCCCCTGTGACAAGGGCAGTCCCATCATAACTCCAACGACCACACAAAACTGCTCCCTTATGGGCCTCAACACTCTTTTCAATGCGCCCTGTGCGACTGATCAGATGGAATTTTCCTAGAAGCAATAAAATACAAAAAGTCTTATTAACATTGGAGAAAAATAAACTATTTTGATTGTCCTCTAGAAGATTCAATAAAAAGTGGTTAAAAACCTACTGAAATCTCTTTTGAAATCATTTTGAAATAAAGTTTACCATCTGTTGATGTCAAAGAAAAAACATCTGATCCTGCCTTTTTAGCCCCACCTCCTTGAGCTGACTTAGGGAACCAATGCATACTAGTTGGGAAGCAATCTTTAGACAAATCGAGTAGTGTCACCGTTTCATTGTTGGTCAAGTTCCATTTTAAGACATGATGGTCATCAGCACAAGAGTAAACTTCATCTGGAGTTGTCCAGCCCACACAACTCACAAGCTCTGAATGTAAGCTTCAGTCAAGGAAATTAATTTTAAGATGGACAATAACAGAAGACCAATGAATAAATGTACATTATTTTCAGTAAAAGAAATATCTGCAAAAACAGAAAACAAACTTTTGATAGCCAAACAAAAGTTACATATTTCATAATGATAAAGATTACTATAATAGTAATGTATCTAAGGTTGTTAAGACCACTCGTTTTTGAGGACCGGTTAACTGTAAAAAAAAAGACCGGTTAACCATAAGTCCCTATAAACCTTTTGTTTTGAGAACCAACGAGATAATGTTTTCGCCTCGCGTCGTGTGGCATCATAGCCCGCTTCCCCCGCTTGCGTTCAGTTCTTTTTCGCGATGACCTCAATTCATCGAATTAAAACAAAACCTTCCAAAGAATTAAGTAAACAGTGATGGTTTATAGTCAATTTTGAATTTGGTGCTTTTTTGTTTTTGTTTTGAGGACTTGTGATTAATAACCGTTCTAAATAAGAGGACCGATTAAAACATTCGTTAAAGTTCGCAAGGTATTTTTCCTTAGTTTAAAAAAAAACCTTCGCCTCGTCCGTGGGGACGTGGAATTTATCTCTCGTGTGTGATGCCGGTCAACTCGCCAATTAAAAAGTAATAATAATAATTTGAGGACCGATTAATCGTCCGGTATCTTTGCTACGTCTATCAAATGACTCTCGTAATATAGGTACTTCACTAAGCGACGCGCGCCCATCAATTTTTTGGATACGGGAAACAGACCAGAGAATACTGATAGGTCACGAGGTCATATGCTTTTATAGCTTTCTTTGTCTTTATAAGAAACAGATTATAATTACATTGTTGTCTATTTTGATGCGGGGAAACAGACTATAAACCGGTGACCAGAGAATACTGATAGGTCACGGGGTTATATGCTTTTATAGCTTTCTTTGTCTTTATAAGAAACAGATTATAATTACATTGTTGTCTATTTTGATGCGGGGAAACAGACTATAAACCGGTGACCAGAGAATACTGATAGGTCACGGGGTTATATGCTTTTATAGCTTTCTTTGTCTTTATAAGAATTGCATTGTTGTCTATTTTGTGAGCACATGAACTACTATCATTGCGATCTTGAATTTTTTAAAAAGTAGTTAGTGTTTGTAGCTGAAATTCTTTGTCTTGAGTAGGCCTGTCAACGGGTACCCGGGTACCCGTTGCCGTGATATTACCCGGGTAGTAAAATTCCGCCCGGGTACCCGTGAAAATGTGACTTCAATGTCTATATTAACCAAACTTCGGCTCCCATGCGGCTTTTTTGTATTTAATGTACGGCTCGCGAAACAATTTATCAAATGAAAATTTTTGTTTCAAATATATGCTGTGAAATACATCTAAGAGAAATATCTGTCAACGGGAAATACAATACGGTCTCGACAAACCACAAGGTATTTTGATACATCTTTTTTCTCTGAAAATGAAACAGAAATCACAAACACAAGAAGGTTTTGGTTCTTTGAATGAATCTTACAAGGAAAACAAAACTCCTCTGACGAAAATAAGGATGGACTGTATAGAGATGAAAGATGCCGTGTTTGTTGTTGTTAAAAAAAAGCCCTGCTTTGACACTAACTTTTATCTTTGAAATACGCCGACATTGGGTTTACGATTGGCGATGTTGTTTATCTAACCCCCTCCTCCTCCCTCCATTCGATTGTGTTTCCTGTGTTCATTACAGCGTGAGCCTTGCCAAAAACTGATTTTAATAATACACCAAAATTTGTACGTTTTTAAAGTCAATAAATTAGTTACTAACAGTGTAAGATGAATAAGGGGCCGTTCAAAAATGACGTTACGCACCTAGGGGAGAAGGGGGTCACACATTTGTGACGTGGGAGAGGAATGTGTTTAAGAATAAATGTGACGTCACATCAAAACGCGCAACTTTAAATAAAAGTTCCCCTGAAATATTTGATTGCTTACAATGTACTTAATGACGCTTTACATGGATTTAAGCATGTAGTGATTTTTAGAGTTCGACTTCACATTAAATACAACATTAAATGACAATAAAGTTGACATATGCTCATTTTCAAAAAGGAAGTACGGCTTTTATGGGGTGGGGGCGTAAAGCTTTGTGACGTCATATTCGAGAGGGCTCTAAGTTTTTGTGACAGCTTGTGACGAGGGTGGGGAGAGTAAAATTCGGATAAAATCGCTTGACGTCATTTATGTACGGCCCCTAAAAGGCCGGCCATGTAGATACTGTTTGAAATGAGGTGCATGGAAGGTGGCTAGGTAGCATTGTATAGCGGTCATGATGGGGAAAATTATGCTATGTTTCGATCGGGTAACCCGGGTACCCGTTCGAAATTTGGACGGGTACCCGGGCAGCATTTTTCAACAATATTGACAGCCCTAGTCTTGAGAATAGGTAAGTATATAATTATTTTCTTTTACTTACAATAAGTTTTGTCAAATTACTATTTTTTTCTTCATAAAGCCTTTTCATTTAACTGATTGTCCCGTAATAGAAATAGTAACAGTCGGCGACATTGACATCAAACGCGCACTGTGTGCTAGCTCTCTACAGTGCCTCGACAACTAAGCAAATTCAAATTTTTTAAAATCCTTCCTTAGCCGCAGGCGAAGTAAACTAATAGTGACGACATGTATATTATTTATATACCGGAATATGGAGAAAGCTATTTGAAGCGTAACACAACAAAAACAAACTCCAGGTAATAAACTAATACGCCGTATTATGCAGGCTTATTGAAGTTGTGGTTAACCGGTCCTGATTAAATGGGACCAGTTCTGATCTGAAGACCAGTTAACCGTTAACAACCTTAAATGTATCTTTACTGTTAATATATACATTGTATTTATGCTGAACCAGTTTTGTTTTACTAAAAGGCCTAAACAATAAACCTTCAATGATAATGATACCAAAGCTAACATCCTCAACAAATACTTCGCATCAGCATTTCAGCCCCATGTGCAAGGACGTCTCCATAAACTTAAATAAAATAGAAGAAATAGTAAATGGAAGTGTCTATTGGTACTAGACTACCAATAGCTTGTAGAGAGCTATTGGCTATTGATACTCAAATTAATACCCTCTGATATACGATAAAAAAGCTTGGTTTTTTTTCATCAGCACTTCTGGTCATATGGTAGTGTGTAGGATTGTTGTGCTCTAGGTTCTGGGTTTGAGCCCCAGGTGGGCATCTTTTTTTTGTTTTTTCTCTTCGCATTTGTCTTTTCACACTCAAATAGGATTCCGGTTTCAATGCCCTATAATTTTTAATTATGAGTTTAGGGTTCCCTAAGACATTAATTAAATTAGGTAATCATTGAGTATAATGGTCAGAAATATTATTCATATTTATCTGACTGTTACTAGTTACTTAAATTGAGGTTCTCAAATGATCTAAATATTTCCTGAGAAACGATAAAATTTATACTATACTAATAAAAGGCAAATCCCACTCTTTTCACTAATTCTCCAACTTCCCCTGTTGGTAGAAACCTGAAATTTTGGGAATTAAGTTACCTGCAGCAAACAGTAGTTTCTTTGTCTTAAGTTTTAACATGACCATGTATGATCTTTTTGGCCTGGGAGGCCGCAAGGCCGATCCCATAGTACAGACAAAGCATGAGCAAGAAACCAATGGACTATTTAGTTTACTTTGAACCTTTATACCTTGGTTAAATGCTAAAAAATGTTCTTTACAAAAATGAAATGAGCGCAAAAGTAGCAGAGTACCAATACTATGCTAGGCCCTTTGGTAAAAAAAATAGACTTTTAAAAATATAAATAACCAATAGCATAGTTAAATAGAGCGTAATTTTAAGTAAATTTTAACACTAAAATTATAAGTTTAGGATTTATAGTTTTAAAGTTATGAATTTTTAAAGTGTGGTTCAAATTGTCACAATCCCCAATGCATTTTACCCCGACATTTTGTGACCTCAATTCGGCTGTTCGCGTCACGCACTTTATCTCTTGTTTTAATAATGATTTTATTTTCAGTATTAATGCTATAATTAAAATTATTAGTTCTTTATTTTGTTTTTAAAATATTCTTTCTTAATAAATCATTTAAATTTGTATAACAGTAAATTTATCTTTCATTTAAACGAAGTTTCTGTTGTGTTTTCAAGTTCCAATTCACACAACTATCATGACCTACATAAGTCAAAGTGAACTGTCCTCTGCCTCTATATAAATGTAGAAATAATATTAGGATCTCCTTTTGAACCTATAACTTTGGCTCATGACTAATTAATTTAACCCTGACCAATGGTTAAAAGGTTTTTGAACACAGCCATACTAATGAATGAAACTATTAAGGACATTGTAATAGTAGGAGTCAAAATAAGGTTGAGTGAATAGTAATGGTTGCCAAGGACAACTAGTCTGCACACGTACATTATGAAATTTCATAACATCAACTCTGCCTTCTAAATTAATTATATTATTGAACTAAGTCCATATTAGATCATGTTTAAAGTTCAATTATCAAATATTTTAATGTTAAAAGTCAAAATAATTGAATATTTTATAAGCATCGGAGACTTCCGCCATTAAAAAGGGGGCATGTCACTTCATAATAATGAATGGTCAGTGCTTGGGAAAATAATAGAATTATTTTAAAAATGTTCTTCACGTCCTAGCTCATTGAAAATTGGCAAACATATCAATCGATTAATAAAGCTAGACAAGATTTAATATGAAAGCTAAAGACATTGAATTTCTGCAAAAGTTTTTATGTGAAGATGGCCTATATAAGCTTTGATATTACAAATAACCTATCGATTGAAAATACGGTTGAGACATATTAAAATGTAGGCCAACATGTCGCCGAGAGCTGCAGACCGGAAAAGGAACTGAAATATGTGTGGAAAGTAACTATTTATTAATAGTTTTCCACACTCATCGGAAAATTAAAAACTGGGATCCTTCTGCGCCGAATCCAATTTCCAATACAAAAAAATTAGTAGTCTCCCTTGTCATACCGAAGTACCTATACTATGCTAATAGCCAGTAGCTCTCTACCTGTTATTGGTAGTAGTTTAGTACCAATAAATAGCCAATAATAGCTCTCTACAAGCAATTTGTAGACGAAGTGATTATTCGCACGGTTTTGGCCGAGCGGATAATGCTGAGTATTATCTGCACGGGTCGTCGGCGCATGCGTCTTACTTATAGTGGCTGGTCACAATGAAAAAAAAACGAGCCCGGTGTAGACAAAATAATGGCAGATATCATTCGATTTAGGCTAAAATGTGATTTATATGCTAACACTTATTAAAATGTAATGATTACTGAAATTTTAAAGTACCATTGCCATAAAAATTGATTAGTGTGCAATTAATGATAATTACTTATAATTTTTAAATAATAAATATTTTCAACAGCTTCTCTAGTTGAGAGGTTAATCTAGCTTAGTTCAATTTATCATTATAGTACGCGGATCGAATCCTAGGACGGTATTACTGTTGTTTTACAACCACAGTGAGGATGTTTGCAAACATGCAAGCAGGCTCTTTCCCAGAAACATTTTATTATTCCCCCACCCATGCCTGTCTTATCTATTCTGTTACTAACAGTAACTGTTACAGACTCTCACTTTAAAATTTTTATGCTATACTGTCTATACCATTGTATCGTCTTTCGTTTTTTTTCATGCTTTAAATTAAATTAACTTAATGGATTTATGTTGACCACAGGTGCAATGCTAGTTTTGGGCAGAATAATCATTATTATTTTTCATAACAGAGTCTCATCCAATTAAATATTATGTATGAAAGTTAATAAAAAGTTACTTCATAATTATACAGATTAAAAATGCAAAGTTGATTGCACTGGAACAGTTAATAATAGTATAGTTTTATATCAGCTAAATCCGTAGTATTACTAATTAATTAATTAATGATTAATCATTAACAAACGCTATGCAGGTCCACTCAGATTATTGCTAAAACTAAAATGGATACAAATATAAGATTCCAAACACTAGAAAGACAGTTAAAATGACAATTGAATTAGTTCGACATTATTCTCACGGTCAAAATTTTAAAGTGAGAATCTGTACTGTAACAGTGACTGTTAGTCACTGTTAGTATTATTTGTTAATTTTTATTAACATTTTTATATGCATTACCCAAGTCCAAGGCCTTTAGATATCGTTTGGCATCATTCTGACAGTCAAAACCGTGCGGCAGTGCAGTTTACCGTGCGGATAATGTTGGACATTATTTGCACTGCCAAAACCGTGCAAATAACTTTGAATAAGATAACGCTTACCATTTCTAGTTGAGTACCAATAGCCGTAGTCTAGTAAATACTAATAATTATCTTATCTTATCTTATCTATACAGACGCTCCTTCTATGCAGAAGATAGTTGCGTCCACAGACCATGACAGATGATCTGTTGGCAAGTGATGCAGCATTCACAGGCCACGGCTTTGTGGGTTCCACGCATTACCCAGCCGCCTAACTACATGTAGTGTTAGGTACCCATTTGGAGCGGGATGACTCAGGGACGCCCTAGGCCCCGGGAACAAACCCTTGCCTTCACACGGATTCGAACCCGTGACCATCGGTACGACAGTCCAGTGCGCTGCCACTCGACCACAGCGTAGTATTAATACTTATACTAATAATTAGCAATAGGCAAATAGGTAGGCCCTAATAGTAACAGTAACTGAGTTCAGTGAGTAGCGGTGTAACAGTAACAATAGTTCAATACTATACTCAATAGTAGTAGTAGTAGTAGCTAGTTAGTAGTAGTAGTTACAAGTTACAGTGACAGAGTCACTGTGACAGAGTCAGAGCAACATAACTCAACTCACAACTGTAGATAAAAGAGCCATAAATAAACTGAAACAAACTAACATTACCAAATATTTAAAAGGATATGCTTTGGCTCTTTTTGAAGAGTAGTTTTAAGACGCATTCCCAAATTTTATCTGACCAGGATCTCTGTGGTTGAATATAAAAGAAATAATATGTCACAAGCCCTTGTTACTGAGGTAAACAACTAAGATTTCATCCAAACTTTGTGCTTTCGGTATTTCTGGACTGAGCATGCGCATGAAATTAAATAAAAACAATGACCAGTCTAAAAACAAATAAAAAAATTATCCCAAGATAATCAAATACCTAAAAATTAACCTTGAAAAAATTCAAAATTTTGAATTTTGATTATTTTTTAATTTACTATAAAAATTTGAACTCCAAATTTTACTTTTTTGTGATGTTTTTTAAATTTGAATTGTAAATTTCAAAATAACTTTTTAAAAATGTATTCCCCTTTTCATTTTATTTTTAACTTATTGTAGTTCGAAAACAAATTTAAATTATTTTAATTAAAGTGCTTTCTTTTGAATATTAATATTAACATTAAAATATAAAATGAATTTTTATGTTTTTTTATTTTAAAAATACATTGTCATCGTTGTAAAACAAATTTAATGTTTTTGTTTGTTTTCTTAAAAATATTAGTTTTATATATTGTTTACACTAGATACAAAATGGCCGATTAAAATAAAACAATTCTACCAATTATCTTGGCTGATTTTTCTCTCTCTCAAAATAGCAATACTATTTACCACTTAGTTTCAGTTACCTATGTCTATTCTTAAATGATTTACAAATTTAATAGATATTTCTAATAGTTAAATTATCAATGGATTCGCACACCAATAGCCGTGAAAATGCTTCACGTTCCCCTAGTCGAACTGCGATTAATGTTACAATCCCGTCAGCGTCGACTTCGGCGACAGGTCTACATTCAAATATTGATACACTAAATTCAACTTCTATAATTGATACTAATCTACACTTCAATGACTTAAGTACTCCAAACAATACATGCAGAACTATATGTGCAGACAGTCCTTCTCAACAAGAAAATAATAGGTCCGCTACTCCTGGACAATTTCATAAAAATGGAAGCACATATATGAATTTAAATTTACCTAGCAATTCAAAACATTATAACAATACTAGCACTGAGAATCATTTACTTGGCAATGCTGTTGAATCTTCAGGAAACTTGCAGCAGTACCGACATAATATTGATTCAAATGTAAAGTCACATAATAATCACAATGATGGTAGATTTGTTGAAGATTTGAAGTATATCAATAATAATAATTCAAAAATTGGAAAATCAGCGTAAGTTACAAGAGCAGTCAGATGAAATTTAAGAAACAATGATAACTTAAAAATGACAATGTGTTTATATTAGTATTTTAAGATGATTTTTAAAAGATTATTAGGCAAATTATTTTTTCCATTTTATCATTTTACTTTGTGCTGAATGACTGTGGGATACTAGGAAACCCACTGGCCCAAGATGTCAAAACTATATTACCATTATAAATGTATATCTATTTTTATATCTTTAGCAAATAGATAAGCATAAAATGTCCATAAAATAAAACCTTTCTTTAGAAAAGGACCATTCTCTACTATCACTTCTAACTACAAATTTATGGGATACATAAAATATAATATGATGTAATTAAATTTTTATTATTAAAATAAAATATTAGGCAATTGTGTTGTCCTTTTTAAAAAAAAACGTATTTTAATAATATTTAAGGATGACTCAACAAAAGGCAGTGCTGTCAATTGAAAAGGCTTGGATTGCATACAGAGATCAACAAATGTTCAAATTACTCAAGAATTCAGTATGCGCTGCTGTAAGATTTTTCTCTTTAGTTAAATTCAACTCATGCCACTGGCAGTGTCTACCAACTCATACTCATGCCACTGGCAGTGTCTACCAACTCATACTCATGCACTGGCAGTGTCTACCAACTCATGCCCCTGGCAGTGTTTACCAACTCATGCCACTGGCAGTGTGCATCAAGTCATGTCACTGGCAGTACTAGCAGTGTGCATCAAGTCATTTCACTGGCATTGTGCATCAACTCATGCCACTGGCAGTACTAGCAGTGTGCATCAAGTCATGCCACTGGCAGTACTAGCAGTATCATCAAGTCATGCCACTGGCAGTACTAGCAGTATCATCAAGTCATGCCACTGGCAGTGTGCATCAAGTCATGCCACTGGCAGTGTGAATAAAGTCATGCCTTTGGCAGCACTGGCATCAATTCATGCCACTGGCAGCACTGGCATCAAGTCATGGCACTGGCAGGACAGACAGTGTGCATCAATTCGTACCACTGGCAGTGTGCATCAAGACATGCAGTGTGCATATTGATTCCATACTTTATCTCAAAGTGACAATTATTTATTATATTTTAAGTTTCAGCTTTGAATTATATGTATCACCTTAACAGAAAATGTTGTTTTCTTTAAGGTAATTTTTTGGTTTAATTTAGTGGATACATTCACAATCATGTGAATTTGTAAAATAAAATGTATTGGTGCTAATTTTCATATCTTGATCTCTGAAAAATTCAACATAGTGTACTAAAGATGTGCTTGTTGAATACTTTATGATTAGCCAACAAAACAAATTCATGTTATGTCTTAAGAATCTTTTTTTAAAAAAAAATGCAACATATATATGTATATTATATATATTACCTTTCTTGGATTTAAGAGTGTTTATTTTTTATAACATATCGTTCAATAAGATTAACTCTTAACTATTGTCTGTATGATGGCAGGAGAATTCTCTCTCTTATGAAATCTTAAGAAAAGTTTCCCCAAAAGAGGCAGAATTTTTGAATGACAGATGCCAACAAGTCCGTGTCAGATTCAGGTTATTATTGATTTTCACAATCTAGTTTTTAGTTAGCCATAACTCTGTAACTATAGTTATAATTATGCTTTCAAACTAATCAAGATTAGAATAGAACAAGAAATGCATCAAGTGGGGTATGGTTGTCAAGTAGTATGCGCGCTCGGCTGGAGTACCGATGGTCACTGGTTCGAATCCCCATGAAGGCAGAGACTTCTGCCCATCGCCAAGGGTGCTCCTGAGTCCACCCAGCTTCGAATTGGTACCTAAAACTAGTTAGGGAAACAAAAGCGGCTAGGTAATGCGTGGAACCCTCATAGCCATGGCCTGTGAACGCTGCGTCACTTACCAACAGACCGGCATGGTCTGTGGACACAATAATTTTGTCTAAAAGGAGTGTTTGTACAGATAAAACAAAAAAATTAACATTCTGTACCAAATTTATTTGCATGGGCTCCTTTGAAATTTAGCAACCTTTAAATGTAATAAGCTTTAAATGTCTATTAATAATAGTTTATGACTAACAAGTAAGTAGTATATGTATATATTTATTTATATAAAACTTTACAATGTCAAAAACATAACACATTTTCAGCAAACTCATCCACAACAATATCTTATCTTATCTTATCTTATCTGTTTACAGACGCTCCTTCTATACAGAAGATTATTGCGTCCTACGCTTATCTATGGTTTGTGTTTAGTCCTGCATTTTTATTAGAGATTTAAATGTTGATAAAGTGTTGGTTTTCCTGGATTCTTCAGGCAACCCATTCCACGCCCGAATTCCGGACGGGAAGAAGGAAAACTTGTATGTGTTTGTTCTTGCATACGGAATAAGAAAGGTGTTTTTATCCTTATGTCTATCTGAGGGTTGTATTAAGTTATCTTTGTGTTGTATTTCTAAATTAGAATTAATTGCTTTATGTATGATTACTACTTTGCTCTTGGTTCTTCTATCCTCTAGTGTTTCAAGGTTTAATGATTTAACTAATGGTGTTACTCTTGTCAGTTTTGAATATTCTCCAGTAATGAATCTGGCAGCTCTTTTTTGAATTTGTTCTAGTTTATCAATGTTTTCTTTGGTGGATGGGTCCCATACAGAAGATGCATATTCTAGTGCAGGTCTCACCAAAGTGAGGTAGCATTTTAGTTTTATATCTCTATTACATTAAACAATAAACATACATACAAAAAGAAATCAACAACATCATGATTTAAAGACACTCCCTAAAGCAAAGATAATTCTATTTTATATTTTAGTTTTAGAATATATGTGACATTGGAGTCACTAAGACTCTTATAGGTCACCCCGGGTAATTCCCCGGCAACTTTCTCCCCTCCCCCGAGGGGAGCTAGCCGACGGGGACACCCCCGAGACGGTCCCCTATAAGAGGGGGCCGTCTGGGCAGATGGCAGCCGCACAAATCGACCCAGTCTGCCTCTCATGGAGTTACCTCCCACTACAGTAGGTTGTGGATTTTTCCTACTTCGACCCGCAATAGCTGCGGCGCCACCACGGTGCAGAATACGGGTCTATATAACCGAGGACTGTAGCACGATAGGAATATACTATAAGATTAGAATAATAAGATTAGAATAAATTAATTGTTCTCTTTCTCTCTCTATATAAAAATGTATATATATATATATTTTTATACGTAATGTTTACTTTACTTCTAGGTTTGGAGGTGAAGAGTTCCCTCCCATGATCTTCTTTAAGATCTACATCCATAGTGGCACCCAGAAGGTGAAATATATTAGTGGACGGAAAATGATAAAACCAACAACAGAGGTATTTTATATGTAGCCGAGTGGCTGGCTAAGGCAATGCACAGTATTTTAAATAGAACACAATAAATCAATGAAATAAGTTAAGACCACACAAGCTGAGGACTATAGCTGTTCTAAAGGTTTATTTGGTAGAATAATTCTTGTAAGACAGGAAATCACAGTTATAAATGAGTCCTCTAACTCAGTGCTTCTCAAAGTGGTGGTCCGCGGACCGGTGCCGATCCGTGGGCCATCCGATGCCGGTCCGCAGAAGTTACCAAACAAAGGGCATTTCGCTACCATGTCAGTATAGGGAAAATAGTTCACCAGTCCCTGGTGCAATGAAAAAAATTCCTGCCGGTCCGCCATACTAAAAATTTTGAGAAGCACTGCTCTAACTAATAAGCTAAACACACAAGTTCACATGCCGTATGCAGCCCTAAGTATCTTCTATGCCCTACTCTCTACGTTTACGTTCACATGTTACGTTCTCGTTCCTTTTCCCGTTTACATCTTACGTTTCTCTTTTTTCGTCTTAGTGAGTCTCCCCTTATATAGGTATCCCAAAGACAGCGCTATAGCTTGTCATGTCATGTCATGCTGACTACGTAATTGGTCAGGTCTGGGCAGCCAATCCTGGCCATACAAGGTTTAAGAATTAAATGAGTGGATTAGTTGGCCAATACTACTATGGAAGAAAGGAACACAACCCAAACTAATCAACTTCTTTAAATGTTAAATGAAGTACATAAAAACGTTCTGAATTATGTTTTCAGGCCGCTAATGATGCCTTGAAACTTATGGGTAACAGAAATTTCTATGATCAGATTCTTCAAGACACAATTAGACAACAGCAGCAGCCAATAAGTGATGAAGTTGATATAACGACAATGAAGGATTACATGCAAGTATGTCATGGGGAGGGTAGATGAAGTTGATGTAACGACAATGAAGGATTCAGTGGCGTAGCTAGGGGGGGGCGGTGGGGGCGGTCCGCCCCGGGCGGCACTCATTTAGGGGCGGCATTTGTTGGCATTTGAAAAGTACAACCATTTCCGACAACCACCCTTGTTCTTTTGAAATGGGAAACCCAAAGTGAAACAAAAATATTCGTAATTTCGAGTCTTAATTAACGGATTCGCACATTTGTTTGATTACATAGTGGATATTATAACTAACGCAAAAACCGTTCAAAAATTTTTAAATCTCTCAAAAAAAGTATCCATTTGTTTGGAAAACTAAGCGGTATAAGTCACAGATGACGCTTTTATAAGAAAACTACCCAAAAACACACCACCGCTGGGCCGAATAATGTGTGCTATTAATATCGCCACGACAGTTTTTACGTGGAATTTCGACATTCGCAGAATGATGCGCGAACAAGTACCTACAAGGCATGGTGATTCAAATATTGTATTTCACTTGCAAGTAGTAATTTATGTTACGGTTTCAGTTTTCAGTAAATTATTGCAAGGTAAGTAATTAAAAATAATTTTTTTATTGCATTAAAGTAGCACAAATAATGTGTGTTTTTCATCAAAATACTGTTATTCAGTAAGCATGTTACGCCTATCAAATTAAAGTAATAGTAATGTGTAAATAGTTTGATTTCGTCTTTTTTATTGAAAATTATTAAGATTTATGACAAGAATATGTAAATATTCAAATTTCTCTGTTAATAAACATCACAATAGGCATAATAATTTCGAAAAAGACCTTTAAACTTTCAAGCGTCTTGGAAAAATTGATGTCTGAAGAAGTAACTATTAAAACGAGATCAGATGCTGGAATTTTACTCAATTCAATGCAATCTTTTTCTTTTCTATGTTATCTCACTTTATGGGAACCCGTCATTTTTTAAATTAATGCAAAGCCATTGCATGGAACAAAGAGATGTGCTAATACAAAATGCTGTTATATTAGCAAAACAATTTGTGAAGAGATGGAAATATCAACTGAATGCCTAATTAGAAGGAGAAAAAATATGAGTAAGGAAAATTCAGAAGACGTGGTTCTATCTTTAGAACAAGAAGTAGAACGAGAAATGTTTTTATCCATGGCTGGAATTATAAAATAAAATAAAATAACGCTTTGATAAGTTGCATGCCCTTGCAAGAAAATATTCGTATATTCATGTAATACCATGTAACCTACTGAATGAAGCATTTGAACATCAAATAAATTACTTTATTGACATTGACAGTTCAATATGGAAAGAAAATGGATCCAGGTTTTTATGGCTGTACCTACACTACAAGAAGAGGCATTATGTTAGAAAAACGGGGGAAAAGGTCCCCTTGTTTGTCTATTAAAATTTATTCAACAGTATATGTTGGAAAATTCTTTACCCAATATTGTAATTTTGCTATGATTTTTTCAACTATTGCTATCAGTGTCGCTAGTTGTGAAAGTAGCTTCTCCAAACTGAAGTTGATAAAAAATTATCTTTGTTCCACAATGAGCGATTAAAGACAACATCTTGCAATACTGTCCATAGAACAAGATATTACAAATAATTTTAATAGCATAATACACGATTTTTTTTAATTATGAAAGTAAATGTATAAATATGTTTACATACTAATGTACAGAGGCGTAACTGGGTTTTTATGCCCTTGCCTAATTTATTTTTGGCGCCTTTTATTTAAATAAAAATTTAACATTTAGAGATTTAGCGGGGCCCTTTTGAACTGGGGCAGGCCGGCGCCCTTAGCAACTGCCCCAATGCCAAACCATTGTTACGCGACTGTATACAATTTCTTTGTTTGTAAAAAAAATTCATTTATTTATAAATACAAAATAAAAGAATAGTATTTGGTAATAATCTTTTTTGGGTGTAAATTTGTCTCATGGGCCTGCGACCTCAGTAACTTTCTTGTGGCCTTTAAAAAAAGTATCTTGTATTTTTATAAATGTGTATTTATAGGTATAAAATCTTATGCGGCCTCTTTTATTACTGCTTACATAAATATGACATGCAATGGTAAACATGTTCCCCACCTTTACTTCGTTTCAATTACAATTATTTAATCATGTTTATTAATTTTTAAAAACCATAATATAATCGACTAACTGGCCGTCCATAAATGACGTCACGCTATTTTGGCTGATACTTCACCCCTCCCCCCTCGTCACACGTCATCACAAAAACTTAGACCCCTTCTTCAATAAGACGTCACAAAGCTTTGACCCCCCCCCCAATAAAAGCCGTATTTTCTGTTTGAAAATGAGCATGTTTCAAATTAAATTTTTGCAATTTAAGTATGTTTTAAGTGTAACGCTGCATTCTAATATCGTAACACGCGATTTACATAAGCGTCCTTAAATAAAGTGTCAGTTATCAAGTATTTAAGTGGGAATTTATTTAAAGTTGCGCGTTTTGACGTGACGTCACATTTCTTAACCCCCCCCCCTCGTTACACATCGTCACAAACGTATGTGACTCCCCCCCCCCATGTGCGTGACGTCATTTATGGACGGCCCCTAAAAAGGGCGGCAAATTGGAGACCGCCCCGGGCGGCAAAAGTTCTAGCTACGCCACTGGAAGGATTACATGCAAGTATGTCATGGGGAGGGTAGATGAAGTTGATATAACGACAATGAAGGATTACATGCAAGTATGTTATGGGGAGGGTAGATGAAGTTGATATAATGACAATGAAGGATTACATGCAAGTATGTTATGGGGAGGGTAGATGAAGTTGATATAACGATAATGAAGGATTACATGCAAGTATGTTATGGGGAGGGTAGATGAAGTTGATATAACGACAATGAAGGATTACATGCAAGTATGTCATGGGGAGGGTAGATGAAGTTGATATAACGATAATGAAGGATTACATGCAAGTATGTCTTGGGGAGGGTAGATGAAGTTGATATAACGATAATGAAGGATTACATGCAAGTATGTTATGGGGAGGGTAGATGAAGTTGATATAACGACAATGAAGGATTACATGCAAGTATGTTTTGGGGAGGGTAGATGAAGTTGATATAACGACAATGAAGTATTACATGCAGGTATGTTATGGGGAGGGTAGATGAAGTTGATATAACGACAATGAAGGATTACATGCAAGTATGTCATGGGGAGGGTAGATGAAGTTGATATAACGATAATGAAGGATTACATGCAAGTATGTTATGGGGAGGGTAGATGAAGTTGATATAACGATAATGAAGGATTACATGCAAGTATGTCTTGGGAAGTTAGATGAAGTTGATATAATGACAATGAAGGATTATATGCAAGTATGTCTTGGGGAGGGTAGATGAAGTTGATATAATGACAATGAATGATTACATGCAAGTATGTTATGGGGAGGGTAGATGAAGTTGATATAACGACAATGAAGGATTACATGCAAGTATGTCTTGGGAAGGTAGATGAAGTTGATATAACGATAATGAAGGATTACATGCAAGTATGTCTTGGGGAAGGTAGATGAAGTTCATATAACGATAATGAAGGATTACATGCAAGTATGTCTTGGGGAAGGTAGATGAAGTTGATATAACGACAATGAATGATTACATGCAAGTATGTTATGGGGAGGGTAGATGAAGTTGATATAATGATAATCAAGGATTACATGCAAGTATGCCTTGGGAAGGTAGATGAAGTTGATATAACGACAATGAAGGATTACATGCAAGTATGTTATGAACTGAAAAGATAAAATATATGGTGTAGGGGTGTGGTGTAGTCGGATTCATTTCATATAAAAATAAATTTAAAAAATAGATTTAATTTGTTCTCATTGCCGTCTTTTGTAAGAGTAAAATATACATTGATGGGGGTTTTCTTGATAATACAAGCGATGGGGGTTTTCTTGATAAATCAAGTGATGAGGGTTTTCTTGATAATACAAGTGATTGGGGTTTTCTTGATAATACAAGTGATTGGGGTTTTCTTGATAAATCAAGTGATGGGGGTTTTCTTGATAAATCAAGTGATGGGGGTTTTCTTGATAAATCAAGTGGTTGGGGTTTTCTTGATAAATCAAGTGATTAGGGTTTTCTTGATAAATCAAGTGATTGGGGTTTTCTTGATAATACAAGTGATTGGGGTTTTCTTGATAAATCAAGTGATGGGGATTTTCTTGATAAATCAAGTGATGGGGGTTTTCCTGATAAATCAAGTGATTGGGGTTTTCTTGATAAATCAAGTGATTGGAGTTTTCTTTTGTTTCCAGTATTTATCAAACCTTGATGAGAGTCCAGCCTACCAAGGAGGCAAAGAGAATTACTGGAGAAAACTAACACTTGATGGTAACACAAAAACACAATCATTAACAGCTGGGCTCTTAACACAATCATTAACAGCTTGGCTCTTAACACAATCATGCACAGCTTGGCTCTTAACGCAATCACACCTTGGCCCTTAACACAATCATTCACAGCTTGGATCTTAAACACAATCACAGATATTCTAATTTGCTTGTCCTCTTCTAACCACTTAGTACATTCCACTAGTAAGTTCCAGAATAAACATGAACAAATTTATCATGTTGTGCCAACAATATATAACGTGGATATCTTATTTTAATAAGTGATTGTCCAAACTAAAAAGAAAAGTGTGACTTTGATTTTTTGACTGATAAACTTGTGATCATCTGGCGCTTTGGGAATGGATCACAAACTTAAATAACAACACACAAGTTCTTTTTTTTCTCAACTCCACACTGTCATTTAAAGGCATTATATATTTTCTCAGCAATATTTTCTAAAAACATGTTAAAATTAGCTTAAATTCTTTTTCAGTCTTACCCAGGCACACCATGTTCTTTGATGTCTTTGACTATGTTTACAATGATCACAAATCAGCCTTGCTGAAGGATGAGATGCCCCTTCTAATGAAAGCCCCAGTCACACAAGAGATGCAAATTAGGCATATACGAGCCATTTCTAAAATAAGGCAAGAATTAATTATGTTTTTGGCTCTGGATTACAAGACCACTATCTTCTGATCATCATAGCTTACGAGTACCATACTGTCATTTATGTTGTAGTTAGGATGTGAATGTTTCACAATTGAATGCATTGATAATTATACATGTTACTATTTGTACCATACTGCCACTATATGTTGTTGTTAGGATGTGAATGTTTCACATTGAATGCAGTGATACTTACGGGTGTGTTATTATTTTTATGTGAAGCCCTTTGAACCCCATAGAAATTATCTATTTACTAGCGTATCACCCGTCAAAAATGACGGAAGTTTTCAAAAAAGATACACATCAGATTAAAAAATAACGTAATATAGAACTTTTATTTATTATTTTTTTTTAAAATTCATTTATTATCATATTGAACAATTTTATGCGGAACGTTCGAAAAGTGTTATTTTCGGTGCAGTAATTTGGTGCGCTGCTTTCTAAAATTAGAAACAGCATTACAATTACATCCATACAAACAGACAACGGGAATTATGTCTATTGATTATTATGTTATCACAATTCAGTTCACATTTATTTGACATTGAACCACCAAAACTGTATGTACTTCAACCATATTTTAATGGTTTGGTGTTAACTCATTTCATGTTTATTTCAGGACATTACCACTTCCTGTTGGTCCAGCCCCCAAGGGAACAAAATCTTCAGCTGAGATGAGCCAGATATCAAGCAGGAGGTCCAGACAGGCAAAGCACAGGGCTATGAAGATGAGAGAACTGTACAGCAGAGATTTGGTAAGTCAATCTTAGGTGACATCAAGTAGGTCGAGACAGGCAAAGCTCAGGGCTATGAAGATGAGAGAACTGTACGGCAAATATTTCCTAAGTCAATCAAGGCCTTACAGCACCTGTGGCAGATATTTTTTAGTTACGAAACTATGCAACATATTTTTTTTCAACTGAGATTCTGGGAGTCATTGGAATTGAATTTGTATGTTGAAATATTATCTGACATCTTATAATGTACTAGATGTAATTTTTGGGGTCTTTAGCAATTGCATTTAAAATCATTTTTTGAAGATTTAACACCAAACAATATTTCAAACTGTTAAAAAAAGTTATTTAAAAATATTTCAACAAAATTAATTTTAATTATTTTGAAAATGTCCCATTGTTAATCATGTTTATCTCAGGAGAAGGAACGAACAGACATCACAGCTGATGACTATTTTCTCAAGAACCACCACCTGGTTGATGATGAAGGTGATGATGACTGGGATAATGAAGCTGACCAACTCTATGAATGGACGCAGGGTCTTTCCCTGGCCGATGATGCTGGCCAAACACCAATACTAACAATATGAATCCTTTATTTATTTTTTTTAAAAAATTTTTTTAAAGGAAAGATACCGTCTTTCGTAATATCAGATTAAAAGAAAAGATTATGAACTTAACATGTAGTATATCTTGAAATTATAATTTATTCTGTCATGTTTTGAAAGTGCAAAAAAGCTGTCATTAGGTATCTGTTGACACTGTCCAGAAATTACTTCCTTGGAATTGATATGTAACATATAACAAGGTACTTTTGTTGTATTATAAGACACTGCAGATTTATTTCTACATGATGTTTTAGTGTTTCTTCCACACATTAAGAATAACTTTAAAACTGATAAGTTTTGCCCCCCCCCCAATGTACTTTCTTTCAAAATCAATTTCAACAAACACAAAAAGTGTTAAACACATGACTTTTAATGCTTTGATCTATGTTTTTTGTTCATTTTTTTTTGTTGACAAAACATTTTTAAAAAATTGAAAACAATAATGGTGGCTGGTAAAAGTGGACAGCTTGAAACAAACAGAGCAGCCCCGGGGGGTAGACAGATTTCTGCAAACTTTGGAGTACCTCATGGCATCCACTGAGTAAATGTGTCATAGTGATTGGAGGCACACAAGTCCAAATTATGCAGCTGAGACATCCTGCATGACTTAGCACACACATTTTATTTTTATATTATAAGATGGAGTGGTGATGTGTGTATATATATATATTTATATATGTATATATAGGGATCAATCTTTATGTGGATCTTTGGTGGAGCTGGAGTACAGCCCCTTTTAAAGTTTATAAACAGTTATAATTTTAAACAAATTTTTAATGACTGTTTAACATGGAGAATTTTGCTCTATAATGCAAGATTTCAAAATACATTTCATGTGGTGATAGTTTATGTTGCCTGTTCTTTCAATACTTAAAAATGGATGCAAATGTTCATGATACAGATCAAATGTTTAAAAAGTTTCATAAAATATTCAAATTGTTTAGCAAGTGTTTTGAAAAGTTAAATGAATTTTTGTAAAATACAATATACAAAGAAAAGAATTTTCAAAATGAATACAAAATTTGTAAACATTTGCAAAGGATTCAATGAACCACAGAAGGAGTTTTTGTGTCTGGTTTATGAGATTTAGTTAGTTTGGAGTTGACTGTAGCTATAACCACATTTGACTGAACAAATCAGTGATCAATTTTCAAGAACCCATTCAAAATCAAGTTTTTCTAAAATAAAATCATAAAAAATGTATAAAACCATAAAGATTGAAGTAAATATTTTACAACATGGTCAAGATCTTTAAAAAAAACTCAAGTGACAATATTTTTTGTCATGTGTATCAAGAAACTTCTCTACCACTTGTCTGAATAAAAATTCATATTTTGGTAACAGTCGTCAAAATATAACAAAAAATTGTTCTTTCCCCCTTTTTCATTTGTTCTCAATTCAATTTCAAAATAACATGAATGTAAATATCAACAAATAAAAACCAAGATTGATTACATTCAGAAATGACTAAAACATTATTCAGACATATATATAGCTGAATAAAACTAATGTTCAAGACAAAAAGCAGTTTTAACTTTGTTTTATCCTTTCGGCATTAGACTTGTCTCTGAGAAGTACACCATTCATTGACATTTAGGAAGAGCTTCCCTCACATGATTGTCTAGTTAGGTTGGTAATTCACAACTACCTTTAGTATCACAGAAAACATTTACAGTAGTGTAAAAACAAAGGGCTACTAATAAAACATTGATTTCTTGTGTCTCCCGTTACCCTTGACAACACATAATGGGGAACAAACAGATATGGAATGAAATGAATATCAGTTGACTTATTTAAATCTCTCAAATTGTGTCCCCAGCACAAAATGAATTCAATTTACTTACATGAAATTTATGGGGGCAACAGATTTGGTAATATTTACTGTCACAAGGTCTGTATAGCCAGTCAAAACAAGTCAAAGAGGGGGAATGAAATGATGAGAGATATGGTCTTAAAAGTCTAAAACATGTTTCATTATGTTTCTCAAACTCTGGATAAAAGAAACTTTAAGATTATTGAAGATGACTGCAAGAGTGATGCCTTGTTGGCCTCCTGTAAACATGTGAAACAAAAACCAAGGAAAATACAAATCTGAAAGTAAAATACAATTCAAAGTTTGAACTGACATCATTTTGGAAAAAAAATAATTTTTAAATCAAAGTCTTCCTTTATTTACTAATTTCGCTCAAGGTTGTTGTAAAAATAAATCCATCAATCAATAAATCCCAAACATCTATGTAAACAAATCGATAAATTATTAGATTGTCCTAAACCCGAGTTAGGCTGCCAGTTCACAAATTACTAAACAGGGTTGGGTTTCATGACTGCTAACACTTTTTATTCTGGCAAAAGAACATGTTACCTACTGATGAGACCTAAGAAAATTATGTGCGCATAAAACAGATAATGAATGATCCCTTACTTTATTTTCACTTGTGGTGGTGTTGGGTTTTAAATTATGAATGAATTAGGCTAACAAAAAAAGGCATACAATTATATACATATAAATGTTTAGTTTAATAACTAAAAAAATTAACAATTCACATTGCCTCTTAGAGTTAAAAATCACCTTTTAAAAAGCAAGAGATCAAAAATTGCCAACAAAACAAATGTGGTCTACATATTATTTAAATTTTATAAAATCTAACAAATGAAATTAGTTTGTAAGGTATCAAAAAGCAATAATAATTTAGTGAAGCCTAAATGGTAGTTTGGTGATTATAAAAAATTATAAGTAATTAACGAACATTTCCTAACAAGCTCTGCAAAATTTAAATAATATGAAATAATTTGAAAGTTAAGTCAAAGGCCAATATTACCAATATAAAGTGAAATGTTTTATAAATAAGATTTATTTCATAATTAGTAAACTGATATTTTCTTTTTTTTTAAATTAGCTCAAGTAAATAACTGAGTAATACCAATATTATTATATTATACAAAAGTTGTGTCTATTTGAGATTACTCAAGATCTAACCAAATTACATAATTCAACAAAAACCTGAAAGTAAATACATACCAAAGTAAAAACATTGGATAAAGATGAACCAATATTTACATTGTCATAACATAAATATTTTAAAAACTACAAACAAAAATTGTGGACATTATACCAAAAAATTAATAATTACAATTTAATATCAACATGTAAACATGAAAATACTTCATCAACAGAAAAACATTGAGGGCTGGGTTAGGGGTGGGGGAAGCTTTGGTGCAGCATTAATAAAACACATTTAAAAACACTTGATCACCGGGTATTGCAGATTTTAAAAATACCATTTGATCTTTCTTCTAACAAGTAACAGTAACAAATTAAAAATCACCCCAGCATTTTTTGTTCAAAACTAACACATTAAAAATTATTTTAAATATAGATATCTTCCACTAATCTTCTTAATTTCTAACTTGCAAAACGGAAAATTATTCTTCAACTGAACCAGTAGTTTATAAAATAAGGTTACAAATGTGAATTGCTTTAATTTTAATACCTAAACTAAATGAATGCCATCAAAACAAAACATTTTTTTGTGTCTGTTCATGTGAACTCGAATACTGGGGTGAAATTTGGTGTAAAAAGCAGTAGTATTTTTCTGTGATAATATTAACATGTGCATATTTTCAAGATGGAGCTGTAAACAAGTAACAGTCAGTTTTGAATTGCTTTTAAAATCAAAGTTAGAACATAGAAGGGAATTTTTTTTAAAAATCTTTGTTGTGGCAATAGATTCCATTAATCTAATGAGCCCATAAAGTAGAGCGATTTTAAAACCATAACCTTTAAAATATTATTTAATGCCTATCATGTACAAAATTTATAGGGATACATGTTTTCGTTTTTAAGTGAGGGATGCATTCAATAAATTGTTAATTAATTGAATTTGGTCTTTTACCAATTATTCATTTTCGGCTATGAAAGGTTTAATAAATATCTCAAAATATTTGTTTCTCATGTTTGCTTTTTCTTTCCTTATATTAACCATTACATACAGTCATAAAAATAGTATTAGCAAATTATAATGTAATTTCATTAGCCATTGATGTAAATAAAGTGCCCTGAAACAGGTTATTAGTGCTGGTTACAGCAATGGAAAATAATTTTTTAAAATTTATTTAAGCCTTTAAACATGATTAAGTGACAAAGATTCAATGAATAAACATACAGAAAATATTTAAAATTTCCTCAAGTTTTTGAAACGACGGATGTTCAAACTTAAAAAAAAAGGTTATGAACTATATAGTCAGATCATTAATCAGCAATCTGTAATTGCCTCATTTGTTCATTGGTGCATCCCAAAAATCTAAAAGGTACAGCCAAAGTATGTACACCAAACTCAACATTTAAAATCTTAATAGATATAAATAAGTTTGAATAATTTTAAAATGACACAAGTTGTAGCTCTATTAGTCGACTGCATAAGGTTTAGTTTTAAACAATAACTAAATGGAGAAAATGACATTTAGTCATTCAAATAGATGTCAGTCTCTTTCTCAAACAAAATTTTTTAAAATTAATTTTTAAAAAATGACTAAACATAATTTAGTCATTTAAGTAATGAAAGATATAACGTACTTTAAATACAAATTAGATAAGAAAAATGCGAGATAAAAAAATTGTTCTTGAATTTAACAATTGTCCTGCTTCAAGCAAACGCTGATCAAAATAAACAGTGCATCAGTCATTTAATAAATGTAAACAATGTCACAAGGGTAAAATAAACTTATACCTATGCTGTCAACATTCTATGTGTTGTAAATAATCAATAAAAACTCCAGGTCAATGATTCAGATTACTGATCTCATTACACATAGCTTACATGCCGTATGAAAGAGCCCATTGGGGGGGAAAATGCATTTACAAGCAGAACTGCAACAAATAACAAAGTAGAGTAACAGCAACATGAAGAGGGCATCAACAATATAAAATTACAAATCCTCAAACATCGCCACTAAAGTGTTGAATGAAACAAATTTGTTTGACGTGTCATCACAATTATAAGCGTGGTATTGGAGACAATCGGGGCATGCTTCGATCGTGACTGTGGTCAAGACCATCAACATCTTTGATGATATGCATCAATGGAGGAGCTGTGTCTGGAGTTTTCAGTGGGTTCTTACAACCATTACAAAGGCAGTCAACGCACGGCCTACGTTCACTGTAGCATGGACATTTCTGCCCAAAACAGGTTAGGCGATTAGGCTGCTTAAATCTTGCACATTTACAAATGTCGATGTGTTGCTTAGTTGATATTACATTTACGGGTGGAGACAGTTTTGAATTTAACTTTTTCTGGCCAGACACAAGCTCCAGAGAATCTGTAGTTCCAGCCCTGAAAGACAGGTCTCCTGATTTGGTAGGACTGGGAGATTTATTTAAATGTCGCTTCACATTGTTGTGAAACCTCTTGGTTGATATAGTCAATGTAAGTCGTGGTTTTTCTACTCCATCTGTTGAGCTAGTTACATCATTCACAGACAACGCTCCTTTCCTTTCAACCTCATTGTTCTTGTGAAGCCTAGTCTCTTTCCGAAGGACATCTTGTTTTTTTGCAGCAGGCTCTGCTGCGTCGCTAGATTGTTTTGCGGTTAAAGGAGGATGGGAATTGTGGTCAAGATCACTTGAGTTGCCAACTTCAATACCAGAGTCAGGATATGATTCAGTTTGAGTCTCTTCAAGGAAGGTTTCGCGCCAAAGTTGACCAACACTAAATTTTCCTGATCTGTGACGATGGGGCCTCTGAGAAATTAGAAGACCTGAATTACTTGCTGGAGTTTTTTTATAATTTTTACGATGCTCAGTTTTGGAAAAGGATTTTATTAGTCCCTTCTTTGTGCTATTTTGAGATCTTGAACTCAGTGCCTTCTTCTTCAATCTTTTTGCATGTTCTGTAAGATTTCTTTTATTTATGTCCGGCTTCACATTCATTTTAGTTTTAGGTCGTCCCCTTTTTCGCTTAATTATTACATTTCCATCAGCTATCCCGGTGCCGGAGGAGTCATAATCAATTGATGTAGATGATCTTTTAATGCCCCTTGAAACTGTCTTAGAAACAGTTGGCAACTCTGAAGGAGGTGGGGTAAGAACATAATTATCATTAAATTGATCAGCTTCTTTCAGGACGTTTAAAGTTCTTTCAGCTTCAGATCCATACCCATTTATGGAAGCTTTTGAAATCTCAACCCCTAAATTGGAGCCTAAAACATATGAGCACAGACGTTTGAAGCATATTATCAGTATTCGAAGCTTTGTATTTTCTTTAAAATGTGTATGGTCTTTACACCAGCTACAGGAAGGTTTTAACCGCATCCGTCCACCTACGCAACGCTGGCAGACATGATGTAAACAAACGCCATGGCCATGGGTTGGTCCATGGGGACGAAGCATGATGCTTCCGCATACACAACATGACAGCATTTGACGGAGACAAGGTATATACTTAAAAATGTCACACCAAGTCGCTTTGTCCTCACTTTTAGCGTTCATTATATATCTTAAAGTCGATAAGTAAAAATTGTACGCATCCATGGTTATTATTTCTAGCTTTATACTCAAAACAATCACAATAGGAAAGGGTATGACTATCGATCGGTGTGTAAACAAATTGAATCAGGTACGCAGAAATTGATGACGCATTATAAAGGGAGATCATTCTTCAATTTATAAATAGTAACATTGGGTGTGGTTTAAAAAAACGATAGTATTAGACTTTGGCCATGGCTATGGACTATGTAAATAATTATTGGAAACTAAAGTTTTGAAGTAGCTTAATAATTTAGTAATGCTCCTCATCTCTCTTAAGATAACAAACAAAAAACTATTTTAAAAAAAAATTGATCATAACTAGAATACCCGTATCATTGAATGTCTGTTATTATGGAGAGAGATTTTACAAATATTTAAAAGCCATATTCAATTATTTTTTTATGGTATTAACTTTTTTTTTCATTAAAAAATAATAATTTCTCAAGGAATCATGGCTTAAAAAAAAAGAAAATGGTGTGGGGGAGAAAGAGCGGGGGGGGGGCTTTTAAAGGGTATCCAGACAAAACGACAATTGAAAAAAGGACATAAGACAAATGAATAAAAGACTAAAGAGACAAAAGGACAATGTGGCAAAACGACAACATGACATTTCAAGGTCTCATGGCAAAAACGTTGTGACGGCACCTAGATCCCAGTAGAGGTCCCCAAACGAAGCCCCTGAGACTCGCTGGAGACAGCCTAGACCACTTTAGACTCCAGACCACGGGTGTCGGACTCGATCGTTGTCTTTTCTGAATAACTTAATAATTGGCTACATTACTAATTACAACTATAATTAATTACACATTTTGTTTACAATTACCGTAATTAGTAATTGTAATTAATTACTATCCATTTAATTGCACTTTTTAATTACTCCAGTAATTGTTTATTTTCAGAGTAAAAGTGAAAATACTGTATAGCAGATCACATTCTTATAAATATATTGTTATGGTATACAGCAGGGGTCGGGAAACCATGGCTCGCGAGCCAGATGTGGCTCTATTGATGGCTGCATCTGGCTCTCAGACAAATGTTCGATTATTTAAAAAAAAAGATTATTCAGATTCCTTTGATCTACATTTTAATTGCATATTAAAACACGGCATAATAATAATTAATAATAATGTTATTAAAAAGAATTCAGAGACATAATTATTGTACTTTTAGTTTTGAAATTACACGAAATGCACACATTTAGTTGAATTTTTAGTTTTCAACATATTGTATGGCTCTCACAGAATTACTTTTCAAATTATGTGGTGTTTATGGCTCTCTCAGAAAAAAAGTTTCCCGACCCCTGGTATGCCTATACAGGATACCCATATAAACTTTGACCCAATATGACATACATTTTTCTGCAAGTAATGAACAAGCTGAAAATTACAATGTTCTTGCAGAGTATGTCATACTTGCAGAGGCGTAACTAGGCTTTTGGCGCCCTTGGCTAATTTATTTTTGGCGCCCTTGATAAATTGACAAGTTACAGCTTTGCGATTTTTTTTCATTTGTTAGAAAAAATAATTGAATTTCTCTTATTTTATTGATGACAATAATTACGTAGTCTGACAGTGACAGTCATACATCGTGAATATAAAAAATGCATAAGAAAGAAACTATACTAATTTGCAGTTTATTATTTACTAGCGTATCACCCATCAAAAAAGACGGAAGTTTTCACCTGAAATCTGTTTATTTTGAAAAAATGCACCTTTTTAGAGCGCCTACGGCGCCGAGCCTTTTCAAAAGCCTAACTAACTTGTTCATGTTTGATAAATACGAAATATTAAACTTTCTGAAATGTACACAAAGTATTTTAATAAAATTTTTATAATAGGGGTTGTAGGGCGCCTACGGCGCCTCCTTTGTTTTTTTTAAATTTATAATGAACCATCATCAAATCCTCTTTTTACATTGTTCCCTTTTCCAAAATTAAAATATGAGCTAAAACAATGACGTCATATAATATTTTTTACAGCGCATCTTTAATTTGCACACATTTTGATGCATTGGTGCAGTAATTTGGTGCGCTGCTTTCTAAAATTTGTAGCTTCACGGACAGACACTACAGACGTGACAGAGATTTGCAAATTATGTATATTGATTAAATAATACCAAATAAATTGGTGGATAAAACGGGATATTGTTGAGTTAATAAAGAATACAGAAAAACTTGAAGTAACGTGTATTATAAATAAAAACAATAGTGTCAATGTGTTATACTCATTATCTCATACATAACGATAGAAACTCACAATTAAAAGTGAATTTAATTAACACTCCACCGACTGCAGCTCAGTACTTCCATTAGCTGGCGTATTGGCATGTTGCTAATACAGTCGGACCTTTCTTAGTCGAACTCACGGAGTTTTCGAGTTAGGGAAATTGGCGTAATAGGCGCAGATTAATCAAGGACAATGTTGATATTGAGGGGGGGGGGATCAGCCATAGCGGCTAGAAGGCTTGACAGGAAAGAGGGGTGATGATGTTTCATATGAAAGGAGCCAACTTGCTTTGACATACTGACACAAGCCGTGAAAGGAGACACCTTCCCTCTCTCTCCAAATTTTCTCCCTCGACAGTGGGATGGGGATAGTAAGATTTTTTTTAAAAAAAGAAAGACTGTAAAATCAAATTCACATGTGCTTGATAAGAAGCCCCGCAAAGGTTACAAACATAATGAAAATATTATAATGGCAAAGTGCCGCCCGGGGCATTTGCCCCCCTTCACCCCTCGCTACGCCACTGGGGCACCCCATTCGCCAAAAGTCAAGGTTATTTTATTTTTAAAAATCTGCCCCAGTCAATAGAATTTTACACTTTTTCTTAAATTCGCTTTCGTCTACAGTAGTCTACATTCGGCGAAATTTGGATTTTCAACTGCTATGACCGCGTTGATCCTTAATTTCAACTGCTGTTACCATATTGCTCATTAATTCTAACTACTATTGTTAACTTAATATCGTCCTGATCCTTGCTTTTAACCAAACAGTCAAGGCATTTTTTTTTGCCTTGCGGTGGCCAATGACGGTCTATGAATAAGTAATGTACTGTAAGAAGATCTACAACTAGTTTAACGATTTTTTTTTACTGATGACGCAGTCGAGAAGTCGTTGAAAAACCAAGATGTAAAATATTTTAGTTGAAGTCAAGACGAAATTGTGAATTCGACGCCTGACATTGGCAGATTCGACGCCGGATATTGGCAGAAAAGACTTTCGTATTTAGCCTTTCCGGAATGGGAGGTGTTAAAGTCGGGACATGGTTTGAGAGCGTTGGAGCCATTGGGTCAATCCTTAAACCATTATTTTAATATAGGAATACCATAGAGTGTCATCGAGTATGAAGATAGTTTTTTTTTAAAAGCCACATAAGTGTGAAGTTTGAAGAAAGGGGCCGTCCATGAATGACGTCACGCGATTTTGGTCGAGTTTAAACCCCTCGTCACACTTCGTCACAAAAACTTAGACCCCGCCCCTCCCCTCCACCGTCGTCAGCCTTCGTTACAAAAACGTAGACCCCACCCCTCCCCTCCACCTTCGTCACACTTCCTCACAAAAACTTAGACCCCACCCCTCCCCTCCACCTTCGTCACACTTCGTCGCAAAAACTTAGACCCCACCCCTCCCCTCCACCTTCGTCACACTTCGTCGCAAAAACTTAGACCCCACCCCTCCCCTCCACCTTCGTCACACTTCGTCGCAAAAACTTAGACCCCACCCCTCCCCTCCACCTTCGTCACACCTCGTCACAAAAAACGTAGACCCCGCCCCCTCCAATATGACGTCACAAAGCTTTGAACACCCCCCCCCCTCTAAAATCCGTATTTTCTAATTGAAAATTATCATGTTGCAAATTAATTTTTGTTATTTAAATATGTATTTAGCGTAAGTGTGCACTCTAATATCGTAACACGTGTGAATCCATTGAAAAACTTAGATGAATTGATAAAATGGGAAACTAATTAGAGTATGTCTTTCCACCCAGAAAAGTGTCAACTGTTAAGAGTAACAAAGAAAAAGAAACAAATAAATTCAAAATATTTCATTCATGGAAGAGAACTGACCCAGACTAAAGATGAAAAATACTTAGGAGTCATAATAAATGAGAAACTATCATGGAATCCCCATGTCAATGAAGTTATTAAAAAATCAAACAAAACCTTAGGCTTTATAAAAAGAAACTTTTACAAATGTAATAGAGAAATAAAAATAAAATGCTACCTCATTTTGGTGAGACCTGTACTAGAATATGCATCTTCTGTATGGGACCCATCCACCAAAGAAAACATTGATAAACTAGAACAAATTTCAAAAAAGAGCTGCCAGATTCATCACTGGAGAATATTCAAAACTGACAAGAATAACACCATTAAAATCATTAAACCTTGAAACACTAGAGGATAGAAGAACCAAGAATAAAGTAGTAATCATACATAAAGCAATTAATTCTAATTTAGAAATACAACACAAAGATAACTTAATACAACCCTCAGATAGACATAAGAATAAAACACCTTTCTTATTTCGTATGCAAGAACAAACACATACAAATTCTCTTTCTTTCCGTCCGGAATTCGGACGTGGTATGGGTTGCCTGAAGAAACCAGGAAAAGCAACACTTTATCAACATTAAAATCTCTAATGAAAATGCAGGACTAAACACAAACCATAGATAAGCGTAGGACGCAATAATCTTCTGTATAGAAGGAGTGTCTATAACAGATAAGATAAGATAAAAATTCATTAAATAAATTGCAAAACATCAGATGTTTAAGTGGAACTTTTATTTAAAGTTGCGCGTTTTTGATGTGACGTCACATTTCATAAACACCCCCTCCCCCTCGTCACACATCGTCACAAATCCGTGACCTCCCCCCCCCCAGGTGCGTGACGTCATTTATGGACGGCCCCATAAGAAAAGCATTTATGTTAAGGCTACTGATGTGAAAAGAATACGCAAAAAAAAATACTTAGAAATGTAACACTTAACGCACAAACTTAGTCCACATCTCCAAAATGAATTTGTGGACAAGCAAATTTCTAAAGACAGCAATAAAAACTATGGCGCTTTAATAAGTCTTTTAATAAAATGGGACCTACTGGAATAGCCTCACTAAAAGGCCCAAAACAATAGGTGGCAGTATGCCCCAGGGCATGAGGTAAACAACGTATTTGCAGTATGACGATCCACGTTCGATTTCACTTGATCTCCCTCACACTATTGCTCCGAGACACTATTTCAGTGATGGCGAACCTATGGCACGCGTGCCACATTTGGCACGCAGAACCCCATCAGTCGGCACGCGACCAAAATATTACTTAATCAAACCAGCTAAGCCCAGCCCTAACCCCCATTTCGGGTTTCATTGGAGTGTTGGTACTTTGCTATAAATAAGTGGGTTTTGGTTGAATTTTGCGCATCGGCCCAAAGACGTTCGCCACCACTTCCCTATTGTCTGGGTCTGACTAAATACAGAGGTGGGCGGAGATCAAACGAGATGATTGTGATAATTGACAGTGGTTTGAAGGCGGGACACTTGTGTGTAGGAAAGTCTCAGATCGAGCAAGCAGCGCCGGGGATGCTGCTGGACTTGACACTTTTATGGCCGACGATTGCAGGCGAGAGCTGACCAATCATACAGACCAAAAAAAACGGTTGGTGCGATGTAGAATTTTATGGCTGACTCCCATTTGCCAGGTAAGGGCAATGGACTGCCACTTTTACGGCCGATGACTATAGAGGGGAGGTCCTGGAGATAAAAGGCGTTTTAAGTCGGCATGACATTTTATTACCAAGCCGTGACGCTTTTTTTTGGGACCCGCATATTAGGGCAGACTCGTCTTATCTTGTCTTATCTATACATACGCTCCTTCTATACAGAAGATTATTGCGTCCAAAGACCGTACAGGTCTGTTGGCAAGTGATGCATGCAGCGTTCACTGGTAACGGGTATGAGGGTTCCATGCATTCTCTAGCCGCCTTTGTTTCCCTGCCCAGTGTTTGGTACTCGTTCCAGGCTGGGTGGACTCATGGACATCCTTGCATCCCCCCCTCTCCACGGAAAAAAATCCTTGCCTTCATATGGATTCGAACCCGCGACCATCAGTACGGTGCGCGCGTGCAGTCGACCACCGACCAGTCTCAGAATAAGAGGGAAGAAGGAGACAGCAAGAGACGAGCGATCCACGTAGAGTGAGCTTTCAGAGCATAGTAGATTATACGTTATAGGCCTGCACACTGCTTACACTTACACGTTTGTTAGTTCAACTAGAGTAGGTAAGCCCATTGGTAACTGTGTATTCCTGAGAAAGAGAATTAGCCAACCAAATCTAGAACACGGTGGTCGAGTTGCATCCACACTTGGCTGAGCGTACCGATGGTCAGGGGTTCGAATCTCCGTGAAGGCAGGGATTTGTTCGCCGGGGCCAAGGGTGTCCCTGAGTCCACCCAGCTCCGAATGGGTACCTGACACTAGTCAGGGTAACAAAGGCGGCCGGGGAATAGCGTGGAACCCTCATAGCCGTGGCCTGTGAACTCATCCTCCTCCTTTAGCTACGTCACTGCAAACAACATTAATGCAGTAAATATGATAACACTAGTGTATTACCCGTCAAAAATGACGGAAGTTTTCAAAATAAATACATTTCAGCTGAAATCTATTTATTTTGAAAAAATACACATCAGAATAAAAAATAATGTAATACAGAACTTTCATTTATTTTTATTTTATTCATTTATTTTCATATTGAACAATTTTATGCGGAACGTTCAAAAAGAGTTATTTTTGGTGCAGTAATTTGGTGCGCTGCTTTCTAAAATTAGTAACGTCACGGACAGGACAGATGGGACGTGACATACATTGCAAATTATGTATGTTGATAATAAATATGCTTTGTTCTTGTGTTTTCTCATTTTTGTAAAGTATTGAAATTGGGATTTGATTTGTTTTAAAATAAATCCGCCGGGGGAGACACTCTGTGTAGCGAGAATTTATTCTAAGACACCAGCAAGAAAAAAAAACACAACTTTTAAGAAGACAGTGACGTCA
The DNA here is from genome assembly GCA_944989445.1 of Ampullaceana balthica. NCBI lineage: Eukaryota > Metazoa > Mollusca > Gastropoda > Lymnaeidae > Ampullaceana > Ampullaceana balthica. The sequence goes on along the minus strand of CALYLW010000934.1, from coordinate 125,833 downwards.
TCATTTTTTAGAACGTATTCATTCACTGAAGGGGCGAAGACGATGTATTGTTTCACACCCCGGATACTGCAGTAGTTAATTCATGACCTTTTGTTGATCAGTTCCTTATGGTTACGGAAACGCGAGCCGTTTTCTCGCTCATTGGCTTTCAAAGTTCTCAAAGTTCTCCGTTACACGCTCGAGTTATCTTCCCCGGCCTGAATCAATGCCTGCTGGTAGACCAAACAACGCTGTGGCCAATGATGGTGGCAGTGTCATGCTACAGTGAGAAATGATTGGTAAACATGGGACGCAATGATCGATACCTGTTTTGTCCCCACCCACCCCCACCCCCACCCCCCACCTACCGGACTAGCGGGCATTGACTTCAGTCCGGGTGTCATGTATAGTAGCGGTCAGTGCAGTAAAATAAAAGTATTTCTGATTACATGGAAAGGAAACTAAAGAAAAATTTAGTGGAAAAGGGAGAGAAAGAGAGAGGCACAGAGAGGGATACTGGGAGAGTAAGAGAGAGAAAGTCAGAGAGAGAGACAGACAGAGAGAGAGAGTCAGAGAGAGTTACTGAGAGAGTCAAATAGAGAGAGTCAAATAGAGAGAGAGAGTCAGAGAGAGAGAGAGAGAGAGAGAGACACAGAGAGAGATACTGAGAGAGTAAGAGAGAGAAAGTCAGAGAGAGAGACAGACAGAGAGAGAGAGACAGAGAGAGATTTACTGAGAGAGTCAAATAGAGAGAGAGAGAGAGAGAGAGACACAGAGAGAGATCCTGAGAGAGTAAGAGAGAGAAAGTCAGAGAGAGAGACAGACAGAGAGAGAGAGACAGAGAGAGATTTACTGAGAGAGTCAAATAGAGAGAGAGAGAGTCAGAGAGAGAGAGAGACACAGAGAGAGATACTGAGAGAGTAAGAGAGAGAAAGTCAGAGAGAGAGACAGACAGAGAGAGAGAGTCAGAGAGAGACAGAGAGAGAGTTACTGAGAGAGTCAAATAGAGAGAGAGAGAGAGTCAGAGAGAGAGAGAGAGAGAGAGAGAGACACACAGAGAGAGATACTGAGAGAGTCAGAGAGAGAGATAGAGTCAGAGAGAGAGAGAGAGACTCAGAGAAAGAGAGACAGACAGAGAGAGAGAGAGTCAGAGAGAGAGAGAGAGACAGAGAGAGAGAGAGACAGAGAGAGAGACGGAGAGAGAGAGTCAGAGAGAGAGAGTCAGAGAGAGAGAGAGAGAGTCAGAGAGAGAGAGATTCAGAGAGAGAGACGGAGAGATACTGAGAGAGTCAGAGAGAGAGAGAGATTCAGAGATAGAGAGAGAGAAAGACAGAGAGAGAGAGAGAGACAGACAGAGAGAGAGAGATTCAGAGAGAGAGACAGAGAGAGATACTGAGAGAGTCAGAGAGAGAGAGAGAGATGGACAGAGAGAGAGATACTGAGAGAGCCAGAGAGAGAGAGTCAACGAGAGAGAGAGAGAGAGACAGACAGAGAGAGAGAGACTGAGAGAAGGGGGAGAGAGAAATAAAGGTTCTCAAAACATTTTAGATAAATAGTTTACATTTGAGGGGGTTTTTCTTCTTTTTGGCGATGTAATGACTTCATATTCGCTCTTAGTATGCAGTGCGCACCCTTAGGAAACACTGTTCAGGTCATGCAGTTAGGAAACACTGTTCAGGTCATGCCGTTAGGAAAACACTGTTCAGGTCATGCCGTTAGGAAAACACTGTTCAGATCGTGCCACTAGGCAAAACTATTCATATTTTTCCGGGAAACAGCACTGTGTAGGTGTAGATCGTATCTTCTGATCTTATCTTCTGATATTATCTTATCTTATCATCTTATCTTATCTTATTTTATCTTCTTATTTATCTTATCTTAACTTATCTGTTACAGACGCTCCTTCTATACAGAATATTATTGCGTCCTACGCTTACCTATGGTTTGTGTTTAATCCTGTATTCTCAATAGTTTTAAATGTTGATAAAGTGATGGTTTTCTTGGATTCTTCAGGCAACCCATTCCACGCCCGAATTCCGGACGGGAAGAACGAACATTTGTATGTGTTTTTTGCATACCGAATAAGAAAGGTGTTTTTATCCTTATACTTATGTCCCTATCTGAGGGTTGTATTTAGTTATCTTAGTGTTGTATTTCTAAATTAGAATTAATTGCTCTATGTATGATTACTACTCTACTCTTGGTTCTTCTATCCTCTAGTGTTTCAATGCTTAATGATTTTACTAATGGTTATAGATGTAGTGTAGATGTATTTTAAAATGTAGGTTTAGATGTAGATGTAGGTGTAAATGACAAATGTAGTTGTAGATATAGGTGTAGATGTAGACTTCAACATAGATGTAGACGTAAATGTAGATGTAGACTTCAATGTAGATGTAGACTTCAATGTAGATGTAGACGTCAATGTAGATGTAGACGTCAATGTAGATGTAGACTTCAATGTAGATGTAGACCTATATGAATATGTAGATTTAGATGTAATAGTATTTATGTCTTTCCAACAAAGACGCCACCAAATACAGAGTTGAAGCCTTTGTTTGGACTGTCTTTGCCACTTCGCTAGTGACGCAGTAACTTGTGTCAAGTCTCGTACTCAATAATAAATAACGCCATCGCTTCCCCCTGTATCTGGGTCATTGACAATGAATGTTAACAAATAGATGACGTAGTATAAGATTAAGATCGCCTCTAGTAAATAACGCCATCGCTTCCCCCTGTATCTGGGTCATTGACAATGAATGTTAACAAATAGATGACGTAGTATAAGATTAAGATCGCCTCTAGTAAATAACGCCATCGCTTCCCCCTGTATCTGGGTCATTGACAATGAATGTTAACAAATAGATGACGTAGTATAAGATTAAGATCGCCTCTAGTAAATAACGCCATCGCTTCCCCCTGTATCTGGGTCATTGACAATGAATGTTAACAAATAGATGACGTAGTATAAGATTAAGATCGCCTCTAGTAAATAACGCCATCGCTTCCCCCTGTATCTGGGTCATTGACAATGAATGTTAACAAATAGATGACGTAGTATAAGATTAAGATCGCCTCTAGTAAATAACGCCATCGCTTCCCCCTGTATCTGGGTCATTGACAATGAATGTTAACAAATAGATGACGTAGTATAAGATTAAGATCGCCTCTAGTGATGTCAACAAAGACCAGTGGGCGAGTGGGGTTCAGTTTACACAGCAGAGAACAAAGCGTGACAATGACGTATGAGTATGTCTTGTGTATGTTTGAACGAGTCAAAGTACAGGAACAAAGAAATAGTTTGCAGTAATTCAATTTAAATTAAAACAAAAAAAAATGTCTTCTATGAAAAACAATTGGGGTAGGTTTAAGAAAAGCGATGAAGATGGGTAAAATACTATTACTATTTATACCCCTGGTGGGTGACCCGTCAAAACGGTCCCGGACAAAACGGCCCGACATAACGGCCCCCGGTCAAAACAGCTCCAGACAAATTGTTAACATTTTTCAACAAAATCTCATTCTAAGTTCTAAGCTTTTGTCAACGTTTTCACCCTTAAAGAAAGTGGTAAAATTGTAAAATTATATCTTGTGATGTTATTATATTGTTTCTTGTCAAACAGCCGCGATTGGTACCATTTCGCGTAAAGGCTATTAAATTCACTATTGTGATGTCATTATTATTGTTTATTATTAGCAAAACCTGAAACTGAATAGGTGAGTAAAAATACGAATTTAATATTTTATTGGACATTTTACTTTTAGTCCATCTATTAGTCCGGGGCCGATTTGTCGGTGAACCAACCCTGGTGTGTTGGTTCTTAGTTCTTTGTTTTAAAGATAAGAGGGCAAATGTGGCTTTCTATCATGTGAGCGTGCTGGCCGTGATCGTATAGTGGTTAGTACTTCGCGTTGTGGCCGCGACAACCCAGGTTCGAATCCTGGTCACGGCATAGAGCTGTGTGTCTCGCACTGCCAAGCTCACTATAACTTTTTTTTTATTTCGTTCTTGCAGTCTTAAAATATCAATGCATATTATAATTTTTAAAAATTAAAAAAAATTACTAAATTATAGAAAAAAATTACACATTGAATTAAAAGATTTTTTTTTAAAGAAAAAAAAGGTACATAATTTCTTTGGTTTTGAGTATCTGAGATCACTTTCAATGCATATAAAAGATGTCTTACGTCAGAAGGAAACCAGTACAATGTGGAGGTAGCGCCAAATAGACCTAAAGCGTAGGATGTAAATTAAATGAAGATTAGAATAAGATTATCAATTTTAAAACATACAAATTCCATTTTTAAAAAAAAAGAGAAAGAACTTTCGGCAATCCTGTCAACGGCGGTCCCAAGATCAACTATCACAAAATGTATTAAGTAACGTACTTTTACTAATTTAAACACATTCATTAAGTAATAAAAGAAGTATTTAATGGTTAAATGGTGGCTTTTTATGTGTTTTGATGAGTTTAAAGGGGTTTTTAACTATAAAAAACTGGTTTTAAAATCAGAATTCTAGCAAAAATCGTTGTTTGTTTATATTTTTAACCCCATTTGGCCAGATAATTTAACTTATTTAACGGCCTCAGACCAAACTAAATTTTCATGTAAGCGGTAAGCTAAATACTAATCAGATTCAGAGGTGTCAACTGACGGTAAAGTCATTTACGATAAAGTATTTCTGAGCCCCCCCCCCACCCACACCCGCAATTCATGAAATAAAATTAGTACTTGGGAAATAAGCCTGTTCAAGGTATGTGACATCACAGTTCTTATAAACCATCCTCCCCCTTGTCAATTATTAACCAACAAGTAGCCAAAATTCTTTGATTTTTAGTTTTAAAAAATACTTACTTTTTAACAAATAATTGTTTTATTATTATTTTTTAAAAATAGTATTGCTTTGTAGTTTTTAAGTGGAGTGCCGTCTTCGCAGCATTGACATATTACTGTTCCAGGATATGTTAATGTGACACATATCACAAAAATACACCCCCACAGTTTAAAAAAAAATTAGTTAAATGTATGATTATCTTTTTTATTGTAAATTTATGAGAAATATTTTTTTAATTTAAATTATTTACCCAGGTTGTGCTGCCTTGCAGCTCAGCTGGATGAACCAAATTATCCAATTGGGCAACACAAAAAATAATAACTTTTGAAATAATATTTCTCCATTGGCATGCAACAATGGCGCCGTAAATCACAGAAGATGCATGAAATATACAATTTTTTAAATTTCGTATAAATTATAAAACAGTAGTTTAATTTGAACAAAAATATAATATTTTAATGTTAAAATATATTTCATAGTAAATTTAGTTGATTTTAATATGATTCTGGGCATGTTTGATTTTGGAACCGCCGTTGACAGTAGTGCCGAACTTTCTGCTTTCAAATATTAAAATATTTTTAAAAACCCGTAAAAAACAAAGTTTTTGACTATAAATCCTTTATGTACGAGACGTAAGCAAAAGCATAAAACTATATA
>CALYLW010000934.1:0-112652 GCA_944989445.1 Ampullaceana balthica | reverse complement strand
TAAATCCCTTATATTAACTTCGCGGCCGTCTCTCTCTCTCTCTCTCTCTCTGTCTTGGGCTCGGCGGGCGGGCGGGCGGAAAAACAGAAGTAAAAAATGACCCACTTCCCATGATCCGATCAAACTGAAATTTGGCACACGGACCAGTCTGACCTAACAATGCATCGTATCAAAATTTCAGATCGATCGAACGTACCGTAATTAAATTAATGCATTTTTAGTTTATCCTTATATGAGGTATGTAATTTAAATTCACGATTTGTTATTGTTTTTTTGCCACGTGAAAGTTTGAGCATTGAGGCGACCCAACGAAACGACGGTGCGCTTTTGTTTACATTTTACGTGTCACTCTGAGCTCGGTCAAGCGAATCGGTGACCAGACTTTTCCCCTCTCCCCCTCCCACCCACCCCTCCCCCCTAGGGTTATGAAGCAAACTTGTGTTAAGACAGATTCAGTCTGTAAATGTTTGAAAATAATCAATACTGTTAGTTATGTCTCATATATAAGGGATTTATAGTCAAAAACTTTGTTTTTACGGGTTTGTTTTTTTTTAAATCCTTTATATTAACTCGTGGTGTCTGCGGCTGACCGACCGACCGACCTTGTCGCCAAAACTTTTGATCGATCATTAACCCACTTGCTCGCAAGATAGCGAGCTGAAATTTTGCAGGCAGTTTCGTACCGATGATAAAAACAATGTATCAAAATTTCAGATCGATCGCACGTACCGTAATTAAATTATTGATTTTTTAGATTATTTTATTTATTCATATGTATCATGCTATTTTTTGAGATAGAGCGTCGCGGTGCGTATTATATTGAACAACCTTTCTGTCGCGCAATAAGGTGCGTATTTTATTGACAGCTCTTTTTATAAACATATTCCTGATCGGTGCGCATTATATTAAACATGTTTTACGACACAACTGAATTTTGTATTTCTGGATGGTCTGGCGCTGCGTATTATAATGAACATTCTTTTAATTACTTCTCGTACATAAAGGATTTATAGTCAAATCTTGGTTTTTAAATCCCTCATATTAACTTCGCGGCCGTCTCTCTCTCTCTCTCTCTCTCTCTCTCTCTGTCTTGGGCTCGGCGGGCGGGCGGGCGGAAAAACTGAAGTCAAAAATGACCCACTTCCCATGATCCGATCGAACTGAAATTTGGCACACGGACCCATCTGACCTAACAATGCATCGTATCAAAATTTCAGATCGATCGAACGTACCGTAATTAAATTAATGCATTTTTAGTTTATCCTTATATGAGGTATGTAATTTAAATTCACGATTTGTTATTGTTTTTTTGCCACGTGAAAGTTTGAGCATTGAGGCGACCCAACGAAACGACGGTGCGCTTTTGTTTACATTTTACGTGTCACTCTGAGCTCGGTCAAGCGAATCGGTGACCAGACTTTTCCCCTCTCCCCCTCCCACCCATCCCTCCCCCCTAGGGTTATGAAGCAAACTTGTGTTAAGACAGATTCAGTCTGTAAATGTTTGAAAATAATCAATACTGTTAGTTATGTCTCATATATAAGGGATTTATAGTCAAAAACTTTGTTTTTACGGGTTTGTTTTTTACGGGTTTGTTTTATTAAATCCCTTATATTAACTTCACCGGCGTCTCTCTCTCTCTCTCTGTCTTGGGCTCGGCGGGCGGAAAAACAGAAGTCAAAAATGACCCACTTCCCATGATCCGATCGAACTGAAATTTGGCACACGGACCCGTCTGACCTAACAATGCATCGTATTAAAATTTCAGATCGATCGAACGTACCGTAATTAAATTAATGCATTTTTAGTTTATCCTTATATGAGGTATGTAATTTAAATTCACGATTTGTTATTGTTTTTTTGCCACGTGAAATTTTGAGCTGACGCATTGAGGCGACCCAACGAAGCGACGGGCGCTTTTGTTTACATTTTACGTGTCACTCTGAGCTCGGTAAAGCGAATCGGTGACCAGACTTTTCCCCTCTCCCCCCCACCCACCCCTCCCCCCACTAGGGTTATGATGCAAAGTTGAGTTAAGACAGATTCAGTCTGTAAATGTTTGAAAATAATCAATACTGTTAGTTATGTCTCATATATAAGGGATTTATAGTCAAAAACTTTGTTTTTACGGGTTTGTTTTGTTTACGGGTTTTTCTTATTACACGCTTTTATTAAAGTCACAATGTTTGTATGTTGTATCCTTCCTTCAAATCTTGTAACGTAAAATTAAACCACTTCTGATGGTCCTAGAGATCTCAAAACTTTACCACAGATAGATCTTGGATGACAATGCATTATATCAAAATTTCAGATAGATCGAATGTACCGTATTGAAATTATTGAATTTTTAGTTTATCTATAGTCTATATATAAGCAACGGTAACCGTCTGCTTTGTTGACATCCATGAGTTCACCACGTGGACGTATTACCGCGGTATAAAACGTTAAGCGGGCGCTTATGAGGTGTTTGGTATAAAAAAAAATAGTGGTAAAAAAGATGTGTGGGCTTCAGACGTGAATTTTAAAGAGTTTTTAATATAAGTTTTAAAAAATAGCTGTAAAAACAAAGTTTTTGACTATAAATCCCTTATATATGAGACATAACTAAAGGTAGTGATTATGTTAAAAGCGTGTCCTTTTTAAAAAAAAGATTTTTTAAATATTACTTATTCCTGATTCTACTTGTTCAATGTTCCTGTGAACAACACACTTGCAGACAAAAAAGACATGTTTAGTATATGACATATATTGACAACAAGGAATTAATTATTAAGAATTATGACATAAACCAGTGAAATGAGTTTGTTGATGACATAAACCGGTGAAATGAGTTTGTTTAAATAGGACTTGGTTTATCTGGGATAGCAGAATCCTAACAATTCATTGACATTGTATCACTATTTATAGGGATCGAGATCAAGTTACATAGCACTTCCACAACATATAATGATTTATTGGACAGTTGTCGAGTGGTGGTCGAGTGGCAGCGCTCGACTGGCGTACCGATGGTAACGCGTTCGAATCCATATGAAGGTAAGTATTTTTCCGGGTCCTAGAGCGTCCCTGAGTCATCCATCTCTGAATAGGTACCTGACACTAATTAGGCGGCTGGGTAATGCGCTGAACCCACAAGGCTGGGTCCTAGAGCGTCCCTTAGTCACACATCTCTGAATGGGTACCTGACACTAATTAGGCGGCTGGGTAATGCGCTGAACCCACAAGGCCGGGTCCTAGAGCGTCCCTGAGTCACCCATCTCTGAATGGGTACCTGACACTAATTAGACGGCTGGGTAATGTGCTGAACCCACAAGGCCGGGTCCTAGAGCGTCCCTGAGTCACCCATCTCTGAATGGGTACCTGACACTAATTAGGCGGCTGGGTAATGTGCTGAACCCACAAGGCCGGGTCCTAGAGCGTCCCTGAGTCACCCATCTCTGAATGGGTACCTGACACTAATTAGGCGGCTGGGTAATGCGCTGAACCCACAAGGCCGGGTCCTAGAGCGTCCCTGAGTCACCCATCTCTGAATAGGTACCTGACACTAATTGGGCGGCTGGGTAATGCGCTGAACCCACAAGGCCGGGTCCTAGAGCGTCCCTGAGTCACCCATCTCTGAATGGGTACCTGACACTAATTAGGCGGCTGGGTAATGCGCTGAACCCACAAGGCCGGGTCCTAGAGCGTCCCTGAGTCACCCATCTCTGAATAGGTACCTGACACTAATTAGGCGGCTGGGTAATGCGCTGAACCCACAAGGCCGGGTCCTAGGGCGTCCCTGAGTCACCCATCTCTGAATGGGTACCTGACACTAATTAGGCGGCTGGGTAATGCGCTGAACACACAAGGCCGGGTCCTAGAGCGTCCCTGAGTCACCCATCTCTAAATGGGTACCTGACACTAATTAGGCGGCTGGGTAATGCGCTGAACCCACAAGGCCGGGTCCTAGAGCGTCCCTGAGTCACACATCTCTGAATGGGTACCTGACACTAATTAGGCGGCTGGGTAATGTGCTGAACCCACAAGGCCGGGTCCTAGAGCGTCCCTGAGTCACCCATCTCTGAATGGGTACCTGACACTAATTAGACGGCTGGGTAATGCGCTGAACCCACAAGGCCGGGTTCTATAGCGTCCCTGAGTCACACATCTCTGAATGGGTACCTGACACTAATTAGACGGCTGGGTAATGTGCTGAACCCACAAGGCCGGGTCCTAGGGCGTCCCTGAGTCACACATCTCTGAATAGGTACCTGACACTAATTAGACGGCTGGGTAATGCGCTGAACCCACAAGGCCGGGTCCTAGAGCGTCCCTGAGTCACCCATCTCTGAATGGGTACCTGACACTAATTAGGCGGCTGGGTAATGCGCTGAACCCACAAGGCCGGGTCCTAGAGCGTCCCTGAGTCACCCATCTCTGAATGGGTACCTGACACTAATTAGGCGGCTGGGTAATGCGCTGAACCCACAAGGCCGGGTCCTAGGGCGTCCCTGAGTCACCCATCTCTGAATAGGTACCTGACACTAATTAGACGGCTGGGTAATGCGCTGAACCCACAAGGCCGGGTCCTAGAGCGTCCCTGAGTCACACATCTCTGAATGGGTACCTGACACTAATTAGACGGCTGGGTAATGCGCTGAACCCACAAGGCCGGGTCCTAGGGCGTTCCTGAGTCACACATCTCTGAATGGGTACCTGACACTAATTAGGCGGTTGGGTAATGCGCTGAACCCACAAGGCCGGGTCCTAGGGCGTCCCTGAGTCACACATCTCTGAATGGGTACCTGACACTAATTAGACGGCTGGGTAATGCGCTGAACCCACAAGGCCGGGTCCTAGAGCGTCCCTGAGTCACCCATCTCTGAATGGGTACCTGACACTAATTAGACGGCTGGGTAATGCGCTGAACCCACAAGGCCGGGTCCTAGGGCGTCCCTGAGTCACACATCTCTGAATGGGTACCTGACACTAATTAGACGGCTGGGTAATGCGCTGAACCCACAAGGCCGGGTCCTAGAGCGTCCCTGAGTCACCCATCTCTGAATAGGTACCTGACACTAATTAGACGGCTGGGTAATGCGCTGAACCCACAAGGCCGGGTCCTAGAGCGTCCCTGAGTCACCCATCTCTGAATGGGTACCTGACACTAATTAGACGGCTGGGTAATGCGCTGAACCCACAAGGCCGGGTCCTAGGGCGTCCCTGAGTCACCCATCTCTGAATAGGTACCTGACACTAATTAGACGGCTGGGTAATGCGCTGAACCCACAAGGCCGGGTCCTAGAGCGTCCCTGAGTCACCCATCTCTGAATGGGGTACCTGACACTAATTAGACGGCTGGGTAATGCGCTGAACCCACAAGGCCGGGTCCTAGGGCGTCCCTGAGTCACCCATCTCTGAATAGGTACCTGACACTAATTAGACGGCTGGGTAATGCGCTGAACCCACAAGGCCGGGTCCTAGAGCGTCCCTGAGTCACCCATCTCTGAATAGGTACCTGACACTAATTAGACGGCTGGGTAATGCGCTGAACCCACAAGGCCGGGTCCTAGAGCGTCCCTGAGTCACACATCTCTGAATAGGTACCTGACACTAATTAGACGGCTGGGTAATGCGCTGAACCCACAAGGCCGGGTCCTAGAGCGTCCCTGAGTCACACATCTCTGAATAGGTACCTGACACTAATTAGACGGCTGGGTAATGCGCTGAACCCACAAGGTCGGGTCCTAGAGCGTCCCTGAGTCACCCATCTCTGAATAGGTACCTGACACTAATTAGACGGCTGGGTAATGTGCTGAACCCACAAGGCCGTGGCCTATGAACGCTGAATCACTTGCCAACAGATCATCTGTCATGGTCTGTGGACGCAATAATCTTCCATTATAAGGAGCGTCTGTATAGATAAGATAGCATAATAGAATGTTACTTGCTTAAACAATGAAATAAGAATATCTATTACAGTACAGTTACAGTTCGTTTAAATTCGAAATAAAAACAATTTTAAAATCTAATTCGTCATTGGAATTGTATGTTTCTAAGATTTTATGTTACGTTCACTAAAAAATCTAAGTAACACAAGTCTAAAATATAAAAAGTCAAATAAATATAAATTACCGTATATACTCGTTCTATAGCCCGTTCGTTCATAAGCCGACCCCCCCCCCACACACACACACATTTGGAAGGGAACAGTATTAAGAGTGTATAACCCGATCGCATGTCGACCCCCCTCCCCCCAAAAAAAATAATATAACAGCTTTAAAATAATGGTACATATTTTTTTAAACTACGAGCTAAATCGGTCATTATGATTGTTTACTTTGTATTGCCTATCTTTGTCTTAGTGCTCTTTGTTAAGAAAGAGTTACCGGTATTTAAAAAAAAATATTTTGTAAACAGTGACGAAAGCGCGTACATTAAAATCCGTGGTTGAAAACAAAATTTGTAAGACAATTTATTAAAACGTTCACAAAAATAAATAAAATGATTAAATAAGGTAAGTGCTGATTTTTAATAACATATTATAGCTTCTGATAGAGCAGTCGAATCTTGTAGATTGTAGAAAAGGACATTGATATTCTACAATAAAAACACCGATATTCAATATACATGCAGAAATCACATATGACCCGCTCATAAGCCGAACCCCCAACACTTTTTCCCTCATATTTTATCCAAAAAAGGTCTGCTTGCAAACGAGTATATACGGTAGACTATATATTAATTAGAATTTTTAGGAGAAAAAAATTGTCATAAATCTTCCAAAGTAAGTTTGGTAAAAACAGACTATATAAATTTCATTTTAACTACAAGAGCACCGGTGCTTTCTGGTGCATCGCTTTCTGGAACAATGGTTTCCATTGCAATTTTTTAACAACATAGAATACTGCGACGGATATCTTTGCTTACTAAATATCATATTATCAACATACATAATTCCCGTAATATGGATGTAATGCTTCTTGGATGTAATGCTGTTTATTTCAATAGTGCGCACCAAAAATTACTGCACCAAATATAACTCTTTTCGAATGTTCCGCAGAAAATTTTTCAATATGATAATAAATGTATCAAATAAAAATAAATAAAATAAATGAAAGTTCTGTAGTACGTTATTTTTTTAATATGATGTGTATTTATTTTGAAAACTTTCGTCATTTGTGACAGGTGATACGCTTGTTATATATAAATATAAACAACAAAAGTACACAAACACATACAGATAATTTAAGCTACACTAACTAATATAACTGACGTTAATAACAAATGTGTATATATTCTATTTTGTGTCATGCTAATCACTAATTCATTAATCAAGGCTAAAGATGCGAAACCCATGCAAAAAATTGCGTTTCTAGGTATATTAAAATAATGAGAAAATAATTAAATTACATATATTTTTTTACTCTATATCAGCATTGACACATTGATAATAACCGCTTTATGTATTTAATAGGGTAAAACACCGCATTGCGGCATATAAATGATGACGAACAAATCGATGTACAGTAACATTATAAATACATAATAAGAGGTAAGACTGTAAGACATGTCATAATATAAAATACACTTCTAGACCCCCCACCCACCTATAAGCGAGCTATGAGGACCGGAGGGTGACCTTAAATCAAAATTGTTCTTAAATAAGGGAAATACATTTGTTGTTCACTTACTAAAGCAAGTTAAATCCTGAAAATGGCGTCTTCTTATTTAATATGTTCTCCTGAATCCATAAATGTTTACTTACTTGATCTAGGAACATGGGCGTCGCTAGGAATTTTTCCAGGGGGGGGGGCAAAAAAATCCCACTTTTTTTTATTTAACTGACAATGCCATACAGGTACAATTTTCAAATAAATTCAAGTTCAGTATAAAATAAGGGTTGAAAAAAGCCTTGGAAATTAATAAGACTTACAAATTAGTGCTGTAACAGCTAAAATATAACATTTATAAATGCATTTAATAAATAAAAAACTTAAGTTCTCACGAGAAAATTGAAATTGGCTGTGAAATAATATACGTGTAGAAACTGCAGGATTACCAAGGATGGATATCAGAAATTTTTTTAAAGGTTAAAAAAAAATTAAAAAGTAGACCAATCGCGGGACAATCCCGTTACAACTAAATTACAAGTCAAAGTAAGTCCCAACTCACTTAAGACCCGTTACAACTCAATTACAAGTGTAAGTCCCACCTCACCTAAGACCCGTTACAACTAAATTACAAGTCAAAGTAAGTCCCAACTCACTTAAGACTGTTTCAACTTAATTACAAGTCAAAGTAAGTCCCAACTCACTTAAGACCCGCTACAACTTAATTACAAGTCGAAGTAAGTCCCAACTCACTTAAGACCCGTTACAAATCAATTACAAGTCAAAGTAAGTCCCACCTCATCTAAGACCCAGTTACAACTAAATTACAAGTCAAAGTAAGTCCCAACTCACTTAAGACCCGCTACGACTTAATTACAAGTCAAAGTAAGTCCCAACTCACTTAAGACCCGTTACAAATCAATTATAAGTCAAAGTAAGTCCCACCTCATCTAAGACCCGTTACAACTTAATTACAAGTCAAAGTAAGTCCCATCTCACTTAAGACCCATTACAACTCAATTACAAGTCAAAGTAAGTCCCAACTCACCTAAGACCTGTTACAACTAAATTACAAGTGTAAGTCCAAACTCACTTAAGACTGTTTCAACTTAATTACAAGTCAAAGTAAGTCCCAACTCACTTAAGACCAGTTACAACTAAATTACAAGTCAAAGTAAGTCCAAACTCACTTAAGACCCGCTACAACTTAATTACAAGTCAAAGTAAGTCCCAACTCACTTAAGACCCGCTACAACTTAATTACAAGTCAAAGTAAGTCCCAACTCACATAAGACCTGTTACAAATCAATTACAAGTCAAAGTAAGTCTCACCTCATCTAAGACCCATTACAACTCAATTACAAGTCAAAGTAAGTCCCATCTCACTTAAGAGCCATTACAACTAAATTACAAGTCAAAGTAAGTCCCAACTCACTTAAGACCCGCTACAACTTAATTACAAGTCAAAGTAAGTCCCAACTCACATAAGACCCGTTACAAATCAATTACAAGTCAAAGTAAGTCCCATCTCACTTAAGACCCGTTACAACTAAATTACAAGTCAAAGTAAGTCCCATCTCACTTAAGACCCGTTACAACTCAATTACAAGTCAAAGTAAGTCCCATCTCACTTAAGACCCGTTACAACTCAATTACAAGTCAAAGTAAGTCCCATCTCACTTAAGACCCGTTACAACTCAATTACAAGTCAAAGTAAGTCCCATCTCACTTAAGACCCGTTACAACTCAATTGCAAGTCAAAGTAAGTCCCAACTCACTTAAGACCCGTTACAACTCAATTACAAGTCAAAGTAAGTCCCATCTCACTTAAGACCCATTACAACTCAATTGCAAGTCAAAGTAAGTCCCATCTCACTTAAGACCCGTTACAACTCAATTACAAGTCAAAGTAAGTCCCATCTCACTTCAGACCCATTACAACTCAATTACAAGTCAAAGTAAGTCCCAACTCACTTAAGACCCATTACAACTCAATTGCAAGTCAAAGTAAGTCCCAACACACTGAAGACCCGTTACAACTCAATTACAAGTCAAAGTAAGTCCCATCTCACTTAAGACCCATTTCAACTCAATTACAAATCAAAGTAAGTCCCATCTCACTTAAGACCCGTTAAAATTTCAATTACAATCTAATTGAAGTCCAAACACTATCTAACTCTCGTCCATGTACAGTTCACATCCAATATGAATTTAAAGATCATTGAGTTAAAACTCTCTCCAATTCTACAAGAAACTTTCAGTATTTTCAAATACATAAATAATTTTATATCCAAATCCTACTTACCATTTGTCTAACTGTTGTTAAATATTCTGTCTTAATCCTGTCAAAATCTTGACCAAACCTGTCCAAATCCTACTAGCCAACTGTCTAACTGTTGTTTAATATTCTGTCTTAATCCTGTCTAAATCTTATCCAAACCTGTCCAAATCCTACTAACTGCCAAATTGTTGTTAAATATTCTGTTTTAATCCTGTCGAAATCTTTTCCAAATCTGTCCAAATCCTACTAACTTCCTAACTGTTGTTAAATATTCTGTCTTAATCCTGACGAAATCATTTCCAAATCTGTCCAAATCCTACTAACTGCCTAACTGTTGTTAAATTTTATGTCTTAATCCTGTCTAAATCTTGACCAAACCTGTCCAAATCCTACTAACCAACTGTCTAACTGTTGTTAAATATTATGTCTTAATCCTGTCTATATCTTATCCAAACCTGTCAAAATCCTACTAACTAACTGCCAAAACTGTTGTTAAATATTCTGTTTTAAACCTGTCGAAATCTTTTCCAAACATGTCCAAATCCTTTCTAAGAACCTTTCATTGCAATTATACTTTTTAAAAGTAATCATTTCAAATGTTAAAGTTCGTTAAATAGTATCTTTAATCAACGTTAAATCTGAAGTCCTCTCTAAATTCTGATAATATAATGTTTAAGTCCTGATTAAATGATGTTCAAAAACTGTCCACATCATGTTAAATATATGTCTATCTCATCAGCATTTCAATTAAAGTCTATGTATAGTGCAGATCTATTTCAAGTATATTTCAAGTACAATACGGATTCAATTTCGTTAAAACCCGACTAAGTTCATCCATCCATTCCATTCAAGCACAGTAAATGTCATGTCTTAATTAAATTAACGTTCATTGCACCTTTCGTTTGCTACTTGTGATTTTTAAGTTAATATACTGTCAAAACACAAACAACTTTGGTTGGTATATTGCCGTCGATGTTTCTGGAATATTTTTAAAAACAAATCAATACTCAATGTTGTCTTTGAATTACATTTCTCTGAGATCGTGTCAAAGTAAAACAGGTCAGCTAGTATACGCACACAACAAAATACATTTTAAATAAACGGAAATAGAAGCATGCACAATTTAAGTAACATTTTAAAATTTTCTTTATAATTTACACTTAATATAGTACATAATTTAAAGGTGCATTCACATCATTGCTGCACCACAAAGCTCCGTTACTAACATATTTAGTGCGCCGATACACTTGAGAAAACTTAACTTCTGAGATAAAAACAATAACCTTTTATTTTAAATTCACTTTTAAATGTCAATGATAATCTTATAAAACATTGTATTCAAATAAAAACATTTGTTACAGAAATGTTTCAGTTCGTATCAATTACAAAAAAATGAGAATTTGGAATTTAGAAAAAAAAATAGTATAAATTTGTAATAATTAATTTAAACATAAAACTATGAAAGTAATTAACTGCCTGTTATTAATATGCTTGTCTAAATGTTTTACGTGCAATGAAGTCATATCTTTGATCTCTTTATAAAAGACAATTTTATGTATAGACCTGAAAAAGAAACAATTGTTCCACATTATATATATTTAGAGTGTGGAATAATAAAAGATAAGAGAATACTGCTTCTAGTTCCTGGGAGAAAACAGGCCTGCTTCCTGTGTGCCGACGCTGTTTCAAGGGGTAGCCCTCCCCTTACGTGTGAACCACAACAGAAGACGTGGAGCGCAAATAAAAGACATTATGATGACGACTCTGAGGAGGATGAGACAAAATATTTTAAGTATGACTGGTTACCCCAGGACGAGTCAACGGACGAAAAGTCAATAAACATTTAGACATTGATTGTTAAAATTTAAAAATATTTTCAACTAATAACATCATGGACAACTACGTTCCTCATACAATAGAAAACGAGATGAAAATAAGATCAAGTGCACCTCGCTCAAACCAAATAAAATCATTTGAACTCAACAAGGGGTCCGGAAACACAGTCACAACAGATACAGAGACTACACAGTACACAGCTTACACTTTTTTCCCTCAATGTTAAGACTTGTAACAAAAAGGAGCATCACATAATTAACCTAGTAAAAAAACACAACATGGATTTAATTTTTTTACAGGAGACAAATATAACCACAGAACACGATGCCCATATGTATACTAAGGCCTTATGAATGAAAAACAGTTACTTTAGCTTTGGTAGATTTAAAGGAGTGGGAATAGTACAGACATCTGATAGATGGGAAATAACACATAAAGACAGGGATAACGAAGGAAGAATGGTCACGCTTAATATTACAGACAAGAATGATAATTACACACTTGTAAATATATACGCTCCAGCAAAGCACAAAGAAAAACCTTTGTTTTACAATACACTAGTTCAAAATTTGAAATATTTATTTAAGAGAGGAAAGATTATTTTAGGAGGAGATTTTAATTATATCACAAGCCCTCTAGATACAACCAACCCCAATAGGAAAGGAAAAATAGTAGAAGTAACAACGGGGATAGAAGTGTTACAATACATAACAAATACATATACATTAGTAGACGCATACAGAACACTTCATAAAGAAGGAAAAGAAACAACATTTAAGAATAATATTTTCAATACTCAGTCAAGATTAGATAGATTTTACATTCCAAAATCAGACACAATTAATGAAGCAAAACATGTTAAAGAAACATTAAACTTTACAGATCACAAAGGGGTAAAAATTACAATCAATACTACAAAGATCAATATCATTAAAAAATCCCCTCATTGGAAATTTAACAATGCACTTTTAGAAAACAACCACTACACAGACATCATTAATAAAATAATTCAACAATACAGCATACTACCAACTACAAATATAGGCCAACACTGGGAACTTTTAAAATCTACAATTAAACACATCACACAAAATATTGCAACTCAGCTACACAGTCAAATCCGAAAACGAGAAGAGGAACTAAAAGTACTAATATCAATAGAAAACTACAACGACCCAACAAATCATGCCATACAAGAATTAGAGGAAGAATTAGAAACAATTCAACAGCATAAATACAATGGTGCCCAAATTAGAAGTAGATTACCCACAAACTACACAGAAGCACCTACTAAGCATTTCTTAACAATAGAACAAAACATACAAAAAAGCAGACAGATAAGACAAATAATAGACACAGAAGGAACAACACAAACTGACAACAAAGAGATTGTAAAAACTTTTGAAAAATACTATACACAACTTTTTGCAACTGAACAAACTGATGCAAATATACAGGTTCAGTACACAAAAATTACAAAAGCACTGCAGGATGATCAAACAAAGGAAATGAACAAACCATTTACTCTACAGGACATGAAAGTGACACTACACAACATGAATAAAAACAAAACACCTGGACCAGATGGACTAACAACAGAGTTTTACAACTTCTTTTTTACAACACTGGGCCCAATATTACATGCAACTTTAGAAGAAGCTTACAACAACATGGAGCTACCAAATTCAATGAACACTTCATACATCACACTTCTACCAAAGAAAGACACAGACAAAACACAACTTAAAAATTACAGGCCCATATCATTACTCAACACAGATTATAAAATTCTTACTAAAACATTAGCCAATAAACTAAAACCACATTTAAATACTCTCATTCATGTCAATCAACAATGCAGCATTAAAGGCAGGGACATCAACAACCACAATCATTTAATCAGAGACATTATTCAATATACAAGTGAAAAACAAATTCAAACATGCATATTATCACTAGACCAGGAAAAAGCCTTTGACAGGGTAGACCATGCATACCTTCACAAGATATTACAACACAATAAATTAGGGGAGTATTTTTGTAATTGGGTTAAAATTCTATACAGAACGCCTATCAGCAATCTGATAATAAATAATATAATTTCAAAAAACATTGCAATTAAAAGATCAGTTAGACAAGGGTGTCCTTTATCCCCTTATCTATATATTCTATCCTTTGAACCACTGCTAGAGAAAATCAGAATGGAGAAAAACATTACAGGAATAGGGATTCCTGGAGCCAGAGATATTAAAGTGATTGCTTATGCAGATGACACGGTATTTTTCCCCACAAATGATAGGTCAATTCACAAAATAATTTCAATTTTTCAAGATTTTGGAAAAGGTAGTGGGTCCAAGATTAATGTAAACAAATCTGAAATTATGGGGATAGGTAAGTGGCAAGATAGACTAGATTTCCCCTTAGGCATAATTAGGAAGGAGAGTCTTAGAATTTATGGGATCTTTTATTCCAATAATCAAACACAGACAAACATTGAAATATGGAGGAATATTGAACTATCAATTAAACAAATTATTGACAGAAACAAATACACAGCACAGACAATTTTTGGAAGGAGCACAATTATAAACACATATGTCATCCCCAAAACAATATATACAGGAACAATATGGGAACCGCCACCAATAATATTAAAAGAAATTAACTCACACATAACTAAATACATATTCCAAGGAACAATACACAATATCAAACATACAACACTAATACAATCTAAGCTAAATGGAGGAATAAACTTGCAAGACATACAAACAAAAATACAAGCACTCAGAATAAAATTTATAGGACAAGCCATTAAAAAAAGATCAGAAAATACATTCACACATTATTACTTAGGAATCAGAATAGGACATTTAATAGCAATTGATAACAGCACTGCACATTACATGGGTAGAAATCAATCACAATTTCATACAGCATGCATCAAAGCAATAAAAGGTAATGAAGAAGTATTACACAAAACAACCAAAGAAATATATACACATTTAATAAAAAGACAAGCAACACCTCTGAACAATAGAATTAAATGGACACAAGTTTATGGAATTACAAACACTGAGGAAACTTTTAAAAATACACATATCAAAGAAATACCAAATAAAGAAAAAGAAATAACATACAGACTAATTTACAATACAACACCAGTCTCATCAAGAAATTATAAAGACAGAGGGGCAAGAATAGGCTGTCCACTCTGTAGGTCAGGAGCTGATGAGACTGAACAACATTTATATCTCACATGCAATACAATTTTACAAACTAAAAACACACTCCAACAATTCATACAAGCAGGCACAATACACAAGGTAGATATAGACAAAGCAATAACACTAAACATAATACCAGACTCTATAAACAAGAAACAACAAACAATAAGCTTAAAAATACTTTCAAAGTACAGAAAACACATATGGCATCACAGACTTAAGGCTTTTTTCCATAACCACAGTTACACAAACATAACATTAGAACACATGTTTAGACAAACAATTCAAAACATGATATTAAACATAACAGAAGATAATTAAGGTTTTTACGTTTAAGAAATAATATATAATGTACATTTTATTTGTTATAATCAAATATTTGTATTTTATTTTATTTGTCAATTCATATAAAATATGTATGTAATTTAAAATAATATAAAAAAAAATAATAAAATTATGTAAGTGTAAGTGGAACGCCACTTAACTTCGATCCCAATATACAGGGATACAATGCCAAAGAAATTCAATGGGATATTCGTACCTGTCAGTTAACACTAAATCCACTCCAAAACAAACAAAAAAACAAAAACAAAAAAATTATAAAAGACAATTTTATCTTATTTCAAGTGGCGTGTCACTTGATTTCGAACCCTACAATTAGGGTACAATGACAAACAAATGCTAGTCTTATATAAGCTTTAGAAATATTATTTTATTCATACCATCCCATCAAAACATTTAGAAGTTGATTCTTACATGTCATCAATTGTTTTCGGAAAGAAAACTTTAAAAACAATATTTATATGGGATGAAGGATTCCTTAATGTTAATTTATCCTTACATGAGCTATAAAATGTGATGTATCCTTACATGAGCTATAAAATGTGATGTATCCTTACATGAGCTATAAAAATGTTATGTATCCTTACATGAGCTATAAAATGTGATGTATCCTTACATGAGCTATACAAATGTTATGTATCCTTACATGAGCTATAAAAATGGTATGTATTTTTACATTAGCTATACAAATGTTATGTATCCTTATATAAGCTATACAAATGTTATGTATCCTTACATGAGCTATAAAAATGTTATGTATCCTTACATGAGCTATACTAATGTTATGTATCCTTACATGAGCTATAAAATGTGATGTATCCTTACATGAGCTATACAAATCTTATGGATCCTTACATGAGCTATACAAATGTTATGTATCCTTACATGAGCTATACAAATGTCATGTATCCTTACATGAGCTATACAAATGTTATGTATCCTTACATGAGCTATACAAATGTTATGTATCCTTACATGAGCTATACAAATGTTATGTATCCTTACATGAGCTATAAAAATGTGATGTATCCTTACATGTCATAAAAGTTCATCCTGTTGTAATAAGTGATAACAGAAATATATAGTTTACTATACTTATTAAGTTTCACTTTTGTAACTGCTTTTTTTTTATTTGTAACTAACAATCAAGTTAAGTATTAAATATTACTAGTCAACCTTCAATCTCCTCATGCCTGCTTAATCGGGCTTTGGCCGATCGACCCTAGCCATTTCGCGAACTGGCCTGTCACTTCGCGAAGTGGCCGATTTCGGGCTTTGGCCGTACATTTTTTTACAAATAATGATTTCAAACTGTATTTAATTTTTAATGGATACAAATTTAAGCTTAATTATTTTTATACCAAAATTTAATTTTCAAAATAATAAATTTTTAAAAGTATATTTTAAATAAATATTTTTTAAAAAAAATACTGTGTAGATACGAAGGGGTCGAAACGTCCGGGGTCGAAACGTCCTGTGGTCCAACTGTCCGGGGTCTCATCACCCGGGGTCGAATCGTCAGTGGTCAAACCGTCCGTGGTCGAACCGACCGTGGTCGAAACGTCCTGGGGTCGAAACGTCTATGCAACCAAAAGCAAATTTATTTTTCATATTAAGTACAGCAGCACCGGTGCTTGGTGGTGCATCGCTAACGTGAAAACAACTTCCAATATAACCATTTAACTTCATAGAATACAACGACATTTATCTTTATATTCTAAATATTATATCTAAGAATAAATAACACGTAGACAAAAAAACTTAACCATTGCTATGCATATACACGTTACATGTTGTGTTAAGGCTAATAAATTGTTCATTCATTTCCTTTTGACAACCTTATATTTAACCAGCCAGTTTGCTGTGTAACACAATGGTTTTTAGTGAAATTATTTTTACATTCTCGTATAAAGAGTATAATGAAGTGTGGTAGGTTTGTAATTTTGTAATTATACAAAATTTGACGGACGTTTTATATCTTTCTGAGGAAAAAATATGATTTGACAGTCTTGTCTATTGCTGCGTGTCTGTGAGTCTGAGTACTGTTTCAGTTTGGTGAGTACTGTTTCATTTTGGTGAGTACTGTTTCAATTAGGTGAGTACTGTTTCAGTTAGGTGAGTACTGTTTCAGTTAGGTGAGTTCTGTTTCAGTTAGGGGAGTACTGTTTCAATTTGGTGAGTACTGTTTCAATTAGGTGAGTAATGTTTCAGTTTGGTGAGTACTGTTTCAGTTTGGTGAGTACTGTTTCATTTTGGTGAGTACTGTTTCAGTTAGGTGAGTACTGTTTCAGTTTGGTGAGTACTGCTTCAGTTAGGTGAGTACTGTTTCAGTTTGGTGAGTACTGTTTCAATTAGGTGAGTACTGATTCAGTTTGGTGAGTACTGTTTCAGTTTGGTGAGTACTGTTTCATTTTGGTGAGTACTGTTTCAATTAGGTGAGTACTGTTTCAGTTAGCTGAGTACTGATTCAGTTTGGTGAGTACTGTTTCAGTTTGGTGAGTACTGTTTCATTTTGGTGAGTACTATTTCAGTTAGGTGAGTACTGTTTCAGTTTGGTGAGTACTGTTTCAGTTA
This sequence comes from Ampullaceana balthica, assembly GCA_944989445.1. Taxonomy (NCBI): domain Eukaryota; kingdom Metazoa; phylum Mollusca; class Gastropoda; family Lymnaeidae; genus Ampullaceana; species Ampullaceana balthica. The sequence continues at coordinate 94,803 of CALYLW010000934.1, read as the reverse complement.
GGTGAGTACTGTTTCAGTTTGGTGAGTACTGTTTCAGTTAGGTGAGTACTGTTTCAGTTTGGTGAGTACTGTTTCATTTTGGTGAGTACTATTTCAGTTAGGTGAGTACTGTTTCAGTTTGGTGAGTACTGCTTCAGTTAGGTGAGTACTGTTTCAGTTTGGTGAGTACTGTTTCAATTAGGTGAGTACTGATTCAGTTTGGTGAGTACTGTTTCAGTTTGGTGAGTACTGTTTCATTTTGGTGAGTACTGTTTCAGTTAGGAGAGTACTGTTTCAGTTTGGTGAGTACTGCTTCAATTAGGTGAGTAATGTTTCAGTTTGGTGAGTACTGTTTCATTTTGGTGAGTACTGTTTCAGTTAGGTGAGTACTGTTTCAGTTTGGTGAGTACTGCTTCAGTTAGGTGAGTACTGCTTCAGTTAGGTGAGTACTGTTTCAATTATATGATTACTGTTTCAGTTAGAAGAGTACTGTTTCAATTTGGTGAGTACTGTTTCAGTTAGGTGAGTACTGTTTCAGTTTTGTGAGTACTGTTTCAGTTTGGTGAGCACTGTTTCAGTTAGGTGAGTACTGTTTCAATTACGTTAGTACTGCTTCAGTTAGGTGAGTACTGTTTCAGTTAGGTGAGTACTGTTTCAGTTAGGTGAGTACTGTTTCAATTACGTGTGTACTGTAGGTAAGTACTGTTTCAGTTAGGTGAGTACTGTTTCAGTTAGGTGAGTACTGTTTCAATTAAATAAGGATTTTTGAGATTAATTAATGCTCTTTTATTTAGATTACAATTTATTTAGATTAAAATGAATTTTTATAATGAAGTATTCTATCATTAGTTTAGGTTTCTATCAACGTATGAGCAATTACGGTAACCAGAAGTGGTACTTACCATGATTCCACAGAAAATGAACATTTGTGGATCCCGGACCCACAATGATTAGTACTTTAATTATGAAAATGATATTAACCTGAGCAGAAGCGAATTCAACAAGTTCCTTAAGTGTTGCCATGTAACACAATTAATTATACAACTATATAACAATAATATAATAGTCCAAGTCACTGGATGGATGTGGAACGCTGAGGAACGATGTACAACAGTCTATAGCAGTTTAAAAAATCGTGTGATGATTAGCACTGTAAAAGAATATTATATGACGTCATTGTTTGATCTTATATTTTAAAATACAAGGTGTACATCGGTGCGCGAAATGATTATAAATTAAAGATGCGCTGTAAAAAAAAATTATTTGACGTAATTGTTTTAGCTCATATTTTAATTTTGGAAAAGGGAACAATGTAAAAAGAGAATTTGATGTTGGTTAATTATAAAATATTTTGTTTACATTCCAGGAATTTTATTATTTCGTATTTATCAAACAAGGATAAGTTACTTGGCGTCCTACAACCCCTATTATTAAATACTTTGCGTACATTTAAAAAAAAATAATATTTCGTATTTATCAAAAAAGGACAAGTTAGTTGGACTTTTAAAAAATGTGGACGCCGAAGGCGCCCTAACAAAAAGTGGTGCCGCAGGTTCCCGCGTAGATATCTTATCGACGACGTGCAGCAGTTTAGAATACCACAAATGTTCCCGCGTAGATATCTTATCGACGACGTGCAGCAGTTTAGAATACCACAAATGTTCCCGGGTAGATATCTTATCGACGACGTGCAGCAGTGTAGAATACCACAAAGCATATGTTGATGATGTAATTATAGTATCTTAAATCACAATTTTCGTTATAGTTTCCTGCTCTTGTTGAGCTTCGTTTCTCATAAGTCAAAATGTTAGAGTGGCACGGCATGGTTTTAAAACATCAGTGACAAAAACACATTCATCCCATGGTTTTAAAACATCATTGAGAACAACACATTCATCCCATGTTTTTAACACATCAGTGAGAACAACACATTCATCCTATGGTTTAACACATCATTGAGAACAACACATTCATCACATCGTTTTAAAACATCAGTAAGAACAACACATTCATCCCTGGGTTTTAACACATCAGTGAGAACAACACATTCATCCCTGGGTTTTAACACATCAGTGAGAACAACACATTCATATCATGGTTTTCACACATCAGTAAGAACAACACATTCATCCAAAGGTTTTAACACATCAGTAAGAACAACACATTCATCCCAAGGTTTTAAAACATCAGTGAGAACAACACATCCATCCCAAGGTTTTAACACATCAGTGAGAACAACACATTCAACCAATCTGGTGTGAGCTGCCAACATTCTTAAATAAGTTTATAATCAAATTTAACTTATTGCTAGTGCATCTCATCGCATTCAATGTTCCCTTAGTAATTATAAACCTCTTGTTTACTATTTGCTTCTTTTGTTTAAATTAATTTATTTATGTACATAGCAGTTTGTTTGTTATTGTTTTTTAATGTTATAAACTGAAATAATATTTTTTATCTTCCATTTCGCGGGCATTTAGGCGACAAGTGCATTGTTCAGTATAGCGTCCTTTCAAGCTGACGTATAACAATTTTATTTCAATTTATACTCTACGCTGTTAAATGATGGTATTGGAAATTGTTTTCACGTTAGCAATGCACCACCAAGCACCGGCGCTTTTGTATTAATATACAATTTAATATGTTCTTTACACACCTTATTTTGGACGATTGATGATAAGAATCTTTCTTCTCAAAATCATCTTTAAAAAATATATAATATATATTTTTAGGACTCTTAATATTAATGAGTTGTGTTTTTTAGTTCTTTGTATGAACGTAACATAAAAAAATGTATAGAAACATACAATTGCAAGGATAAATTAGATTTTAAAATAGTATTTATTTGGAATTTTAAACAAACAATAAAATTTATATATTTACTTTATTGTATGCTTACTTTAATGTTTGAGCGACAATTTACACTCTTTGCACTATTTGGAGTCTATTTAACGCAAGTGCTATACCACTTGATCTCGATCCCTATAAATAGGGATACAATGTCAACGAATAGTTAGGAGAATCTTACCACAGATAAAGCTTTTGTCCAATTCCAACAAACTCATTTCACTTGTTTATAGCGGAATTCTTAAAAATTACTAATTTATTGTCGATATATATTGTATAATAAACTTGGCTTTGTTGTCCACAAGAGTGGATATGTTACATAAAATGGTTATACGTCAGCTTTAAATCACAATACTAAACAACGAACGTATCGCCAAAATAATTTCGTAAGCCAACAAGGAAAACACAACTAATAGCAGATTTGTTATAGTTTTTAAAAACAAATTAGATGATGTGTTATGTCCAGAAATCAGTTAATAAAAAAAGAGAAAAAAGTAGTACAGAGTTTTATAAATACTAAGTGAACATTGAACATGACGAGGTACACTAGCAATAAGTTACATTTGAGTATACATTTATTTAATAATTTGGGAAGCTTAAACCAGATGGGATAAATGTGTTGTTCTCGCAGCTCTATAACAATCAGCCATACACAGCTCTATAACATTCAGCCATACACAGCTCTATAACATTGACCCATAGACAGCTCTATAACATTCACCCATACACAGTCTATAACATTCACCCATACACACTCTATAACATTCACACATACACCACTCTATAACCTTCACCCATACACAGCTCTATAACATTTCACCCATACACAGTCTATAACATTCACCCATACACCACTCTATAACATTCACCCATACACACTCTATAACATTCACCCATACACAGCTCTATAACATTCACCCATACACAGCTCTATAACATTCACCCATACACAGCTCTATAACATTCACTCATACACCACTCTATAACATTCACCCATACACCACTCTATAACATTCACCCATACACAGCTCTATAACATTCACCCATACACAGCTCTATAACATTCACCCATATACAGCTCTATAAAATTCACCCATACACAACTCTATAACATTCAACCATACACCACACTATAACATTCACCCATACACCACTCTATAACATTCACCCATACACGACTCTATAACAATCACCCTTATATCACTCTATAATATTCACCCGTACACAATTCTATAACATTCACCCTTACACGACTCTATAACATTTGCCCATACACAGTTCTATAACATTCACTCATACACCACTCTATAACATTCACCCATACGCCGCTCTATAACATTCACCCTTATACCACTCTATAACATTCACCCATACACAAATCTATAACATTCACTCATTCACCACACTATAACATTCACCCATACACCAATCTATAACATTCATCCGTACATCACACTATAACATTCACCCATACACAACTCTATAACATTCACCCATACACAACTCTATAACATTCACTCATGCAAAACTCTATAACATTCACTCAAACACCACTCTTTAACATTCACCCATACACCACACTATAACATTCACCCATAGACCACTCTATAACATTCACTCATGCACCACACTATAACATTCACAGTTACACCACTCTATAACATTCACCCATACACCGCTCTATAACATTCACCCATACCGCACTATAACATTTTTCCATACACAGCTCTATAACATTTACCCATGCAAAGCTCTATAACATTGCCCCATACACCACACTATAACATTCACCCATACACATCTCTATAACATTCACCCGTACAGCACTCTATGCCCCAAATACACATGAACATGTCAACACGTGTCTGTATTTTCTATGAAGTTACTTCAATTCTTCCTATTTATTTACTTTATGAAGTCCATTGTCTTCCATTCTATTAATCTGATCTTAAACAATGTTTTAAAAATATATACTCCTATGCAGTATTTAAAAAAACAAATTAAAACGTATTTGTTAAAAATATAGTTTAGTTGCATTAAATTAATAAGCTCTCTTATGACGTAATCACTTTTAACTCTATTATGTCCCATTTAAAAGCTGTACGAATTCAAGAGGAATAAGACTTTTATTCATAAAACTCATTTCGAATCATAATAAACATCAAAAAATAATATAAAGCGAGTTTTTTAAACATGTAATTGAAATAAAGAAATGTGACATTTACCAAACGACACATTTTAAAATCCCAATAAAATTGTACAAAAGTTTTCGTTCCTTAAAATATTATGTTTATGTTTTAAAAGTATATTGATAACCAGAGTGTAACAAAAATATTTGTTTATTTTTTAAATTATATATTTGGAATTATTATGATTAATGTAAGGTGCCGTCCATAACTGACGTCATGCAACTAGGCGGAGGGCCACAGATGTGTGACGATGGGGAGGGGGTGTTTGAGAAATGTGACGTCACATCAAAACTCGCAACTTTAAATAAAAGTTCCACTTAAATAATTGATTTATTACAATATATTTTACGATGTTTTCAATGGCTTCACACATGTTACGATTTTAGAGTGCAGACTTACACTAAATACATACTTAAATTGACAAAAACGTGATTTGAAACATGCTCATTTTCAAATATAAAATACTGTTTTTATGTGGGGGGGGGGTGTTCAAAGCTTTGTGGCCTAATATTGGAGGGGCTGTTAAGTTTTTGTGACGATGGTGACGAGGGGGAGGTGTGGTGAAAATGGGCCAATATTGCGTGACGTCATCATTGGACGGCCCCTAAATACAATTATAGCATATTTGTACAAAATAAGCACTAACACTTAAAACATATGTTGTGCTAGTTTATGGTATTTTAAAATAACCCACTGAACTATTGTAGGAGCAATTCCTAATATTCTCTTTACTAACTTTATTATTTGTTAGTTCCTTTTTTTCAAGATTACAAAATGTGAACCTAAAGTTGTTCTTGTAGATGACATTTTTTGTCTAAATTTTTAACTTTTCTCTGTAGCCTACGTAGACAGTGATAATATCAAACTAGTTTGTAATATTAATAATTAACTTTTATCTGTACGTAGACAGTGATAATATCAACCTAGTTTGTAATATTAATAATTAACTTTTCTCTGTATGTAGACAGTTGTAATATCAACCTAGTTTGTACTATTAATAATTGACTTTTCTCTGTACGTAGACAGTGATAATATCAACCTATTTTGTAATATTAATAATTAATAGCCAGCACTTATAAAAATCAAATTGTCATCTGATCTGCAAGCTAACATTTCCTTTATCTACCTAGTTGTTAATATAAACTAGATGTAGCCAGTATTTAAAACAATCTAGTTGGTAATCTAAAATGTACACATCCAGTACTTACATCAACTTAGTTGGTTATCTTAACTGTACACAGCAAGTAATTATATCCAGAGGCGTAACTAGATTTTTGGCGCCCTTGGCTAATTTATTTTTGGCGCCCTTGATAAATTGACAAGTTTCAGCTTTGCGACTTGTTCATTTGTTAGCAAAAATAATTGAATGTCTCTTATTTTATTTATGACAATAATTACGTAGTCTGACAGTGACAGTCATACAAAGTGAATATAAAATTTAAAAATAAAAATCTTAATCCCCCCATCCCATTGTGGAGGGAGTAAAGTGGGAGAGGGTAGGGAAGGTGTCTCCTCTCACGGGCTTGTGTCGGCATGTCAAAGCAAGTTGGCTTCTTTTCATATGAAACTTAGACACCGCCTCTCTTTCCTGTCAAGCCTACTAGCCGGTATGGCTGTTTCCGTCAATATCCACATTGTTCTCGATTAATCGGCGCCTATTACGACGCAATTTTCCCTAACTCAAAAACTCCGTAAGTCGGTTTTTTTGGGTCCTTTTGAGTCCTACTTAGAGAGAGAGAGAGGTCAGATTGTATTATTTAAATACAAATTTAAAAATTAGAGATTTAGTGGCTACCTTTTCAGATGGTGCCCCTGGCAACTGCCCCGATGCCAACCAGTTGTTACGCCACTGCTTACATCAACCTAGTTTCTAATCTGAAAAGTACACAGCCAGTACATACATCAACCTAGTTGGTAAGTTGGTAATCTGAACTGTACACAGCTAGTAATTACATCAACCTAGTAGGTAATCGTAACTCTTCACAGACAATACTTACATCAACCTAGTTGGAAATCGTAACTGCACACAGCCAGTACTTACATTAACATAGTTGGTAATTGAAAATGTACACATGAAGGTCATATAACAATCTATTTTGTAAACTAAACACATGCGATTGAGACCGCTATATAGGTTGATAAATCCTAGAATCCAAAACTTTACACTGTAGAAATTTAAAGGACATAAAGAACAAATTGAAATGATCGAGTTTTATATTGTTGTATCGCACATGCTATAAAATATAGTTTACATCAGCGCTGCACCACAAAGCTCCAATTTTGATGTCTTAAATTTGACGTTAAACTTTACAAAACCTAACTAGGGTTAAATTATTGTTTAAAAAAAAAGAATAATATTTGTTATATTAGGAAATGATTGAAACATACTAAATATCATATTTTATGTTATCTCTATCCTGCATTTTTGAATACTGAAAAAAGTTATACTATTGCAGTCTTGTCCACTATTTTCTAAGTTATACTATTGTAGTCTTGTCCACTATTTTCTAAGTTATACTATTGCAGTCTTGTCCACTATTTTCTAAGTTATACTATTGTAGTCTTGTCCACCATTTTCTAAGTTATACTATTGCAGTCTTGTCCACTATTTTCTAAGTTATACTATTGTAGTCTTGTCCACTATTTTCTAAGTTATACTATTGCAGTCTTTTCCACTATTTTCTAAGTTATACTATTGCAGTCTTGTCCACTATTTTCTAAGTTATACTATTGCAGTCTTGTCCACTATTTTCTAAGTTATATTATTGTAGTCTTGTCCACTATTTTCTAAGTTATACTATTGCAGTCTTGTCCACTATTTTCTAAGTTATACTATTACAGTCTTGTCCACTATTTTCTAAATTATACTATTGCAGTCTTGTCCACTATTTTCTAAGTTATACTATTGCAGTCTTGTCCACTATTTTCTAAGTTATACTATTGCAGTCTTGTCCACTATTTTCTAAGTTATACTATTGCAGTCTTGTCCACTATTTTCTAAGTTATACTATTGCAGTCTTGTCCACTATTTTCTAAATTATACTATTGCAGTCTTGTCCACTATTTTCTAAATTATACTATTGCAGTCTTGTCCACTATTTTCTAAGTTATACTACTGCAGTCTTGTCCACTATATTCTAAGTTATACTACTGCTGTCTTGTCCACTATTTTCCAAATTATTGTACCTGTTATCATTCACGTCTTTATTTCATCGAATCAAAGTATACAACATATTGAAATAAAATAGAAAGATTGTACAAATGTACGTACAAAAACAAACAACCTCAAGGCTTTAATCATCAAACGGTGCCAAATGTGACAGTTGTTATAAAATATTTACAATCAAGTCTCTATTATTAAGACATATATAAAACAATCTCAAGGCTTTAGTCATCAAACGGTGCCAAATGTGACAATTGTTATAAAATATTTACAATCAAGTGTCTATTATTAAGATCTATATAAAACAAACTCTGAACAATTGATGTGATGATATTGTAAATAATGTTTTAGCTTGGTCTCGATCACTGTTATGAGGAGTCTAACAAAACATAGTGTTTAATCAATTATCAAATATATAGTCAAGTTTGCAGACAACAGCTTAAGTTCATTAAAAAAATTTATTTGTTATCGACAGTTTATAATTTTCAAGAAACATTTGAAATTATCTAAAAAAGAAAACTTTCATGAGCTTGTTTGAATTTAATTCACACTTTACAAGCGGAAAGAGAAAATCAGCAATTCATTGGCACATTATCCCTTTTTAAAGGGATCGAAGTTAAGTGGCAAGCCACATAATATAAAAAAAAAGTAGTATAATAAACACTCGTGCATATTCAGAAATCAATTTGACATAATATATGTAACAGTAAATATATTAAATTCATTGTTTTGCATAATTTTAAAAAATAATTTTAAGAATCCAGTTTCATCAAAATACATATTTCTGCATGCATAATTTTGTGTAAATAAAACATAACACTTTTGTAATACAAATAAAGAATACTGTTTCTCATAGACGTATAACAGTCTCGTGACAATTTAAAAATGTGTTTAAATCTTCTAATTATTAACCTTATGACCTAAGTTATTTTACGTACAACGTCATATTAAATCATATCAGTACCGGTGCTTTTTAGTGCACGCTGAAAGGAAATTTTTTTGATAAATGCAAAATATTAAATTTCCTGAAATGTACTCTAAGTATTTTATAATTGTTTGGGTAATCAACGTCATATAATATTTTACGCGAGAAACATCACACGCTCTGTTTATCTCGAAACCAAAATGATTATGATTTTACGTCTATATTTTAAATTTTTAAAAAAGTATTTTTTTAAAAATCCCTTATATTAACTTCGCAGCCGTCTCATCATCTCTGTCTGTCTTGGGGGGGGGGCGGGCGGAAAAACAAAAGTAAAAAATGACCCACTTCCCGTGATCCGATCGAGCTGAAATTTGGCACACGGGCCCGTCTGACCTAACAATGCATCGTATCAAAATTTCAGATCGATCGATTGTACTATGGTTGTGACGAAATTCGAATTCGAATCCGACGACATTCGAACTTCGACGTTTTTTTTAGCAAATTCGAATCCAACGGATTTTTTAAAAAAATTCCATCGGATTCGAATTTGAAAAATTACCGTTTTCAGATCAAACACGCAGTAGAAATCGTCACTAAAATTAAAAAACCTAGAGACTTTCGAAAACCCAAAATAAATAAAACAGATAAAACTAAACTTCTGGACCCTTACTCAGCTGTCCATAGATTAGACGTCGTATTTGGTCATGAAAGTATTTTAGATACACCCCTCTCGCCAAACGTTGTTTTCATCCGAGCTTTCTAAACCTCGGAATGGATATGCGGATTGGAATGGCGGAGTGGATGTGCGGATTGGAATGGCGAAAAGCTGGTTATGTGTGACCAATTGGAATGACATTTGGAATGATTTGGAATAATTTGGAATGAGTTGGAATGACTTGGAATGATTTTAAACGAGTTGGAACGTTAACAATGTAGCTACCTGTGCTTGTAAGAGTTTATTCTGCTGTTCATGCAAAAAGAAATGCTTAAAATCCTCGTTGTTATGGGGGCCACGGGACTGACACCTTGGTATACCCCCTTTTAACCAAGTGTTGACCAAATCCGCATTTGAATCCGACGGATTTATATTTGCCAAATCCGAATCCGACGGATGCGGATTTTCATCAGCTCCGTCACATTCCTAGATTGTACCGTAATTAAATTAATGCATTTTAGTTTATCTATATAAACTATATGTAGAAGTCGCTATTATTTACATTTTACGGGTCCCTTGACTTCAGGCCAGCCACCGTTGAAAACATCTCGTGCTTAAACCAGGTAAACCGGCGTTCTTTTGTTTATATTTGGCGTGCCACGGTGAGCTCGGCCCAGCGATCGGTGACAAGACCTTTCCCCTCTCCCACCCCCCACCCCCCCCCTTTTTGGGTTAAAAGCAAAGGGGAGTAAAGACAGATTCAGTCTGTAGATATTTGTAAATACTTTAAGTTCTGTCTCATATATACGGGATTTATAGTCAAAAACTTTGTTTTTACGGGTTTGTTTTTTAATCCCTTATATTAACTTCACCGCCGTCTCATCGTTCGTTCGTTCGTTCGTCAGAAAAACAAAAGTCGAAAATGACCAACTTCCAATGAAGCCATCGAGCTGAAATTTGGCACACGGCCCGTGTCACCTAACAATGCATCGTATCAAAATTTCAGATCGATCGAACGTACCGTAATTAAATTAATGCATTTTTAGTTTATCTATATAAACTATATGTAGCGGTTTTAAAGCCAGGGGAGATAATTTCGGTTTCAGTCTGTAAATGTTTGTCACTCGAAAATGACCCACTTTCAGTAAAGCCATCGAGCTGAAATTTAGCACATGGACCTGTATTACCTAACAATGCATCGTATTAAAATTTCAGATCGATCGGACGTACCGTAATTAAATTAATGCATTTATACTTTATCTATATAAAATATTATAAACTATATGTAGTGGCTGGGGAGACAATTTCGGTTTCAGTCTGTAAATGTTTGTCACTTTTCACCGTAATTAAATTAATGCATTTTTAGTTTATCTATATAAACTATATTTAGCGGTCGCCATCGTTTAATTAGAACGTGTGTAGACGTTTACAGACTTTTGTCACGTTGAAACATAATCAATACTTTTAGTTATATCTCATATATAAGGGATTTATAGTCAAAAACTTTGTTTTTACGGGGTTGTTTATTAACTACTACGGACTGTCGCACTATCTGCATCAGAGTTGTAAAAACAGAAAGGGACTTAGGCTTCTATATTGTTTATGATTCTGTATAGTGGCGTAAGAACGGGTTGGCATCGGCGCAGTCGCCAAGGGCGCCAGTTAAAAAGGGCGCCACTAAATCTTTAATTTTTAAATTTGTATTTAAATAAATACAGTCAGACCTCTCTAAGTCGAACTCAAAGGACCTGGAAAAAAAATCGACTTACAGAGTTTTTGAGTTATGGATAATGTCGTAATAGGCACCGATTAATCAAAGACATTGTTTGACATCTCGAAAACTCCGTAAGTCGATTTCCCCCCCCCCTTTTTTGAGTTCCACTTAGAGAGGTCCAACTGTATTAGCAACACGCCAATACGCCAGCTAACGGAAGTGCTAAGCTGTAGTCGGCGGAGTGTTAATTATATTTACTTTTAATTGTGAGTTTCTATCGTTATGCATGAGATAATGAGTATGACACATTTACACTATTGTTTTTATTTATAATGCACGTTACTTCAAGTTTTGCTGTAATCTTTATTAACGCAACAATATCCCGTTTTATCCACCAATTTATTTGTTATTATTTAGTAAATAATAAACTGCACATTAGTATTGTTCCTGTCATGTGCATTTTTATATTCACGTTGTATGACTGTCACTGTCAGACTACGTAATTGTTGTCATGAATAAAATTAGAGAAATTCAATTACATTTTCTAACAAATGAAAAAATCCCAAAGCTGAAACTTGTTAATTTATCAAGGGCGCCTCAAATAAGTTAGCCAAAGGCGCCAAAAACCAAGTTACGCCTCTGAAAAGCAAAAAGAAAGAAATATTTATTATCTTCACATGCATTATATATGTAAATGAATTTTTCTAAAGACTTTCATAATGGCTCTATTTGTATTTTGTATCAAAATCACAGAAGTGTTTCTCTAAATGAGTTATGTTTGTGTTTACATTCTAATAACTAACTGATTAGAGATCAATGGCTTCACACGTGTTATGATATTAGAGATCAATGGCTTTACACTTGTGATGATATTAGAGATCAATGGCTTCACACGTGTTATGATATTAGAGATCAATGGCTTCACACGTGTTATGATATTAGAGATCAATGACCTCACACGTGTTATGATATTAGAGATCAATGGCTTCACACGTGTTATGATATTAGAGATCAATGGCTTTACACGTGTTATGATATTAGAGATCAATGGCTTAACACGTGTTACGATATTAGAGATCAATGGCTTAACACGTGTTATGATATTAGAGATCAATGGCTTCACACGTGTTATGATATTAGAGATCAATGGCTTCACACGTGTTATGATATTAGAGATCAATGGCTTCACACGTGTTATGATATTAGAGATCAATGGCTTCACACGTGTTATGATATTAGAGATCAATGGCTTCACACGTGTTATGATATTAGAGATCAATGGCTTCACACGTGTTATGATATTAGAGATCAATGGCTTCACACGTGTTATGATATTAGAGATCAATGGCATCACACGTGTTACGATATTAGAGATCAATGGCTTCACACGTGTTACGATATTAGAGATCAATGGCTTCACACGTGTTATGATATTAGAGATCAATGGCTTCACACGTGTTATGATATTAGAGATCAATGGCTTCACACGTGTTACGATATTAGAGATCAATGGCTTCACACGTGTTACGATATTAGAGATCAATGGCTTCACACGTGTTATGAAAGTTATGATATTAGAGATCAATGGCTTCACACGTGTTATGATATTAGAGATCAATGGCTTCACACGTGTTACGATATTAGAGATCAATGGCATCACACGTGTTACGATATTAGAGATCAATGGCTTCACACGTGTTACGATATTAGAGATCAATGGCTTCACACGTGTTATGATATTAGAGATCAATGGCTTCACACGTGTTATGATATTAGAGATCAATGGCTTCACACGTGTTATGATATTAGAGATCAATGGCTTCACACGTGTTATGATATTAGAGATCAATGGCTTCACACGTGTTATGATATTAGAGATCAATGGCTTCACACGTGTTATGATATTAGAGATCAATGACTTCACACGTGTTATGATATTAGAGATCAATGGCTTCACACGTGTTATGATATTAGAGATCAATGGCTTCACACGTGTTACGATATTAGAGATCAATGGCTTCACACGTGTTATGATATTAGAGATCAATGGCTTCACACGTGTTATGATATTAGAGTGAAGACTTACACTAAATACACATTTAAATGACAAAAAAAAGTATTTTGAAACATACACATTTTCAATTAGAAAATACGGCTTTTGGGGACGGAGGGGGCGGTTCAAAGCTTTGTGACGTCATATTGGAGGGGGTTTAAAAGTTTTGTGACGTCATATTGGAGGGGGTCTAAAGTTGTGTGACTTCATATTGGAGGGAGTCTAAAGTTTTCTGACGAGGTGTGTTGAGATAAGAAGGGTGTAAACATTGGCCAAAATCGCGTGACGTCATTTATGGAAGGCCATTTTAATACATTTTCAGCTAAATAAAATTATAGTTCTAATACTGCATTTCTTACCTCAAGAATAACAAACGTATTATTATGTTGGACTCTGTTAGCTTAGCTGTCTAGATACAGTGCATGATGAAGACTGTAAAACTATAATAAGTAAGATTAATACGCAGCGGATCATTGGAAATAATTAGTTGTTTTTGTTAAATAATTTAAATTTTTACTAAATTTTGAATACATTACATTTTGTATTAAAATGTTTGATATAATATCTGTTACCGTAGTGAAAAAATGAAATTGAATTAAAAAAGCATCCCTTAATTTTAAATAGTAATTATGTCATCCTTCTATTTCAAGTAGATTCAACCAAACTTATTACGACATGTATAAAACATTTAATTGCCAATTGAAACTCAACGACACGACTTCATCAGACACCTCACAATGTAACTATAGTTAAAATGGAATCTACTTTTCGTTCCTAATTAAGAATTGAGATTTGCTTTTGTTCATATTTCAAGTAATAAAAATTATATATTTATATATAGAAACATTGAAGCGGTATAGTTGACATAAAGAGGCGGTAAAAATAAAAGCACCAAGAGAGGACAGCTGTGCTATTAGCGACAATTTTTAGAAAAAATTGCCCCCTAAAAAAATGAAATGGCTACAATTTTATTTAAGTTATTAATGTGTTCTACACAACTATGTATAACATATAAGGCCTATTAGTGGCTAAAATATTGTTCAATTAATCGGGAAAAAATTAATTGATTAATTTCGATTAATTTTCTTTTTATTACGATAATATAGATCCCGTTAAGTCGCGATTCATTATTTCTCAAGATTTGTTAAGTCATGGTAATTCCACGGCTCCCAAATTTTGTGACGTAGCAGAGCAAATTCTTTCTGCTATGCAAGAAATAAGGAAGAAAACCCTTTTTGTTTACGCATGCACGTCTAAATAAATAATATTATTATGAGGGGAAAATATGTAAGTAAATAACATTTTAACAAATCGGAAAAAATAAATATTATAATTTTTTTTAAAATTGTTATCGATTAAATTAATATAAATCGATTAAAAAATTAATGATTAATCGTTTAATTAATCGTTAATTTCATCAGCCCTATAATATATACTGACATCTGCTTTTATCTATCCCTCATGTCATCTCCCTTATAAATGGCAATCTTATCAGCATTATTGGCATCATTCTTATCTCATTTATTACATAGGCTCCTTGCATACAGACAATTATAGAGTCCTACCTTTATCGAATATTTTCTGTCTAGTCTTCCATTATTGTGTGAGTTTTAAATGTTGATAGATCGTTGGTTTTACTCGTTTGATCACGACGGAAGAACCAGATTTTAACGTGTTTGTTGTTGCTACGGAATAGGAAGAGAGTTCTTTTTTTAAAACAATGTCTGAGGGTTGTATTAGAATATGTTTGTACAGTGTACAGTATTTCCAAGTTAGAATTAATAGCCTTATAATATTATTGCTTCTTTGTTCTTCCATCTAGTGCTGTTATGTTTAATGATTTATTGTAAATAATGATGTCACTCTTGTCAGTTTTGTATATTCTACAGTAATAGATCTGGCAGATATTTGTTGAATTTTTTGTATATTTTATTTATGTCTCTAATTAATACTGATCGGGGTTGCTATGACATGCATGTCTGTCCATAGCTTTTGACTTGTTGTTTTGACATAATTCTTTCCCTGTTTGTCGAAGATTTTAAAGAGTAATTCTTTCTGTCTATACTGTGCATACTTGAGAGAATATTCTCTCAACGCAGGCAGAAGACAATGTTAGAGCTGTTCATTGTGTCATAATGTCAAATAAAATTAAATATTTTTACTCATTTGAGCTGTTTTATTTTGTGCCAGAATTTTTCAAGACAGATGGCACCGTAGGAGAGCCACCTTTCGAATTCAGTGGCCTAGAGTCAAAGTCTGCCCTTAAATAGTCTTTCTTATATTCATATTGCTAAAATCGGAAGAATTAAACTTAAATTTAATATATACGTTTAGAAAAGGTTAAGTTAAAAAGTATATTAACAGTGGGAACAGTTACAAATGTTCCATCTAATGTTCGTTGGTCCGTGTGCAAAGAAATTTTTTTTCAAAGTTGCTGAGTATTCATTTTTCTGCATTACTTTACATTAGCTGAGCGGTATTTCTAAACTGTTGCGCGGGTTCAGTCAAATAACGGCACGACCGGACAGTTACGTAATTAAATGGGAACATAGCTAACCTAGATTTATTGCCAATGAGGTTTAGGTGACAACATTGACGCCTGCCACTACCAATGAAAAAAACTCTTCAAAGGTCACTAAGTTGCCCATCTTTTTTTAAAATAATTGTTGCAGCCACTTAGAATCAATCTTATCACAGTGTATATATTATAACTAAACCTAATCCAATTTCTTGTTAGAAAGCAATGGTAAGCTCTTTGCCACATCTTTGAAAGCAATCGTCCACAAAACAATCGCATTTACTATTAAAGAACCCATGTAGCATTACATTATTTCAATTTATAATTTTTAAACACCTTATTTAAAAGAAATAAAAGTAGCAAAGAGTTTTGAAAGGAAATTAATTGGTCTTTCCATTTACGCTTAAATGTTCTGTCATTTCCTTACTTTATACATTTATATAATTGTCTACGTTCTTTCTTTTTACCACGTTTTAATTAACTCGCTTTCGTTCCTGTGGCATTGTTGGTGGTTTGTCTGTCCATAATTTTTTCAAATCTGCCAACGTAAAATTAAACCATTTCTGATGGTCCTAGAGAGCTCAATATTTTACCACGAATAGATCTTGGATGACAATACATTTTATCAAAATTTCACATCGATCGAATGTACCGTAATTAAATTAATGCATTTCTTAGTTTATCTTTATATAGCATCTGTACCCGCCTCCCGTAGTTTAATTGCACGTGGCGAGTTCACCCCGTGACCTCATCGTTTTGTTATTAAACGTTGGGCAGGTTCTGATGAGGTGTTTGGTAAAATAAATAGAGGTAAAAAATATTATTAAAAACCACGTTTTTATTAGTGGACTAAAAATAATAAAATAAAAGTAAAAAAATGATTTTTAAAAACACATTTTTATAGGTGACTTAAAAGAAGAATATAATTTAAAACTTATAAGTTCAAGTACTTCTATTTAATATGACTAAAAACGTGTGGCGGGTGTTTGGTATAAAATTAAAGATTTATAATTTAGAAGGCAAAAGAGAGATGTATAAGTGAGAGATTGAGTGAACCGCAAGTGTTAAACCTCATAAGCGCCCGCCCCACTTTTTAGTCATATTAAATCGAAGTACTTGAACTTATAAGTTTTAAAATATTTTCTTCTTTTTAGTCACTTATAAAATCGTGGTTTTTAAAAATCATTTTTTGACTTCTATTTATTACCACGTTTTTATTAAATCGCTTTCGTTACTGTCTGCCAACAATTTTTCAAATCTGCCAACGTAAAATTAAACCCGTTTTGATGGTCCTAGAGATCTCAAAAATTTACCACAAATAGATCTTGGATGACAATTCATTGTAATAAAATTGCAGATCGATCGAATGTACCGTTATTAAATTATTGAACTTTTTAGTTTATCTATGTATAAGCATTTGTACCGTCTGCTTTTGTTGACATACATGAGTTCACCCCGTGACCACATCACCGTGTTTTTAAAACGCTGGGCGGACGCTTATGAGGTGTTTGGTAAAATAAATAAAGGTAAAAACATATTTTAAAAACCAGGTTGTTATAAGTGGACCAAAAAGGAATAAAATAAATAGAGGTAAAAATAAGATTGTTAAAAACCACGTTTTTATAAGTGGACTGAAAAGAAGAAAACAATTTAAAACGTATATATTCAAGTACTTTGATTTAATATGATTAAAAACGTGGGGCGGGTGTTTGGTATAAAAATTATAGAATTATAATTTAGAAGACAAAAGAGAGATCTATAAGAGAGAGAATGAGTGATCCGCATATGTTAAATCTCATAAGCGCCCGCCCCACTTTTTAGTCATATGAAATTAAAGTGCTTAAACTTAAATTATTTTCTTCTTTTTTTTCCACTTATACAAACGTGGTTTTTAAAAATCTTATTTTTACCTCTATTTATTTTATAACACTTCATATCTGTAAATTCAATCCACACATACACACACTTTATCTCTGGCACACACACACACACACACACTTATACACACACACGCACACTGGAGCACCGGTGCGCAAAGCGAGATATGAACTTTAAAAAAAAATAATCACATCAAATAGACCACGGATCATTTTACATTGTTCCCTTTTCACAAATTAATATAAGCTCAATCAATGACATCATGTCTTAATATTTTAAGGCGAGTATTAGGCTCTGTTAATATCGACACTAAATTGTTTTTTATTTTACGTCTTAATTTTCAATATTTGTATGGGGAGTTATCCCTGCACCTGACGGACGCGCCTTGGCGCATTACATAAAAGACAACTGTGTATATTTTTTCTGCCAGTACCGCACTAAAAAGCACTGATTTGTTTAATATTACGTTTTACGTAAGACAAATTTGGGGGTGGGAATTAATGAACAAATGCATATAGCGTACAGTATGACATATGGGATATAACGTACCTTACACGTCTGTGAGGTATACCATTGTAGAAGTGTATTACTTTAATTTTATATTCTTTGTAATGTAATATTATAATTACAGGAATATTCTATTCAAAGAAAAATAGATTTTTAAAATCATTTTGTTAAAGAATATTTACACTGTGAAATTAATAAAACTACTTTCATTATATATTCGCGTGTAGTAAATAGTTTGTAACAGGTGTCATTCTTGGATGCATTCCATTTATTTTAGTGGTATGCCACTTACATTCGCTCCCTTTAATTAGGGATACCAGATTTAAAACAAAACATGACGCTAGCTCCTTTTGATCCCATTTTAAATGTTTAATGAGATTTAGTAATGTGTGATAACAAATAAAGTCTATTTAATTAACCTCGCCTTAGTTACACACTTGACTAAATACTGAATGATAAGTTTATGGTTAGTTTAAACGCTACTCAATTTCGACTCATAAAAATAGCTCGATGACGTAAACCATTTCTAAAAATACGATCTCATCAGTTTGTTATTGATACACTCTTACGTCATATGATTTTTTTAAAGAAAATTCCTAATAAAAAAAAAGAAATAGTAGGCATGTGTAATGAAACAAGTGTTGATAACACGGAGATTGGGGTCTGTAGACATTTTATAACAACTGTGTTAATAACTGGGAGATTGGTGTCTGTAGACATTAATTTTATAACAACTGTGTTAATAACTGGGAGATTGGGGTCTGTAGACATTTTTAAACAACTGTGTTAATAACTGGGAGATTGGGGTCTGTAGACATTTTATAACAACTGTGTTAATAACTGGGAGAGTGGGGTCTGTAGACATTTTAGAACAACTGTGTTAATAACTGGGAGATTGGGGTCTGTAGACATTTTATAACAACTGTGTTAATAACTGGGAGATTGGGGTCTGTAGACATTTTATAACAACTGTGTTAATAACTGGGAGATTGGGGTCTGTAGACATTTTATAACAACTGTGTTAATAACTGGGAGATTGGGGTCTGTAGACATTTTATAACAACTGTGTTAATAACTGGGAGATTGGGGTCTGTAGACATTTTATAACAACTGTGTTAATAACTGGAAGATTGGGGTCTGTAGACATTTTATAACAACTGTGTTAATAACTGGGAGATTGGGGTCTGTAGACATTTTATAACAACTGTGTTAATAACTGGGAGATTGGGGTCTGTAGACATTTTATAACAACTGTGTTAATAACTGGGAGATTGGGGTCCGTAGACATTTTATAACAACTGTGTTAATAAGGAGATTTGGGGTCTGTAGACATTTTATAACAACTTTGTTAATAACTGGGAGATTGGGGTCTGTAGACATTTTATAACAACTGTGTTAATAACAGGGAGATTGGGGTCTGTAGACATTTTATAACAACTGTGTTAATAACTGGGAGATTGGGGTCTGTAGACATTTTATAACAACTGTGTTAATAACTGGGAGATTGGGGTCTGTAGACATTTTATAACAACTGTGTTAATAACTGGGAGATTGGGGTCTGTAGACATTTTATAACAACTGTGTTAATAACTGGGAGATTGGGGTCTGTAGACATTTTATAACAACTGAGTTAATAACAAGGAGATTGGGGTCTGTAGACATTTTATAACAACTGTGTTAATAACTGGGAGATTGGGGGTCTGTAGACATTTTATAACAACTGTGTTAATAACAAGGAGATTGGGGTCTGTAGACATTTTATAACAACTGTGTTAATAACTGGGAGATTGGGGTCTGTAGACATTTTATAACAACTGTGTTAATAACTGGGAGATTGGGGTCTGTAGACATTTTATAACAACTGTGTTAATAACTGGGAGATTGTGGACTGTAGACATTTTATAACAACTGTGTTAATAACTGGGAGATTGGGGTCTGTAGACATTTTATAACAACTGTGTTAATAACTGGGAGATTGGGGTCTGTAGACATTTTATAACAACTGTGTTAATAACTGGGAGATTGTGGTCTGTAGACATTTTATAACAACTGTGTTAATAACTGGGAGATTGGGGTCTGTAGACATTTTATAACAACTGTGTTAATAACTGGGAGAATGGGGTCTGTAGACATTTTATAACAACTGTGTTAAAAAGGAGATTGGGGTCTGTAGACATTTTATAACGACTGTGTTAATAACAGGGAGATTGGGGTCTGTAGACATTTTATAACAACTGTGTTAATAACTGGGAGATTGGGGTCTGTAGACATTTTATAACAACTGTGTTAATAACTGGGAGATTGGGGTCTGTAGACATTTTATAACAACTGTGTTAATAACTGGGAGATTGGGGTCTGTAGACATTTTATAACAACTGTGTTAATAACTGGGAGATTGGGGTCTGTAGACATTTTATAACAACTGTGTTAATAAGGAGATTGGGGTCTGTAGACATTTTATAACAACTGTGTTAATAACTGGGAGATTGGGGTCTGTAGACATTTTATAACAACTGTGTTAATAACTGGGAGATTGTGGTCTGTAGACATTTTATAACAACTGTGTTAATAACTGGGAGATTGTGGTCTGTAGACATTTTATAACAACTGTGTTAATAACTGGGAGATTGTGGTCTGTAGACATTTTATAACAACTGTGTTAATAAGGAGATTGGGGTCTGTAGACATTTTATAACAACTGTGTTAATAACAAGACATTGGAGCATGTAGCCATTACTTATATAAATCTGATTTGCAAACTACCAGTTCCTCTAGCAAAATAGTAGTTCATCTTAACTAGATACATGCAGTTCTTACAACACTCTATTTGGTAATCTGAACAGCCAGTACTTACATAAATCTTGTTAGTAATATAAACTTATACCATTATGACCGCTATAGAGGTTGATAAATCCTAGAATGCCAAACTTTACTTTACACTATAGGGAGACGATTGCCTTGTCTGTGTTCACATTGAGGCTCGTCTGTGTTCACATTGACGCTCGTCTGTGTTCACATTGAGGCTCGTCTGTGTTCACATTGAGGCTCGTCTGTGTTCACATTGAGGCTCGTCTGAGTTTACATTGAGGCTCGTCTTTGTGCACATTGAGGCTAGTCTATGTTTACAATGAGGCTCGTCTGTGTTCTTATTGCCGCTCGTCTGTGTCCACATTCTCGCTCGTCTGTGTTAACATTCAGGCTCGTCTGTGTTTACATTGCGGCTCACGATCTATTTATTAAATTTAAATTATTCGTTTTAAAATATAAAATATTAAAAATGTAATAAACTTTTAAAAAAACAATCCAGACAAACCAAATGTTGACAAAACTGTAGGCTTGTGTGTAATGGGTAAAACTCTTGCTGTGTTCAAGCCTGGAATGTGTCAGCAGCAGACACTCTTTCTGATTTAAGCAAGGAAGGTTTCACTTAAACTTACACAAGTTCTGTAATAACTTGGAATATTTCCCATGCTAAAAGACATTATTCTGACAGAACTTCTCATCACAACTACTATATACCAAACAGATTTAGAGTAACTTTCTACTTCAAAGAATTCTCAGCAGAATATTGATAATTGATATCAACCACATGAGTCTATATGCAATGTGTTTCTATTCATAAATTTTACATATTATATATTTGTTTATTGTGTAAATGTCACGCATATTCTTCTTCAAAATAGGGTTAGGGTTAAAGCATTGAATCAATTTAAATCATTAAATTCGAATTAATTTTTTTTTCCATAAAATATAAAATTCAGATAAAGAATTTTTCTTTGCGCTCATGACTCACCAACGACACGCAGCTAGAATCACCCCGCAGAAAATTTCGTTAACGATTATATAATATAGGTGTAGAATTGTGCACATACGAATGGATGTTGTGCTTCTTTGCACACGAGCCTGTGATTTTGCACACAAACCAACATGACCTTAGAGAGAACGTAGGTTGTGACCCATACTGCTTAAATGGCATCTCAGTTACTACAGGTCTGGCTACAGGTTATGTTAGTAGATAGTACTACATCATGAAACACGCTATTTATGTTTTAGAGCAGATATGTTGCAATCTAGTTTAGGCTATCACACTTATTTCACGATATTTCATTATTAGAAAATAATATTTTATGAAACAAACCGATAGATGGTTCCAAAATTCTTTTAGAATCGATAACAATGAGTCCATACAGACGATCGATTACCTTTTAAAATATCTCAGATATCGAGGACCTTCAAGGTTGTTAATACAGGGCCGCCAGTGTTTTGTCTTGTATTGATGTCTGTGTGCATTCCAAAACTGACATAGAACAAAACATTGTTGGCACAGCGATAGTTGGCCCCTGAGGGACGGTGTGATAGTTGGCCCCTGAGGGACGGTGTGATAGTTGGCCCCTGAGGGACGGTGTGATAGTTGGCCCCTGAGGGACGGTGTGATAGTTGGCCCCTGAGGGACGGTGTGAAAGTTGGCCCCTGAGGGAAGGTGTGATAGTTGGCCCCTGAGGGATGGTGTGATAGTTGGCCCCTGAGGGACGGTGTGATAGTTGGCCCCTGAGGGACGGTGTGATAGTTGGCCCCTGAGGGAAGGTGTGATAGTTGGCCCCTTAGGAACGGTGTGATAGTTGGCCTCTGAGGGATGATGTGATGGCCCCTGAGGGACGGTGTGATAGTTGGCCCCTGATGGGACGGTGTGATAGTTGGCCCCTGAGGGACGGTGTGATAGTTGGCCCCTGAGGGACGGTGTGAGGCCCCTGATGGACGGTGAGATAATTGGCCCCTGATGGACGGTGTGATAGTTGGCCTCTGAGGGATGATGTGATGGCCCCTGAGGGACGGTGTGATAGTTGGCCCCTGATGGACGGTGTGATAGTTTGCCCCTGAGGGACGGTGTGATAGTTGGCCCCTGAGGGACGGTGTGAGGCCCCTGATGGACGGTGAGATAATTGGCCCCTGATGGACGGTATGTTAGTTGGCCCCTGATGGACGGTGAGATAGTTGGTCCCTGATGGACGGTGTGATAGTTGGCCCCTGATGGGATGGTATTATAGTTGGCCCCTGATGGACGGTGTGATAGTTGGCCCTTGAGGGACAGTGTGATAGTTGGCCCCTGTGGGACGGTGTGACAGTTGGCCCTTGAGGGACGGTGTGATAGTTGGCCCCTGAGGGAAAATGTGATAGTTGGCCCCTGAGGGGCGGTGTGATAGTTGGCTCCTGAGTGACGGTGTGATAGTTGGACCCTGAGGGACGGTGTGATAGTTGGCCCCTGAGGGACGGTGTGATAGATGGCCCCTGAAACTATCCACTGCACATAAAAGCGTGGGGCATCACAAATCATTTCTCTTTGCAACTATTCTTTTGCATATCCATACATATTTCTAATTATTATGATAGTTGCATGTATATGATCAAAGTTGTGAAACTTTTAATGTTGATTAATATTCATACAAATTTGTATTTATGCTTCGCAGCCTTGTAAATGACAGAGAGTTGTGGTGAGCGTCCCACGCTTTTATGTGCAGTCGATAGGTTCACGGATTTTACCTGCAATTAAAATAAAAAATGTTTTTATATTTTTGGTGCACTTTCTATATGTAAATAAAAGCGTGTCCTTTTACAATGTTTTTAAACTATTTTCTTCAAAGATTAAAAGCATTTATGCAGCATTATTGTGTTCTTATGCTCTCTGTACAAGACTTAATTTTAATAAATCTACCACATGTTTTGAATCTGAACTTGTCACATGGGTTAAGGTTCTCAAAATCGTCATCTTCATCATCACTTATATGGCTTCTTCTATATATGCTTTTTTGCAATTATCTTCTTCATCATCATTGCTACGCCTTCTTCAAAATCTGAATTTCTTGTTAACAAATTCAATCATTTTTCCCTTAGCTTTTTCGTTAACATGATCTAACACAATCATGAAACATTTTTAAAAATCTGAAAATAAAGTATACACTTGCCTACATACATCTCATCTGACCCATTAAACCAGTCTCTGCCGCAGTAATTATGTCTGCAACAACTCGTTCAAGAACATTTATTCCCGTACTGCCTTTATTATTGATCTTTTCTGATAGGTCTATTTAGAAGTCAATTGTGGAGCCAAATCTCTTTGTAAGATATGTTATCGAAACTGTTCTATGGTCTAAAGAGCTTTTATGACTTTGAACTAAAAAGATTGTGCGCCCATCACAAAACATGGAAGTGTTTATGACAGTAACTTACTCAAACAATTTTTTGGGGCTCCCGAATAAGTGGAAGTCCTACGCTATAGCTTGTTTAGCATAGGTGAATACAGCACTGTGTACATGGGCGTCGCTAGGAATTTTTCCAGGGGGGGGGCAAACAAATCCCACTTTTCTTTTTCTTTTAACTGGCAATGCCATACAGGTACAATTTTCAAATAAATTCAAGTTCAGTACAAAATAAGGGTTGAAAAAAGCCTTAGAAATTAATAAGACTTACAAATTAGTGCTGTAATAGTTAAATTACAACATTTATTAATGCATTTAATAAATTAAATATTTAAATATTTTTTTCTCAAATGTAGGGGGGGGGGCAAATGCCCCCCCTTTACCCCCCCCCTTCCATACGCCCATGACTGTGTATACCAGGGCTAAGAGAAAACTAGTAATTCATTGGCACAGTATCCCTTATTAAAGGGAACGAAATTAAGTGGCAAGCCACTTATAAAAAAGAATGAAAAATCAGCAAGGCGAGTTTCATATTGGAGTAAAACAATCACGCATCAAATATGTGACATTAATTAAATTAAATTCATAGGTTCCATAATTTTTATTAAAAATGATTTAAAAAATACCCTTTTCTTACAGTTAAATATATCTTTATATATAATTTCGTGTGACATAAAACATAAGATTTACTTAATACAAATCAAGAATACGGTTTCTCTTAGACTATATAGAAACATTGAATACAAGTCAAAGACATGACTTATGATCTTCTCATTTATCTTTCAGATTAATTTGTTTTACGTACAACATCATAAAATAAATCAGTACTGATGCTTTTTGGTGCGCGCTGACAGGAAATACACAATTAATTCAAATCAGATAAGACAAAGAAAGTTTTTAATGTAAAGATTTTCCCTTGTTCTTTACTTTACAAAAAATAATTCTATTAATACATTTATATAGTTTAAAAATTATTTGTTCTCTATATCTTTTTAAATTTAAATAATATTTATATAATAAAGCAAAGTTTTCATTTATCAATTACTACTGATTTCATTGTCAATTTCCGACTATTCTATAAACACTAACACGCACACATATACAGATTTAAGTAATGTACACAATCTAAAGTAGACTGCATATACAACAACAATATATATGTTTTAAATACAAACTTGATACAATTATAAAGTAGACTGGTATCTATAAAAGGTTAACTAAAATAACGAGCTATACGCTCATCAAAAGAAAGTTAAAATAATTAAAAGATCAATAGTTTTTTAATTGAGTTTACAAAACGAACGTATTCCTTAAAGTATATTGTTAGTGTCAAAAATGTATTTCCTAGCTGAAGTTGCATTAAAACATGCTAATGTTACGTGCTCGCAAGCCGTATGCGTCTCCTCTGTGTTCACATTGCGGCTCGCGTACATTTTATAAAATATATGTGACAATGATTGCTGGAGGATTTCCAAGTCCGGTCGAATGAATAATAGTGCTTCAATGCTGCTATCGTCTTTACATTTTAAAATGACTCTCAGTTACTACAGGTCTAAGCACACGTTGTGTAGTAAATAATCAACTTCACGTCTACGTTAAGATATTTTCTCTTTTCCTTTCAGAGAGGATTGGCAAAATCCAGGTAACAGTACGGGCAGACGTCAGGTAACAGGTACGGGCAGAAGCCATGTAATGGTACGGGAAGAATCCAGGTAACAGATACAGGCAGATTCCAGGTGACAGTTACGGGCAGAATCCAGGTAACAGGTACGTGCAGAATCCAGGTAACAGGTACGTCAGAATCCAGGTAACAGGTACGTGCAGAAGCCAGGTAATGGTACGGGAAGAATCCAGGTAACATGTACAGGCAGAATCCAGGTGACAGGTACGTGCAGAATCCAGGTAACCGTTACGTGCAGAATCCAGGTAACAGGTACCGACAGTATCCAGGTAAGAGGTACGGGAAAGTCTACTGGATGAACAGTCATCACTCATGTTTGTTTTTTTTTCTTAAACCTTCACATCACCATGATTGTCTACATAATTTACTGTTTAAGCAAATTTAAACTGTATTGTTTATTGTCTCTAACAATGTTTAAATGTAGCATCAAAAAATAGTTTTGGTAAAATTAAATGTCATGCATTTGCCAATCAAAAACCTGCAAAATTACTTTGGCATTTCTGGCTCAGTACTGACTTGGTTTCAATCCTATCTATTCTACAGATCACATGTGGTGTCAGTGGGGGGCTGCCTCTCTCACAGTATTGGCTTGGTTTCAATCCTACCTATTCTACAGATTACAGGTGGTGTCAGTGGATGGCTGTCTCTCTCACAGTACTGGCTTGATTTCAATCCTACCTATTCTACAGATCACAGTAGGTGTCAGTGGATGGCTGTCTCTCTTAGTACTGGCTTGGTTTCAATCCTGTTGTTCGTTCGTCCGTCGATACGACGAGGACCACTCTAGTCATCCGAGGGTTTTCTGTGCGTGCGCAGATGGCTGATTAGGCCGATCCTTGCACGGCAGGTTCGGGAACAGAAGGGACAGGGGACGAGTGCGACATCTCCTGGAGGGTTGACAGCATGGTCCTTTCGGACTTGTCTCTTCTTTTCTGCGGCGGTAATCCGGTTTGCCTCGCATGACCTGGCACCTTCGTGGATGGAAGAGCGCCAGGTGGATCGATCCATTGCAGCTCGTTCCCACGTGTCTGGATTGATGGCAAACGCTTTCATTGAGGCTTTCAGTGTGTCTTTGAAGCGTTTCTTTTGCCCACCGTGGGACCGCTGGCCATACTGGAGCTCACCATAGAAGATTGTCTTTGGCAGTCTCTCGTCTGGCATTCGGACAACGTGCCCTGCCCAGCAAAGCTGGGACTGCATCAGGAGGGTGAAGATGCTGGGGAGACCTGCCCTGGTCAGTACCACTGTGTCTGGAATTTTGTTCTGCCACTTTATGCCGATAATCTTCCTGAGGCTTGTTATATGAAAGTGGTTCAGCTTTCTTGCATGGCGCTGATAAACAGTCCAAGTTTCACAAGCATATAGCAGTGTGGGGAGCACCACTGCCCTGTACACTTTCAGCTTGGTCTGGATGGTAATGCCTCTTCTGTTCCAGACATTAGTGTACAACCTGCCGAAAGTGGAACTGGCTCTGGCAATTCTGACGTTCACTTCGTCATCGATGGTGACATTTTGAGACAGTGTGCTGCCTAGGTATGTGAACCGGTGCACTGTGTTGAGTCTCTGGCCGTTGACAGTGATGTTGGGCTCTACGTAGGGCCTTCCAGGCGCGGGCTGATGGAGGACCTCAGTCTTCTTAGTGTTTATTGTCATACCAAAGTTTGTGCAGGCACTGGAGAACAGGTTTACACTGCGTTGCATGTCGGCTTCTGAGACAGCGTTGAGGGCACAGTCATCAGCGAACAGCAGGTCTCTGATGATGTCTGTCATAACCTTGGTTTTTGCCTGGAGCCTCCGAAGGTTGAACAGCTTGCCATCTGTGCGGTATTTCAGGTTGACACCAACATCCTCGTCTCTGAAGGCCTCTGTCAGCATGGCGGAAAACATGAGGCTAAACAGTGTTGGTGCCAGGACGCAGCCCTGCTTGACCCCGTTTGTGACTGGGAAAGGATCAGAAAACTCCCCGGTGTCCTGGACTCTGGCCTGCATGCCTTCATGGAATTGTTGCACCAAGACGATGAATTTCCTTGGGCAACCGTACTTGGCCATGATCTTCCACAGACCCTCTCTGCCAACAGTGTCAAAGGCCTTGGTCAGGTCGACATAGGTGGAGAACAGGTCAGAGTTCTGCTCCTGACATTTCTCCAGCAGCTGCCTGGCAGCGAACACCATGTCGATGGTTCCTCGCTCTTTTCGGAATCCACACTGACTTTCAGGCAGGAGTCCTTGGTCAAGGTGCACTGTGAGGCGGTTGAGCAGGATTCTGGCAAGGATCTTTCCTGCAATAGAAAGCAGGGATATGCCTCTGTGGTTGTCTCAAGCCTGTCTACTTCCTTTTCTCTTATATAGATGTAAGATGGTGGCATCTTTGAAGTCCTGCGGGATCGTCTCTTGCTGCCATATTAACAGAAACAGCTCGTGGAGCCTTTCAGTCAGGGCTGTTCCCCCCTCCTTGTAGACCTCAGCTGGTATGGCGTCAGAGCCAGGTGCTTTGCCACTGGAGATAAGATAGATTGCTTTCTGGGTCTCGAGCAAGGTTGGGGGGTCATCCAGTGCTTTGTTTGTGGGCACTTGGGGTAGACGATTGATAGCTTCGTCGTTGATTGTCGAAGGGCGATTTAGGACGTCATCGAAATGTTCGACCCATCTCTCCAAGATCTTCTCTTTGTCTGTGATTAGAGTGTTACCGTCTGCGCTGAGGAGGGGGCTTGATCCTGAGGGCGTGGGGCCATATACTTCTTTCAAGGCGTCGTAGAAGTTTTTATAGTCACGCCTGTCTGCATAGCCTTGGATCTCATCAGCTTTGTTGCCGAGCCAATCGTCCTGCATCTGACGGAGCCTCTGCTGAACAGTCTTGCGTATGTTGTTGAGTGCATCTCTCCTTGCCGTGGACTTGGGGTTATTGAGGTAAGCTTGGTGAAGGTGGTGTTTCTCATCCAATAACTGCTTGATGTCTTCGGAGTTCTCATCGAACCAGTCCATATGTTTCCTGGTCTGGGGCCCCAGGGTCTCTGTAGCTGTGGTGTAAATCAGCTCTCTGAGTGATGCCCAGTCTGCCTCCACGCTCTGGTTTCCCGGAGAGGTGGATTTCAAGCACTTTTCCAGAGCATCTACAAAGGACTGTTTGCAGCTGTCGGTATTCAGTTTGGCAACATTAAGCCGTTTCGGGGCCTTCTTCCCTTGCGGGCGTCGTTTAGGCTGAATCCGGATGTTGAGCTTGGTGATGATGAGGCGGTGATCTGTCCAGCATTCAGCGCCGCACATGGATTTGGTAACTCGTACATCCTGCCTGTCCCTCTTCCTCACGATGACGTAGTCAATAAGATGCCAGTGCTTCGATCGGGGGTGCATCCATGACGTCCGGTTACGAGTGGGGAGGCGGAAGATCGTGTTGGTGATCAGCAGTTCCAGTTCAGCGCAGGTCTGGCGTAAAAGAAGACCGTTGCTGTTGCATTGACCCACTCCATGGTGTCCAAGGACTCCTTCCCAGGCAACGTTGTCCTTGCCAACTCTTGCGTTGAAGTCACCTAGCAAGATGATTTTGTCCGCCTTTGGAACATCGGCAATGACAGTGTGAAGTTCTTCGTAAAACTTTGCCTTTACGTCATCTGGATTAGTCATGGTTGGAGCGTAGGCACTGATGATGGTGAGGTGCTTCTTTCCAGCCAGTGGGAGTTTCATGGTCATGAGCCAGTCGTTCACTCCCTTGGGAAGTCCAGCCAGCTTTCCGACAAGAGTTGTCTTAACTGCAAACCCAACGCCTGCCTCACGTCCCTCCTCGCTGGGTCTGCCACTCCAGTAAAATGTGTAACCAGATCCTCTTTCACAGAGCTCTCCTTCTCCCGCGAGCCTGGTCTCGCTCAGGGCTGCGACGTCGATGCCATATCTAGCGAGTTCTTTACCAATCAGGGCTGTTCTCCTCTGAGGTCTGTCTGCATCGTCTCTGTCCAGGAGTGTGCGCACATTCCATGCGCCTAATATAAGAGGAAATATCCTCGTTTTCTTCTTTTTGTTTCGACCGCTGGTATGGGATGGATGACAAAAGTGACTTGCGCACTTTGTACAGATATTGTACAGATCACACGTGGTGTCAGTGGGTTACCTTATCTCTCACAGCGCTGATTTTGTTTATGGTGTGCCTCAGGGCTCCGTTTCAAGTCCAGTACTTTTTGTACTGTACACAAAGCCACTACTTATACTACTCGAAACACATTCAGTTAAAAGCCAATCATTTGCAGATGATATGCAGCTATACACCAACACTGACCCCTCTGATATTGACTCCACTGTCCAATTGATGAATGAGTGAATTGGTGAGGTAAAGTCTTGGATGACTTTCAGCAAGCTCAAGCTGACTGATGACAAGACTGAAGCACTCATCTTTTGAAATAATAAATCACGCAGTACTTTGTATCTTCAGAATTCTATTCAGGTAGCTAGTTCTAATATACTGTTCACAACATCAAATTGAAATCTTGACTACATTATTTCTTACAACATGTCTACCAACAACTTCACCAATCACATCTGTCGCTCTGCCTACACCGCCATCCGTCAGATAAGCTCAATATATCACTAACTAACAGTGCAACGAAAAAGCTAATCAGTGCTCTTGTTCTCACACGTATCGATTATTGTAAATCTCTTTTTTTAGGTGCGCCAAAAAATACATTGAAAAATGATAGAATGTCAATATTACTCCCCAACTTTACTCACTTAGTTTGCTTCCTATACAAGCACGAATTGCGGGCAATCAGTGGAATTCTCTACAATTACACATCCACAGTATTCCAACTATTAAGGCCTTCAAGACTACAGGCTAAACAATGGAATTCTCTACCATTACACATTCGTAGTATTCCAACTATTAAGACCTTCAAGACTACAGGCCAAACAATTGAATTCTCTACCATTACACATTCGCAGTATTCCAACTATAAGGCCTTAAAGATTACAGTAAACACATCTGTTCAAACTTTACTTCCAAAATTAATAAACAACATTTCTACTGATGATAAACGTAGCTAAGTGTAAAGTACGGTCATGTATGTGATTGTTAGGACGTGAATGTTTATTAAATGCATTGATACTTATATGTATGCTATTTTGTATGTGAATCTCTGTGAGCCCAGTTTCTTACTGATGCACAGCGCTATATAAATTATCAATTTATTATTATTATAATTATCTAATTGGTCCTTCACTTCAACTCTTCTCCTTTAAATAGGAATACAAAATCAATGAAACATTTTTCTTCTTATAAACTGTTTACCCTTTTGTTCAAATAAGAACAACATA
This sequence comes from Ampullaceana balthica, assembly GCA_944989445.1. Taxonomy (NCBI): domain Eukaryota; kingdom Metazoa; phylum Mollusca; class Gastropoda; family Lymnaeidae; genus Ampullaceana; species Ampullaceana balthica. The sequence continues at coordinate 63,202 of CALYLW010000934.1, read as the reverse complement.
GTTTAAGCCAAAGATGTTGCTGTTAATTTCATCATGTGCACACCATTCCAAGATTATAGTACTAAAATATGTCATGGTATGCAAGATTTAAAAAAAACATAACACAAATATTCATTCATTCCTGTGATTGTAAATGTACAACTAAATCAGATGTTGTTGTTGTTTTGGACTGGAAATAAACTCTCAAAGAAAACGTTTCTATTGTCATCATTATAGCTCGTGAAAACAGGACTATAATGTAGTGCTACTGAGATATTGACAAACATACTAATATGGGGGATATGATGATTGAAAAAAGTGCTGTTAAATATTCGTGTTGTAAAATGTTCCCTTTAAGCTGCGCGGCCCCGCACCTATCTGACCGACGCTGCGGAGGAGTTTAGAATCGCGGTGAAGCAAATTTAGTCAAAATATTGCACAAACAATGGATGCTTTCGCAACTTTTCAAACTAGTTTTTAACGCAATTTCCGTTGGTAAAACCGTTTATACATTTGAAATGTCTTTAGCACATGTTAGCTTGCACATGCAACTCCTCCTGAACCATACCAGATAGAGGGTTTTGGTCTTTGCAAGAAATGCTAAGGAGGTCCCAAGGATGTGCAAAGGCCAAAAAAAAATACCGAAAAGTGTTACTATATTTCCTGGAAAAAAAAACACGAAAAAATATCAGTATTTTGTCAATTTCTCGCTAACCATAACAGCTATATGGTTGAAACAAACGCCAAAACAATTGTTAATAATATTTAGAACAATGTCGGAGAAGGAATCTTTCAATCATCTCTTTTCGTTCGATTCCCTTAATTTTAGCAGCAATTTGTAGATAGCAATTGTTTTGTTTACTTTTAGAATTATAACATACAAATGACTTTTAATGTAATCTAGAATGATTTCCCTTGAATAAAAAAGTCTGAAATTCTTTGTTGGAAATTGCCTTTAAATACTCATTCCAGTTATTATTACTTGTGTTCCGATGAATGTACAATTTGTATAAACGTTCTATTATTTAAAAACTAGATTTTGAAGGGCGCCCACTTTTTGGGGGGTCAAAAGCCCAAGTAATTAATATAATAGTATTTTACTGTGAGAATCTTTAATATAAAGTTATCTTGCATACCTCCCATTAAAATATCATCTCAAACAATGACGTCATAACACAGCGTTAGGGAGCCAATGTTCTATTCTTAAAAAGAGAAGATTAGGATAAAGCAAAGAAATGCTTGCAAATTCATTTAACAATGTATCCCAATTATAGGGATCGAAGTAAAGTGGCATGCCACTTTGATAAAATAAAATTGTTTACGGCAAAAATGAATACACCAATGATAAAACAGACTAAATTAGTCAATAGTTATTTATTAAATTGCATGGTGTTAATATTTTTTAAAATAAAAACGATTTTTAAGATGAATCATTTTTTTCTAACTTAATATTACAATGCAAATTTTTAACGTACATTCAATGAAACATTTCCAAAACACAAAATATTTATATTATGTATCTTATTTTTTAAAAAATAAATTGTTATGGGTTTTTCAAATATTAATTAAGATTTTCAAATTTATTTCCTTTTTTTTCAGTTTTGTAACACTAACTCAGGATAAATACATCAGCACCGGTGCTTTGTAGTGCGTCATTTACGGGAAACACAATATCAATGCATGGCGAAGATAGTTAAATTAATTCGTAAACACAATAATATGCCTAGTTCTCCATTTTTATAGCTAAAGGATATTTTATTGCATGTGTGTATTTGTATATAGTTATTTGAAAACGCTAAATTGTTAGTATATTTCATGTTGAACATTTCACGGATGTATTATCTAAGAAATTTCACAAAGTAACTGTTAAAAAGCAACACTAACAAGAGTTGGAAGCTTACGTAGACTGCGTAATTAAAAGACACACTAGTGATTTACACGAGTTTTTTTTATGATAGTTTGGTAAATACAAACAGTCTCATGTCATTGAAATGATTTTTTTCTTACATAAATCATAACATAAATACCCATTATTCCTCAATCTTAAATATTAGTCCACTAGTAAGACTTTTAAGAAAGTTCTTACATTTATCTAAGGCGCCTTGAACAAAGTTTCGTGTCATTTCTTTACAGCACTCACACTGACAGAAGGCATAACTACATATCAAGATGTCATATTTAAAACAAAAATGATTCGCTTATTACATTATATATGATAAATAAGCAAATTAATATTTTTATTATAAAATAATGAAAGCTTGCAGACTTTTAGTTTTCAATTATGACTTAAACTAAAAGAAGAATCAGAAACAAAGTTCTATATTTTTCAACTGTTGTTATAGCTTACTTTTCAATTACATATGATACAATATATATCAATTTACTTTCTTTCAACCCTGACTAACTATGATTACAAAACTGATATTATATCACTTAGAATAGGACTGTGATAAAGCTTTTAAATAAAATACAAAATACACAAACAAATTGTTTTGTGATAACAATAATTTGAGCTAATAAATACATTTTCCACTAATGCCTTTATCAGTACAATTAGCATAAAGTACTTACTTACATAAGTAATAAAATCATATTTAAATTCTTAAGACATACTAATGTAAAAAAAAATAATTCATGTGCCTTCTCAAATAAAGGAATCCATACAAATTAAACATTTTTATTTTAAAATATGTAATCGCTATGTTGTAATAAGATCTACATTTCGCAGTAAAGAAACATGCAGCAAGAGCTACATTTAACTTCATGACGCGCCCATTTCTATACCTTCAAACCGGTAGTCAAACAATAAGTCTGCTTTATTTCCGTTTTAAATAAAATAGTACTTCAAAATCTTATTTTAAAAAATAATATTCAATAAATTATAAAAAATAGAGCAGTGATACAGTGACCTATATTGCATTTATTTTCTCTACCATATTGTCAGCTACTGAAATAGGCATCTGAAATTATCAAGTGTCTTAGTTATCATAGCACAAACTTTAAAAAAATATATAATTACAATTTTAGTGAAATTTATCTTAGTCTAGTCCTATTTTTTAAATTTCCCATCTGCTGTTATAAAAAGCAGCCATACGTTTCATTATTCTACTTTATATTTGAATATTGTTTCACTGATTTTATATTTATGAAGCCTTATTAAAATTCTTTTAAAACATAAAGTTTTTTAATGCTGTTATTTTTTTTTAATTACTTTAAAACATTTTAAGATTTTGTTAAGAAAATCGCTAATAAGAAATGAGTGTTTACTGTTAAATTGCATGTCAAGATCATTGATGCTTAACTTTACTTTAATAAGTAAGTTTATAGGAATGAGCAAGTAAAATTTAATTTGGAGAAATCTTGATTAGTGATTTGGGGATAAGGCATTTATTAGTAAGGAAAAAATGAAATTAATTAAATATCATTAAAAGATAAATATGGAGTTTGTGGAGAGGGGGTTATTATTGTATCAAACATTATTTAAACATTAAACAACATCGGTTTAATACAACCACAGGACTAGTATTAAATTGCATTGTATATTTATAGAGAGATATTATGATATTATAAGAGAGATAGTTACACACTTGTAAACATATACGCTCCCGCAAAGCACAAAGAAAAATCTTTGTTTTACAATATACTAGTTCAAAATTTGAAATATTTATTTAAGAGAGGAAATATTATTTTAGGAGGAGATTTTAATTATATTACAAGCCCTCTAGATACAACAAACCCTTATATCACAAGCGCTCTAGATACAACCAACCGTTATATCACAAGCCCTCTAGATACAACCAACCCTTATATCACAAGCCCTCTAGATACAACCAACCCTTATATCACAAGCCCTCTAGATACAACCAACCCTTATATCACAAGCCCTCTAGATACAACCAACCCTTATATCACAAGCCCTCTAGATACAACCAACCATTATATCACAAGCCCTCTAGATACAACAAACCCTTATATCACAAGCCCTCTAGATACAACCAACCCTTATATCACAGGCCCTCTAAATACAACCAACCCTTATATCACAAGCACTCTAGATACAACCAACCCTTATATCACAAGCCCTCTAGATACAACCAACCCTTATATCACAAGCCCTCTAGATACAACCAACCCCAATAGAAAAGGAAAAATACTAAAAGTAACAACATGGATAGAAGTATTACAATATATAACGAATACATATAAATTAGTAGACGCATACATAACACTTCAAGAACAACCTCCACAAGCAAAAACATTTGAGTCTGTTGATTCAGTTGAGGAAGTGGAAGAAGCCGTGCACTATCCGATAGAGTTGGAAGTGGAAGACGTCGTGCACTATCCGGTAGAGTTGTAAGGGGAAGACGCCGTGCACTATCCGCTAGAGTTGGAAGTGGAAGACGCCGTGCACTATCCGGTAGAGTAGGAAGTGGAAGACGCCGTGCACTATCCGGTAGAGTTGGAAGTGGAAGACGCCGTGCACTATCCGGTAGAGTTGGAAGTGGAAGACGCCGTGCACTATCCGGTAGAGTTGGAAGTGGAAGACGCCGTGCACTATCCGGTAGAGTTGGAAGTGGAAGACGCCGTGCACTATCCGGTAGAGTTGGAAGTGGAAGACGCCGTGCACTATCCGGTAGAGTTGGAAGTGGAATACGTCGTGCACTATCCGGTAGAGTTGGAAGTGGAAGACGTCGTGCACTATCAGGTAGAGTTGGAAGTGGAATACGTCGTGCACTATCCGGTAGAGTTAGAAGTGGAAGACGTCGTGCACTATCCGGTAGAGTTGGAAGTGGAATACGTCGTGCACTATCCGGTAGAGTTGGAAGTGGAAGACGCCGTGCACTATCTGGTAGACGCCGTGCACTATCCGGTAGAGTTTCTTCCCAACTCTGAATCCTCCAGACACTCCTGAGCACCATCTAATTTTGAAGGTTGTGGCACCAATAATGTTATTGCGAAACTCACTTTCTTAGAAACTTTGTAACGGCACAGGACTTCAGGTCACGTGTGTGCACAAAATCCTAATTGAGACATCTATTTTTACTGGCCATGGCTCAGTTGAGAAAATTTTATCCCTCGGATCTCAGTTATACCTTCTGATCTCCCATTTCAATTTAAGCACCTTCAATTTCCATTAAGGTTTTTTCTTCGAAATGACAATAAATAAGTCTCAGAAACACCCTTACAACAATGCCCATAAACAAGTCTCAGGGACACCCTTACAACAATGACAATAAACAAGTCTCAGGGACACCTTTACAACAATGACCATAAACAAGTCTCAGGGACACCCTGACAACAATGCCAGAGCCAATGATATTTTGTGTAATTTAGAAAATGATTTATTTCATTGATATATTGATGTACAATGTTACCTAGAAAATGATATAGTTAGCTAGTGTGAATGAAAGAATCTTGACAAAACTTCTGATATAAATACTTAAGAGCCTATATTAAAATACTGCCGTGCACTGAACTCATAATGTCCATTTCTACGGGGCCGAGGGCCACAAATGTCTTTGTTCGTAAATGTGAGATTTTATTCCCCATTTATTTTTATAAGATATTAAGAATTATAGATACATAGATCTCTTATTAAATTGATTGAATTAAATAGATGTTTCTAATATAACATCTTGCACCGCATGGGCCCCGGGGCCCCTAATGTTGTTTTTTGCAATATGAGCTATATAAAAATTAGTCTAAGCGTAAGCTACTAGTAAAATGAATGGATCTTGACCAAACTTGGTATATAAAAACATGAGATCACATATTAAAATACTGTGGGGCATTATCGCCTCAATCAACTCTGAATGACTTTGTCCATGTGTAAAACATACCTCTGTGTGTATATTTATCATACATAGAGAGATTAACTCTCTGTTCATTTATTGGTCATTCGTAAGTGAGAGTATATTGCACTATTTTAAATGAAAGTTCAAGTGAAATATTCAATTTCTTACAATTTATTTTATGTTTTACATGGCTTCATAAACCTCTTTTTATTACAATAACATTTGATACTATTTTTTCTTCTTCTTTCCTGCATATAATCATGAATTAAAAAAATAAAAATTTAAAAAATAAATGTAAAAATTAAATATTTTCCTAGATTAATACCAAAAAAAAAGCCGTTATTCCAGCTGCCTGCCGACCAGACAAGAGTGGGTAAATATCACGAGACACAACAATTATACCTTAAAACGTAAATCTTCCAGACCCCAATATGCATTCTCAATTCATAAACTACAGTTATCTTAGATATATTTCCTAAATTATTCCGTTCTATTAAGACTTAGGAGTATATAAATACTTTTTTTAATAAACGAAGAAATAATTTTTTGAAATTAACAAAATACTTTAAGGAATAGATTCGTTTTGTAAACTCAGTTAAATAATTATTGATCTTTGCATTATTTTAACTTTCTTTTAACGAGGTTATAGCTCGTTATTTTAGGTACATTTTTTATAGATACACGTTTACTTTATAATTGTATCAAGTTTGTATTTACAACATATATATATATATATATATATATATATATATATATTATTGTTGTATCTGCAGTCTACTTTAGATTGTGTAAATTATTTAAATCTGTATATGTGTGCATGTTTATAGAATCGTTGGAAATTGACAATGAAATCAGCAGTAATTGATAAATGAAAACTTTGCTTTATATTTTATCACATAAATGTTATTTAATTTTTTTTTAAATAGAGAAAGAATCACTTTTAAACTATATGAATGTATTAATATAATTTTTTTAAAGTAAAGAACAAGGCAAAATCTTTACATTACAACGATTTCTTGGTCTTATCTGATTTGTATTAAATTTGTATTTCCTGTCAGCATGCACTAAAAAGCACCAGAAGTGATCTATTTTTATAATGGTGTACGTAAAACAAATTAATCCGCAAGAGAAATGATAAGATCTTGAACAAATTTCTTTAACTTGTATTCAATGTTTCTATATAGTCTATGAGAAACAGTATTCTTGATTTCTATTACGTAAATATTATGTTTTACGTCACATGAAATTATACATAAAGAAATATTTAATTTTATCAAAAAGGGGATTTTTAAAATCATTTTAAATTAAAATTATGGAAGCTATGAATTTAATTTAATAACTATCAAAGTATTTGATGTCTGGTTGTTTTACACCGCGAATCGGAAACATGGTCGGTTTCGATCTTTTATTTTTATAAGTGGCTTGCCACTTAATTTCGTTCCCTTTAATGAGGAATACTGTGCCAATAAATTACTAGTTTCCTCTTATCCCTGGTATACACAGTGCTGTATTCACCTATAAGCTAAACAAGCTATAGCGTAGGGCTTATACCTATTCGGGAGCCCCCAAAAATTGTTTGATGAAGTTAGTGTTACGTTCTTACATGTTTTGTGATTGGTGCAACATCTTTTTAGTTCCAAGTCATAAAAACTCTTTAGACCATAGAACAGTTTCGATAACATATTTTACAAATAAACGTGTCAAATAAATGTTCTTGAACGAGTTGTCGCAGACATAATTTCTACGGCAGAGAGTGGCATATCTGTCAGATGAGATGTATGTAGGCAAGAGTATACTTTAATTTCAGATTTTTAAAAATGTTTCATGGATGTGTTAGATCATGTTAAAGAAAAAGCTAAGGGAAAAATGATTGAAGTTGAAAACAAGAAATTCAGATTTAAAGAAGGCGTAGAAATGATGATGAAGAAGATATTTGCAAAAGCAAATATAGAAGAAGCCATATAAGTGATGATTGAGATGACGATTTTGAGAAACTTGACCCAAGAGACAAGTTCAGATTCAAAACATTTGGTAAATTTATTAGAATTAAGTCTTGTACAGAGAGCATCAGTACGCAATAATGCTGCAAAAATGTTTTTAATCTTTAAAAAATGAGACGATACAGCAGAAATGATTTGTGAAGCACTAAGAGCTCCCAAAAAATATCCTGAAGATGTGGACATGGCATAATATAAAATATGTCCCTTTAGTCATAATTAGGAAGGTGGGTCTTAGAATTTATGGGATCTTTTATTCCAATAATCAGACACAGACAAACACTGAAATATGGAGGAATATTCAACAATCCATTAAAACAATTATTAACAGAAACAACTAAACAGCACAAACAATTTTTGGAAGGAGCACAATAATAAACACATATGTCATCCCCAAAACAATATATACAGGAACAATATGGGAACCCCCACCAACAATTTTATAAGAAATTAACTCACACATAACTAAATACATATGACAAGGAACAATACACAATATCAAACATACAACACTAACACAATCTAAGCTAGATGGACGAATAAACTTGCAAGACTTACAAACAAAAATACAAGCATGAAGATTAAAATTTATAGGACAAGCCTTTAGGAAAAGATCAGAAAATACATTCACACATAATTTATTAGGAATCAGATTAGGACATTTAATAACAATTGATATCAGCACTGCACATTACATGGGTAGAAATCAATCACAATTTCATACAGCATGCATCAAAGCAATAAAAGGTATTGAAGAAGTATTACACAAAACAATCAAAGAAATATAAACACATTTAATAAAAAGACAAGCAACACCTCTGAACAATAGAATTGGATTGAAAAAAAGATTATGGAATTACAAACACTGAGGAAACTTTTAAAAATACACATATCAAAGAAATACCAAATAAAGAAAAAGAAATAACATACAGACTAATTTACAATACAACACCAGTCTCATCAAGGAAATATAAGGACAGAGGGGCAAGAATAGGCTGTCCACTCTGTAGGTCAGGAGCTGATGAGACTGAACAACATTTATATCTCACATACAATACAATTTTACAAACTAAATTCACACTTCAACAATTGATACAAGCAGGCACAATACACAAAGCAATAACACTAAACATAATAACAGACTATATAAACAAGAAACAACAAACAATAAGCTTAAAGATACTTTCACAATACAGAAAACACATATGGCATCACAGATTGAAGGCATTTTGTAACAATTGTAATAATGGTAAATAACTCTTAATGCCTTAGTGTACGATATCATGATTGTATGAGTTGTTGTACTTGATTAATAAAGACGGAAGTTGATTATGACATGATCATGGCCGGTGTCCGTTTAAATCATTACATTGGCGACGAGGTAAATTTCTAATCAGAATCCACGAACATCTTCGTCAAATATAATCCAAATATCTTTGGATAAGAAGACATATGATCTAAAAGGATTGATAAGTATTGAAAACGGATTTTAATTAATTCGATTACTTAAATCAAGATTTAAATCTAAATCTAGCAAGGAGACACAATTTACAACATGGCTTTCGCACAGCTACCAGCCTACCCTGAATTCGATACGAAGTCAGATGGTGTGGCTACTCGATGGTACAAGTGGGTGTCAAGGCTAACAAATAACTTGTTTGTGGCATACAATGCCACCGATGAAAGCAGAAAAAAGCTCTCCTACTAACATATGCAGGTAATGATCTTAATGATATAGTCGAATCGCTACCGGACTCGGAAACAACTCCAACACCGGATGAATCAGTGTTTGATAAACTCATTCAAGCATTGAATAGTTACTTTAATCCAAGAGTAAACAAAGAGATTCAAAGATATGCTTTTAGACAGCTCCACCAACAAACTGATGAAATAGAAACCTTTTACACTGAGCTAAAGCAGCTAGCACCATCGTGTGAGTTCCATAGCCCTGACGAAGAGATAAAGTCACACCTAATAGCTGGTTGTAAATCATCCAAGGTACGGGAAAAGGATTAAACAATCCTAACATTTTGCTGACAGACTTGTTACAGTTTGCCAGAACCTGTGAAATCACGCAAAAACATGCAAAGCAGGTAGAAGGAAATAAATCTCTTAATAAAATTAGATCTACTCCTACTCCTAGTTCCACTAATAACAGCCAACCCAAACAATACATTTATAGATCTACGCCAAAACAAAACAGAGTTCCTACCTCTAAATATAAGAATTGTGGAAGAGCATGGCCTCATGAACGTGGTCAGAAGTATTGTCCAGCTTTCAATAAACAATGCAGAGCATGTGGCAAAAACAACCACTTTGCAATGGTTTGCAACAGCGCAGCCAGACCAGCATTTCAACCGAAACGCACCCCACACCAGAAACAACGTTTTAATAAGCATGTTAGAAACGTGAATGACACTTTAGAAGAAAACTACGTGTTCATGTCCACCATCCAAGGCATATGTCTACCTTTATTTGATGTTACAATCAACGGGAGCATGATACAAGCATTAGCTGATTCTGGAGCAAGCATCAACATTCTGCCAGAACATGTATTTAAAAAGCTAACTTCCAAACCTCATCTGAATAGTAGCAAAACCAAGATATTTCCATTTTCATCAAGTCAACCACTAGATGTTATAGGGAAATTCAATGCATCAATATCACACAAGAATATTGACATATCTGCGATTTCCTTGTTGTGAAAACAAAAGAAATACCCATAATTGGTTGGAAAACTTGCCTTGAGCTTCAACTTCTTCAGAAAGTGACTGCAGTGAGCAACTGTGAAATTTCTGCACAGTTCCCAGACATATTTACAGGACTAGGCAAGCTGAAAGATCATTCAGTAAAACTTCATATTGATGAGACAGTCCTACCAGTTGCGCAACGCTACAGAAGAATACCATTCCATATGCGAAAACAGTTAGAAAATTATCTCAAGAAAGAAGAAAGCATGGGTGTTATTGAAAAAGCTACAGGAGCAACACCATGGGTATCACCAATTGTCATTGTTCCTAAACCTAAAAGTCCAGACCAGATCCGTGTATGTGTTGACATGAGAGCACCTAATACAGCTATCAAACGAGAACGTCACAACATGCCAACTTTAGACGAACTCTCAACAACGCTTTCTGGATCTGCAGTTTTCAGCAAACTAGACTTAAATCAAGGCTACAACCAGATCGAACTGGATGAAGAATCTAGATACATTACAACTTTTGCTACACACAAAGGTTTGTACAGATTCAAAAGACTAAGTTTGGAGTAAACAGTGCTGCTGAGATTTTTCAAGAATCCACCCGACAAGCTTTAAATCGTCTAAATGGAGATATCAACTTTAGTGATGACATCCTGGTATATGGACGAAACAAATCAGATCATGACAGTAATCTTAAAAATGTATTTCAGAGACTTCGAGAGAAGAACTTGACCCTAAATGCAAATAAGTGCAAGTTTAGACATAATTCAATAGAATTTCTTGGGCATATCTTCACTGCAAAAGGCATGAATCCATGTCCCAAAAAACTTCAAGACATTATAAATATACAATCACCAAAGACAATCAGTGAAGTGAGAAGTCTCATAGGCATGATGAACTTCTGTGGATCATGATTCGTTCCTGATTATGCTACATTAACTCATGATCTGAGACAGCTAAAGCAGAAGAATAGTGTTTTCAAGTGGACAAGAAAAAATGACAAGATACTACAAACATTGAAAGAAAAACTTAAAACCTCTGCAAATCTAGCCTACTTTGATCCACCAAAAGAGACTCAAATATTTGTAGATGCAAGTCCAGTTGGGATCTCAGCTATCTTAACACAGAGCACTCAAAACCAGCATCCCCAAACAGTTCAGTACGCTAGTAGAGCTCTCACACCAACTGAACAAAGATACTCTCATACTGAGAGAGAAGCACTTGCAGTTACTTGGTCATGTGAACATTTTCACATTTATCTATATTGCTCTCCATTATTCACCATCTACACTGATCACAAGCCATTAGTTACACTTTTTGGAAATCCTAAGACCCAACTTCCAGCAAGAATTGAGAGATGGGTGATGAGATGCCAAGCTTACAACATGAAAATCAAGTACCAAATTGGTAAAGACAATCCTGCTGATTATATGAGTAGACATCCGGCTCATCATGCGTCAAGTACAAGAGAAGAGAAAATTGCTGAAGAATATATCCAGTATTTAACTGACAATGCTATACCAAAGGCTATGACCTTACAAGTTTCTGACAAGACTGCTAAAGATCCTACTTTGCAAGCCTTCATCAAATCACTTGAAACAGGACAATGGTACAGACATACCACATCTGTCCCAGTTGAAGAAGTAAGAACATTTGATACACTCAAGCAATGTGCACGAGAATTGACAGTCACTCAAGATGGAATTCTTCTCAAGTCCAAACAAATTGTCCTACCGACATCAATACAGAAACAAGCTGTTGATTTAGCAAACAGTGGACACCAAGGGCAAACAAAGACTTTAGCTTTGCTATGTGAGAAACTTTGGTTCCAAGGCATGAATGCCGCAGTTGAGAAAAAGGTTAAAAACTGCAGAGCTTGTCAAGTTGCTACACATCACGTCATTAGGCAAAATGATGCCAGAGCAAAAGCTTCCATGAAGCACTATGCTGACAAGAAACAGTACGTAAAACCTTCAACTATTCAACCCGGAGGTAATGTGCTAGTCAAAGACACAAGATCTATTCGACCATTAACTCCTTATGAACCAATATCTTATACTGTCACACACAAGAAAGGTACTATGGTTACTGCTCAAAGAAATGAAAAAACCATCACGAGAAACAGCAGCTTCTTCAAACAGTCACCACGAGCGCCCACATCAGCTGACCTAATCGAAGAAGAAGAACTTTCTACTGAACCAACAGTCGATATCCCAGATGAGATTACAGTCGAACCTGTCCCCGCAGCTGACGTCAATTTACCTAACCATCAGTTGCAGCGTCCCAGAAGAACTCGAAAGAACAGACCGGTATAGAGACTACCACATGTGCTAATTAATCACTACTCTTTTAGTGAAAAGAAAAAAACGAGCACGTTCATCGTTTTAATCGTTCGTTTCTCGATGGGCATCACAAAGATAACAACCAGGAATGCCCCAACGTTTTAACAAGACTAAAGCTCGTTAATGTCTTGTCGTCTTTATTTTTTTTTAGATCTTATTGATCTTCAACGTTTGTTGTAATGGTATGATAATGCCATTCAAGATAAATCGTTTCATCGAAAAGTGTTATACATAATCATTAATATTTAATGTTAAATTAGAAGAAAAAAAATAATATTTGTCTGTAAGGAAGATAAGTATGAAGACATAAATCAGTTCATTTTTAACGTCAGTAATATTTAAATATCATTATAAGTGAATAAAACAAGATACAATAGTATTCAATTAATCCATAAAGAAACATTTGGTTACTTTATCAAGAACACCACACAAGTTTAAAAGACTTTTAATTTTAAGCATTAATTAAACTTAATATTATCAGAAATAACAATTGGACATTTTATCAAGAATAGACACCAAGTCCTAAATACATTAAGTTTGATTTTTATAAATGACATTTAGATAATGTAACTTCTTTTGTATCTGAATTGTCACATCATTGCTTAATTTTAAATTCTCCTCACTACAAGGTAATCAAGAGTTCTTTAAGCTCATTCTGTGTTAAAGTTAAACTTGTATTTCAATTATAAATAGATATGATTTCATATCCGAGAAAAGGAGGAATGTAATAATGGTAAATAACTCTTAATGCCTTAGTGTACGATATCATGATTGTATGAGTTGTTGTTCTTGATTAATAAAGACCGGAAGTCGATTAGGAGATCATCATGGCCGGTGTCTGTTCAAATCATTACAACAATCACAATTACACCAACATAACATTAGAACACATTTTTAGACAAACAATACAAAAAATGATTGAAAATTTACAAGAGATTAATTAAAATTTAAGAAAAATGTATGATATGTATTTTATTTTGTTTCTATCAGAAATGTTTTAAATATAGAAAAATGGTCTGTCACTTAAATTCATAACACTAATGGTATAATTTTGATTCTATGTGAATACTATGTTTATACTATGCCATTTAGAATAAGTTATGTTGTATCATGATGTACATAATTTTATTAATATACATGGCTACTGTGTATCTTTGATGTAAAATGAGTTTCTGTGAGCAATTTAAAAAAAAATAATTTATACAATATCAGATGGACATAAGAGAAAACTTTTACCACAGACTTAACACAATTTATTCCCAGTGTACATGAAAAGAATTACTTATTACATGAAGACATTTTAATTACACTAATGACGCAATAGATTCCACAAGCACAATGTAACTTAAAATGAAATAATTTTTAAAAACTTTGGTCAGATAGAAATAATAAAATACATTACAGATACATAAAACCTAAACTGATGCCTACACAGAAAAACATCCTAAAGAAAGCAACAAAACCAACTATAGCATTCTACTTACAACAAGCGCTGAGGCTGGGTAGGTTGTATGTACCAACATTTCCACAAACTAAAGGGCGCCACATATCCCAGAAAAATATAGAAACATACATTAAAGCAATTAAAATACAGATACATGAATTAAAATAGATAGTATGTCCCTCTGCGATTGGAAATGTGACAATGAACTTCTAGATTCTAGAAAATATGCAATATCTAGAAATAATGCAACACATAATTAATTTGTGTGTGTCCCATAGCACATAATTAACCAATACAAAAATAGCCACTGTTATAGGCAGACAATTGTGACTCTTCAAAACAATTAATTAAATCCTATTTTACACGCTTTTATTTAAGTCACAATGTTTGTATGTTGTATCCACCCTTCCTTCAAATCTTGAAACGTAAAATTAAACCACTTTTGATGGACAAAGAGATCTCAAAATTTTACCACAGATAGATCTTGGATGACAATGCATTGTATAAAAATTTCAGATCGATCGAATGTACCGTAATGAAATTAATCAATTTTTAGTTTATCTCTATTTATCACTATTTCGAATGTATAGTCGTCTGCTAGAGTTTACCTCCACGACTCACTGGTTTCACTCTAGCCCTAGTAGATTCCCGTGTTTACATCAAGGGCAGGGGAAATCAGCGCGTTTCAGTCTGTAAATGTTTGTAAATAAAAGCGTGTCCTTTTTAAAAAGAGATGTTTTTACATTTTATTATTACACGCTTTTATTTAAGTCACAATGTTTGTATGTTGTATCCTTCCTTTAAATCTTGTAACGTAAAATTAAACCACTTCTGAGAGTCCTAGAGATCTCAAAATTTTACCACATATAGATCTTGGATGACAATGCATTGTTTCAAAATTTCAGATCGATCGAATGTACCGTAATTAAATTAATCAATTTATAGTTCTATTTATCACTATTTACAATGTATAGTCGTCAGCAATAGTTGACCTTCACGCCTCACTGGTTTCACTCCAGCCCTGGTTTACCGAATTCCCGTGTTTACATCAAGGTCAGGGGAGATCAGCGCGTTTCAGTCTGTAAATGTTTGTAAATAAAAGCGTGTCCTTTTTAAAAAAAAGATTTTTTTACATTTTACTTATTACTTATTTATGATACACACACTTTACTTAGTTAATAATCAATGGATTCAATAAAAATATTCTTTCTTTAGAAACAATAAATATATTTTCATTGCTTGGAGCGATTTATAGTGAAAATGACTTTACATCATGGTATACATATTACTATATGTAGAATGCTACAACAGACATTCAAGGGTTAAATGTATTTATTTATAAATGTGTACAATTCATTGTTTTCGCTACATTAAAAATAAGATATTGAAATTTAGCTATTAAGAACAATGCATTAAATCTAACTTTTTTTAAACATTAATAATTAATTTTTTTTAATTACAAAAAAAAATAATTATGATAAACTAAATACTGCAATATTTAGATACAATTTGAAAATATTTATGAATTGAATTATTTCCCATGATTGCAATGAATCTTTCATATTTATTTGGACACAGACGTCATAATAAAGGTTATATAGAGATTTATTGCAACCATGCACAAAATAATAATTTGTTTATTATTATTTCAATTTTACAAAAAAAAACACAACCTATAGCATCATTTTAATTTTTTTTTATATTTAGAATAATTTAAACAATAAAAACAACAAAAAGTAGAAAAGTGCTTAGTTAGAAACTAAAGACTAAGACTGGTGGTAACTCTGCGATTAGTACATTGGTATTAATTTCGTACTCTTTATTAAACAATTGGTAAGTCGCTCAATCCTAACATCTGTAGATGACGTCATTAGTTCTTACATAAACAATTAATTTGTGTTGTGAAAAAATTGTTATTTTTGGTGTCTATGATTGTAGTTGTTGCTGACATTGACAGGACGGGGATGAATTGGCGTGCTGTAGTGGTCAAATAAAAAAAATGTTATTCAAAAAGTGTATGTGTGAGGCTGTCAGGACGTCACAAAACAACGAATATTTCTGCATAAAGTGTATGTGTGAGGCTGTCCGGACGTCACATAACAACGAATATTTCTGCATTAAGCCTTCTTCAGTGAACAAACAAAATCAACAGCTAATAGCAGTACGAATATAAAATAAAACTTAGCTTTAGTGTTATGTCCAGTTATCGATCAACCAGAGAGACTAAACAAAGAGTAGTAGACATTTTTAATATAAGGCACTGGTAGTCCTATAAGGCAGTGGACCCCAAACCCCAGGGCCACGAACCGTACTGGGCCGGGGAACAAATAGTACCGGGCTGTGGAACAAATAGTAGAGGGCCACCAAAGGAAGATTAAATTATTTACATTTTATTTTTCAGTTGTGTATTTCTCTCGGGGTTGGGCGTCTTTACATACACAGAAGGCAAAAACGTGAAACGTGTTTAGGCGGAACATCGTAAAAAAAACATCAATGACACGTTAGCACAGTGGCCTACAATCAAGTTTTCTCTCTTTTGTCTATTGATGGGTCACTCTTGTTGGTAAGCTGATCTACTTCTATTTCCGTTTTTTTTTGTTTCGTTTTGTTTTCAAAACTTTCGTTGATACCTCATCAATGATGTGATTTGAAAGTTTCTCGTGTTGACGCTAGTACTATTGCGGATTAAAAAAGGGTGGGGGGATTTAACGGGCTAAAGTCAGGGGCCCTCGATGATTTTGGGGCCCCAAAACTTAGTATATTTTATAATAAAGTTGGACAAATGTTTCCATGAATCACTGAAAATATAATAAATTTATTAAATCAATAAAATCTTATCTATTAATATGATCGCAATTCGGACCCGATAGTCTTTGTAATAAAAAACCTGATTTCATAGGCTCAACAAGAGAAAACATTCAAGAATATTGTTTATATTTTTTAAATGTACAATTTCAGACAAACTCTCCTGGTTGTATGGAAGTGCGTCGGCTTGTGGTGCAGGCGATGTAGGGATATATTTCCAGTGGTGGGGTTATTATTTTTTAAATGCCTTTTTACACTCAATTTTAGGATACCGGCAAACGGTTATCTCTTCGTGTTTGGTTTTTTCATGATTAATCTTTTGGCTGGTAGGCCGATCCCGTAGTACAGACAAAACATGACCAAGGAACTAATCGACTATTTAGTTACAAGTTACAGTCTTATATAAGCTGCTAACAATCATTTTTTTTTAATGGACGCTGGCTGGTTAGGTCCCCAGTTTGAATTGCAGCCAGGGGCACCGTGTAGTCTTATTCTGTGCAGCCAGGGGCACCGTGCAGTATTAATCCATGCAGCCAGGGGCGTCGTGCTATCTTAATCCATGCAGCCAGGGCACCGTGTAGTCTTAATCCATGCAGCCAGGGGCGCCGTTCAGTCTTAATCCGTGCAGTATTAATCCGACCCTGAATTCCAAACTTTGTTAACTTCTATCTGGGATGGTTGCAATATGCTACGAGTTAGCTAGTTGATACATATGATGTGACACTGTACTTACAATAATTGTCAACTTCTGTCTGTCTAGGAATCTCAACAGATTTCTATTGAATAATATGCATTTAACATTTTCTTTCATTCTAAATGAAGTAGTGCAGTTCTATTTTTTTATTTCCTGTTATAATGGTGTTACATACATTTACATATATGAATTTAACACATTTAAAGATATTTTTGAAATATCAAATACTATCAAAGTATAATACGCCTTACATAGGTTGCATAACTGAAAAGGGATTATAAAACAAGAAGAATACATCTTTCTAAATACTTTCAGAGTTTAAAAATAGAAAACATTTATTTCAAGTCCACCTTTTCAAGAAGAGACTAAAAAACAAAACCTTCAGACTTTTCCTTTTAATCTGATGAAGTTAAGTGTATCTGTAGTTTAAAAAAAAACTGAATTATTGTATATGGCAAGTTGTTAGTGATGAAAACAACGACATCTATTTGTTCATTTACCTACCTTTGAACATTATTGGAAGAAAAAAAAGGAACATGAACCTAGAAAATTGCAAAACATTTACATGTTCATTGAAAATGATATATTATTTTTTCAAAAGATTCTAATAAAGATCTGTTTTCAAATAAAGTGTACAAGATTATTAATAGTGTAATGCAGGTTGAATACTTCAATAATAAACGAGATTGTTGTCAAACTCCACGTTTAAATAAATATAATGTGCAACAATTGTCCCTTTCTCTGGTATATTGTACAGGAGCGTCCACACGTCCACACGTCCGCTCTGCCCTTAGGAGAGTATGGCTAGGATTTTCCCACCAATTGTAACTAACACCACTACCCTCACATAGTGCTTATATTTCCCTATGTTAATCATACCGTTTCAGTGAATTCTATGTGTAAAACTTATTTATTACTTTAAATGTTAATTTAAATTTATCCCAATCATCAGAAATGAGTAAAGTTGATTTATATGTACAAACTGTTTATTACTGCATAGACGCGTAGATTTTATTGTACTTCAATTGACAACTAAATTTGTATACATGTCGAAATACGTTCGTTTGATGCTACTTTAAATGGAAAGAAAAAGTTATTATTATTTAAAATTAAAGAATCATTTTAAATTAAACTTTTATTATTTCACTACAATGACATTTAAAGCTTTACCTTAAAATATAATGCTTATTCAAAATTTAGTAGCTATTAACATTATTTTTTTTAAAAACATCCTAATTATTTCCCTTGATCCCATAAATACACTTATTATGACTCATTATATCAAGAGAACTAAGCTAACAAGACGAACATAATAATACGTTCGGTTTCTTGAAATAACAAATGCTGTAATTGAACAATACTTTTATTTGTATGAGAATTAAGAATAACAATTCAAATAATAACGAAATGGTCTTATTTTGTTTATAAACTATTGGTCGCTAAACGTTTATATAGGTAACTGATGTCATTACTTCTGCTCTACACAAGTGTTTCTAAATTTTATGTTTTTATGTGAAGTTGTACTTCCTATCTTACACAAACACATTATATAATTAAAACAAGAAATTAAAGCTTTATTAATTTGACTAATACCAAAAGAATTGGTGACATACTTTTTTTTAAAGCAGTTTGGTGGTGGGGGGGGGGTAGAGGTGTTGCCGCGGAAACCTGAAACTTTTCTCTTCGCTACTTAAATCTATTTTAAAATACTGTGTAAAACATTTTAAAATTGTGGTTTGTAGTTTAGTTGCTTCAATAGTAAGTGCGATTGTTTAGGAGCAATTACATTCATATATTGCCACAAAGGAAAAGATGGTATAAAAATAACTCACCAAGCTTGCTAAGAAGAAAACGAATTAAAAATGGGAATAATATGAACTGAATAACAGTTAGGCTAATGGGTTGC
The DNA here is from genome assembly GCA_944989445.1 of Ampullaceana balthica. Taxonomy (NCBI): domain Eukaryota; kingdom Metazoa; phylum Mollusca; class Gastropoda; family Lymnaeidae; genus Ampullaceana; species Ampullaceana balthica. The sequence continues at coordinate 43,539 of CALYLW010000934.1, read as the reverse complement.
ACATTTGTAAGTATATAGAGGGACACATTAAAAACGTATAAGTATATAGAGAGGCACCATTGTGACCCTTTGTAGGTTAATTATCATTGTTTGGGGCATGCATTAAAATATATATCCCTACTATTGGTGGCACTAACTCGAGCTAAGCCACTGTTAATATTATTTTTTACCAAAATTTAAGCTAAACATTTAGGTTAAATTTTAAGTCCAATCAGTGTTAGTAAACTATTGAACTTATATTAAAGGAATTTTAAGAACAGACAAATCATCAAACTTATATATTAATATAAGATTTATTGAAACGACGTATAGCATTTGCGTGTCGCACTGAGAAAATGTTGTTTTGTTTTAAATTTAAACCGGGCAGGTGGGATAAGATTAAATTTATTTAGAGAAAATTACATTAATAACTGCATTCGATGCGTGTAGGTAAAGATTAGTGATTAAAACAACTGCAAATTTTTGTTAGGTGGGAGATTTATTTACCTTTAAGAGTAGACAATATTGTTTAGACTTTCCGGAATAAAAAGATGGATTGAAAAGAAATTATCGACGTTTTTAAAGATAAAAAAAATGTTACAAACAGGAGAATTAGGAACTAGGAGAGAAATAAACTACTAAAGAAAAATTAAATATAAGTTCTATGCATGAGTAGTAACACATTTTGTGAACATCAATATTGTTGTCATTATGGAAGAATAATACAATTAGCAGAAATTACACTGCAATGTAAACAACAAAGACAATGTAACTAAGCATTGTTAACGCAATTTCAAATGGGACAAATTGCGTTTATATATTTGGAATATCTGTCCTGTCATTTCGAGCTTGCACAAGCAACTCCTCCTGAACCATACCAGATAGAGGATTCATGTCTTTGCAAATATGTTAATGAAGTCCCAAGGATGTGCACGGGCCAAAAAATTTCCTAAAAGGTATACTGGATTCTCTGGAGAAAAAAAAGGAACAATATTAGTATTTTGTCAATTTATCTGCAACCATAACATCTAACGAGTTGAAACAAAACAAAACAATAGCTAATTATATTTAGAACAATGTTGCAGAAGGAATCTTTCAAACATCTCTTTTCGTTCGACTCCCATAATTTTAGCAATATTTTGTAGATAGCAATTGTTTTGTTTACTTTTAGAATTATTAATTTCAAATGACTTTTAATGTAATCTAGAATGATTTCCCTCGAATAAAAAAGTCGGAAATTCTATGTTGGAAATTGCCTTTAAATACTAATTCCAGTTGTTATTACTTGTTTTCCGATGAAGGTATTATTTGTATAAACGTTCTATTATTTAAAAACTAGAGGTTGTAGGGCGCCCACATTTTTAGGGGGTCAAAAGCCCAAGTAATATAATATTTTTTAATGCGAGAATCTTTCATTTAAAATTATCTTGCACACCTCCCGGTGCACACCTTGTATTAAAATATCAGCTTAAACAATGACGTCATGGCATAGCGTTAGGGAGCCAATGATCCAGCCAGTGACTTGGACTATTATATTATTTATAATTAGGAAGACTAGGATTAGCAAATTCTTGCAATTCATTTAATAATGTATCCCTAATTATAGGGATCGAAGTTAAGTGGCATGCCACTTTGATTAAATAGCAGTTATTTTTTTAAATATATTGGCACACTATATATAAAACAGACAAATTTAGTCATTAGTTATTTATTAAGTTGCTTGGTTTTAATATTTTTAAAAATAAATATGAGTTTTAAGATTAATGCTTTTTTTTCTAACTTAATATTACAATTCAAATTTTCAATGTAGTTTCAATGGAACATTTACAAAGCACAAATTATTTATGTTATGTATCTTATTTTTAAAAAATACATTATTATGGGTTTATCGAAATGTAAATTACGATTTTCACATTTATTTCTTTTTTCAGTTTTGTAAAACTAACTCAGGATAAATACAACAGCACCGGTGCTTTGTAGTGCGTCATTAACGGAAAACACAATTTCAATGCACGTCTAAAATGATTAAATTAGTTTGTAAACATAACGTGTTCTCTCCGTAATATGCTTATTTCTACATTTTGATAGTTAAAAGGATATTTTATTGCATGTGTGTATTTGTATATATAGTTATTTGAAAAAGCTTAATTGTTAGTACATTTCATGTTGAGCATTTCATGGTTGTATTTTCTAAGAAATTTCACAATATTAACTGTTAAAAAGCAACACTAACAAGAGTTGGAAGCTTACGTAGACTGCATAAATTAAAAGAGAAACTAGTGATTTACCCGAGTTTTATGATAGTTTGGTAAATACAAACAGTCTGATGTCATTGAAATGATTTTTTCCTTACATAAATCATAACATAAATACTCCATTCTTTCATCAATCTCACATATTTGTCCACTAGTAAGACTTTTTAAGACAGTTCATACATTTACTTAAGGCGCCTGAAACAAAGTTTCGTGTCATTTCTTTACAGCACTCACACTGACAGAAGGCATAACTACATATACCAATGTGCTATTTAAAACAATAATGATTCGCTTATTACATTATATATGATAAATAAGCAAATTAATATTTTTATTAAAAATAATGAAAGCTTGCAGACTTTTAGTATTCAATTCTGACTTAAACAAAAAGACAATCAGAAACAAATTTCTATATTTTTCAACTCTAGTCATAGCTTACTTTTCAATTACATATGATAAATGTCTATCAATTTACTTTCTTTCAACCCTAACTAACTATGATTACAAAAAGGATATTATATCAATTAGAATAGGACTGCGATAAATCTTTTAAATAAAATACAAAATACACAAACAAATCTTTTCATGAAAACAATAAATTTTAGCTTATAAATACATTTTCGGCTAATGCTTTTATCAGTACAATTAGCATAAAATATTTTCTATTTGAAAATAAGTATGTTTCAAATCACGTTTATTGTCATTTAAGTATTTATTATTTATTTAGAGAAGATCTACATTGTAATATCGTAACCCGCGTGAAGCATTTGTTAAAAACGTTTAACTGGCCATCAGATTAAAAAATAACATTTTTAAAATGTATTTTTAAAAAATCCCTCAATTGACTGATGGGCATCCCGTAAGAAAGAGGTCGGCAAACAGAGGTAAATAACCTCATCTGGGGGTCAAAAAAGGGAATTCTTGGGGGTAATGCAGACTCATTTGGGACATATAACATCCACTACAATCCACTAGATATATGAAAATACGTCATGTGTACATGTACGCTTGGAACATATGCCCATTATTGAACCGGTTCATTCCAGAAAATGCATTTTTTTAAAATTTGAAAACTATGTAGATTTCTTACCTACGTACTATACGAAGACACCTAAATCTACCCTACTTTCATTTATATTGACACGAGTGACAATAATCTTAATCCACATGACTTGTCTGAATCACGTATCATTTCTGTGATAGTTAAAATTAATGCCTTAAAACTGAGCTAAGAAGAAAAGTGTTTTGTGCTCCTCTCGAATTGTGATGTCATGATTTTGATGCATTCAATAAAGTTAATGAATACTTGACTAATTTTAAATTTGCTCATTTACCATTATATCTAGAACAGTTCTTCTCAAACTTTTTAGTATGGCGGACCGGCAGGAATTTTGTCCATTGCACTAGTGACCGGTGCACTATTTTCCCTGCACTGACAATTTTTTCTGTTCTTTTTTTGAGAACATCTGCGGAATAGCAGCGGCTGGCCCATGGATCGGCACCGGTCCGCGGACCACCACTTTGAGAAGCACTGATCTAGAAGACTAGAATGACCAAGGGGCCTTTGACCAAAAACCAATCGAACAATTATATCAAACTTAAAACGTTTTTAATTCTATCAAATATATTCCCTCCCCCCTCTCCCCTTGTAAAGAAAAAGGATATTCCGTGTCGTTTTTACTTAAAATATCTACACATAATCCTATTAAGAACATTTTTAGACACTTGTCATGCTTATAAAACTCACTAGTAGCATTTTCGGGGGGGGGGAATGGGCTAACGACGCTCCCCCCAAATCCCAAATTCATATGAGCAGGACCTAGAGTCTGGGGTTGTAACGCACACATAAACTTGTACATTTTGGGGTAACGGGCGAAAAAAGTTATGCCATGAGAGAACCAAACGGAGCTGCGGTTACATCACAAATGCTTTGATGTCAACATCAAACGACGCAGTGTAACAATTTCATACGTTATCTTGTGGATTCTCAAACTTAAGGATTATAATTAGATTTAATGTTCGTGTCTTGATTGCTTACGCCAACCAGCGTCTGATGGCCTACCGACCGGCACATTGAGAAGCACTGATTTTAAAAAAAAAGTCATTAAATAAATTGTACGCGACCAAATATTTCAGTGGAAGTTTTATTTAAAGTTACACTTTTGATGTGACGTCACATTTCTTCAACCCCCCTCCCTCCCCCTCGTGACGCATCGCCACAAAAGTGTGACCCCCTCCCCCCTCTAGGTGCGTGACGTCATTTATGGACGGCCCCTTACTTACATACGTAATAAAATTATATTTAAATTATTAAGACATACTAATATTTAACAAACAAAAAAATACATGTGCCTTCTCAATAAAGGAATCCATACAAATTTTAAAACATTTTTATTTTAAAATATGGAATCGCTATGTTGTAATAAGATCCACATTTCGTAGAAAAGAAACATGCAGCAAGAGCTACATTTAACTTCCTGACGCACCCATTTCTATACCTTCAAACTGGTAGTCAAACAATAAGTCTGCGTTATTTCCGTTTTAAATAAAATAGTACTTTAAAATCTTCTTTTAAAAATTAATATATAAATAAATTTTAAAAATAGAGCAATGATACAGTGACCTATGTTGCATTTATTGTATCTACCATATTTGTCAGCTACTGAAATAGACATATATATAACATGTCTTAGTTATCATAGCGGAAACTGAAAAATATAAATAAAATTTTAGTGAAATTTATCTTAGTGTAGTCCTATTTTTTATTTCCCTTGCTTTTATAAACAAACCAGCGTGTATTATTCTACTTTATATTTGAATATTGTTTCAACTGATTTTATGTTTATAAGCCTTATTAAAATTCTTTTAAAACATAAAGTTTTTTATTGATGTTACTTTTTTTATTACTTTAAACATTTTTAGCTTTTTTGTAAATAAATCGCTAATAAGAAATGAGTGTTTACTGTTAAAATGCATGTCAAGATCATTGATGCTTAACTTTAATAAGTAAGTTTATAGAGAATGAGCAAGTAAAATTTAATTTGGAGAAATCTTGATTAGTGATTTAGGGGATAAGGCATTTATTGGTATGGAAAAAATGAAATTAATTAAATATCATTAAAAGATAAATATGGAGGATGTGGAGAGGGGGTTATTATTGTATCAAACATTATTTAAACATTAAACAACATCGGTTTAATACAACCACAGGAGTAGTATTAAATTGAATTGTATATATATAGAGAGAGAATATAAATGTTTTAAGAAAGATAGTTACACACTTGTAAACATATACGCTCCCGCAAAGCACAAAGAAAAACATGTTTTACAATACACGAGTTCAAAATTTAAAATATTTATTTAAGAGATAAAGTATTTATTTTTAGGTGGAGATTTTAATTATATCACAAGCCCTATAGATACAACAACCCTTATATCACAAGCCCTCTAGATACACCAACCCGTATATCACAAGCCCTCTAGATACAACCAACCCTTATATCACAAGCCCTCTAGATACAACAAACCCTTATATCACAAGCCCTCTAGATACAACCAACCCTTATATCACAAGCCCTCTAGATACAACCAACCCTTATATCACAAGCCCTCTAGATACAACCAACCCTTATATCACAAGCCCTCTAGATACAACCAACCCTTATATCACAAGCCCTCTAGATACAACCAACCCTTATATCACAAGCCCTCTAGATACAACCAACCCTTATATCACAAGCCCTCTAGATACAACCAACCCTTATATCACAAGCCCTCTAGATACAACCAACCCTTATATCACAAGCCCTCTAGATACAACCAACCCTTATATCACAAGCCCTCTAGATACAACCAACCCTTATATCACAAGCCCTCTAGATACAACCAACCCTTATATCACAAGCCCTCTAGATACAACCAACCCTTATATCACAAGCCCTCTAGATACAACCAACCCTTATATCACAAGCCCTCTAGATACAACCAACCCTTATATCACAAGCCCTCTAGATACAACCAACCCTTATATCACAAGCCCTCTAGATACAACCAACCCTTATATCACAAGCCCTCTAGATACAACCAACCCTTATATCACAAGCCCTCTAGATACAACCAACCCTTATATCACAAGCCCTCTAGATACAACCAACCCTTATATCACAAGCCCTCTAGATACAACCAACCCTTATATCACAAGCCCTCTAGATACAACCAACCCTTATATCACAAGCCCTCTAGATACAACCAACCCTTATATCACAAGCCCTCTAGATACAACCAACCCTTATATCACAAGCCCTCTAGATACAACCAACCCTTATATCACAAGCCCTCTAGATACAACCAACCCTTATATCACAAGCCCTCTAGATACAACCAACCCTTATATCACAAGCCCTCTAGATACAACCATACAAACCCTTAGATACACCTATCACAAGCCCTCTAGATACAACCAACCCTTATATCACAAGCCCTCTAGATACAACCAACCCTTATATCACAAGCCCTCTAGATACAACCAACCCTTATATCACAAGCCCTCTAGATACAACCAACCCTTATATCACAAGCCCTCTAGATACAACCAACCCTTATATCACAAGCCCTCTAGATACAACCAACCCTTATATCACAAGCCCTCTAGATACAACCAACCCTTATATCACAAGCCCTCTAGATACAACCAACCCTTATATCACAAGCCCTCTAGATACAACCAACCCTTATATCACAAGCCCTCTAGATACAACCAACCCTTATATCACAAGCCCTCTAGATACAACCAACCCTTATATCACAAGCCCTCTAGATACAACCAACCCTTATATCACAAGCCCTCTAGATACAACCAACCCTTATATCACAAGCCCTCTAGATACAACCAACCCTTATATCACAAGCCCTCTAGATACAACCAACCCTTATATCACAAGCCCTCTAGATACAACCAACCCTTATATCACAAGCCCTCTAGATACAACCAACCCTTATATCACAAGCCCTCTAGATACAACCAACCCTTATATCACAAGCCCTCTAGATACAACCAACCCTTATATCACAAGCCCTCTAGATACAACCAACCCTTATATCACAAGCCCTCTAGATACAACCAACCCTTATATCACAAGCCCTCTAGATACAACCAACCCTTATATCACAAGCCCTCTAGATACAACCAACCCTTATATCACAAGCCCTCTAGATACAACCAACCCTTATATCACAAGCCCTCTAGATACAACCAACCCTTATATCACAAGCCCTCTAGATACAACCAACCCTTATATCACAAGCCCTCTAGATACAACCAACCCTTATATCACAAGCCCTCTAGATACAACCAACCCTTATATCACAAGCCCTCTAGATACAACCAACCCTTATATCACAAGCCCTCTAGATACAACCAACCCTTATATCACAAGCCCTCTAGATACAACCAACCCTTATATCACAAGCCCTCTAGATACAACCAACCCTTATATCACAAGCCCTCTAGATACAACCAACCCTTATATCACAAGCCCTCTAGATACAACCAACCCTTATATCACAAGCCCTCTAGATACAACCAACCCTTATATCACAAGCCCTCTAGATACAACCAACCCTTATATCACAAGCCCTCTAGATACAACCAACCCTTATATCACAAGCCCTCTAGATACAACCAACCCTTATATCACAAGCCCTCTAGATACAACCAACCCTTATATCACAAGCCCTCTAGATACAACCAACCCTTATATCACAAGCCCTCTAGATACAACCAACCCTTATATCACAAGCCCTCTAGATACAACCAACCCTTATATCACAAGCCCTCTAGATACAACCAACCCTTATATCACAAGCCCTCTAGATACAACCAACCCTTATATCACAAGCCCTCTAGATACAACCAACCCTTATATCACAAGCCATCTAGATACAACAACCCTTATATCACAAGCCATCTAGATACAACCAACCCTTATATCACAAGCCATCTAGATACAACCAACCCTTATATCACAAGCCCTCTAGATACAACCAACCCTTATATCACAAGCCCTCTAGATACAACCAACCCTTATATCACAAGCCCTCTAGATACAACCAACCCTTATATCACAAGCCCTCTAGATACAACCAACCATTTATATCACAAGCCCTCTAGATACAACCAACCCTTATATCACAAGCCCTCTAGATACAACCAACCCTTATATCACAAGCCCTCTAGATACAACCAACCCTTATATCACAAGCCCTCTAGATACAACCAACCCTTATATCACAAGCCCTCTAGATACAACCAACCCTTATATCACAAGCCCTCTAGATACAACCAACCCTTATATCACAAGCCCTCTAGATACAACCAACCCTTATATCACAAGCCCATCTAGATACAACCAACCCTTATATCACAAGCCCTCTAGATACAACCAACCCTTATATCACAAGCCCTCTAGATACAACCAACCCTTATATCACAAGCCCTCTAGATACAACCAACCCTTATATCACAAGCCCTCTAGATACAACCAACCCTTATATCACAAGCCCTCTAGATACAACCAACCCTTATATCACAAGCCCTCTAGATACAACCAACCCTTATATCACAAGCCCATCTAGATACAACCAACCCTTATATCACAAGCCCTCTAGATACAACCAACCCTTATATCACAAGCCCTCTAGATACAACCAACCCTTATATCACAAGCCCTCTAGATACAACCAACCCTTATATCACAAGCCCTCTAGATACAACCAACCCTTATATCACAAGCCCTCTAGATACAACCAACCCTTATATCACAAGCCCTCTAGATACAACCAACCCTTATATCACAAGCCCATCTAGATACAACCAACCCTTATATCACAAGCCCTCTAGATACAACCAACCCTTATATCACAAGCCCTCTAGATACAACCAACCCTTATATCACAAGCCCTCTAGATACAACCAACCCTTATATCACAAGCCCTCTAGATACAACCAACCCTTATATCACAAGCCCGTCTAGATACAACCAACCCTTATATCACAAGCCCTCTAGATACAACCAACCCTTATATCACAAGCCCTCTAGATACAACCAACCCTTATATCACAAGCCCTCTAGATACAACCAACCCTTATATCACAAGCCCTCTAGATACAACCAACCCTTATATCACAAGCCCTCTAGATACAACCAACCCTTATATCACAAGCCCATCTAGATACAACCAACCCTTATATCACAAGCCCTCTAGATACAACCAACCCTTATATCACAAGCCCTCTAGATACAACCAACCCTTATATCACAAGCCCTCTAGATACAACCAACCCTTTATATCACAAGCCCTCTATATACAACCAACCCTTATATCACAAGCCCTCTAGATACAACCAACCCTTATATCACAAGCCCTCTAGATACAACCAACCCTTATATCACAAGCCCATCTAGATACTACCAACCTTATATCACAAGCCCTCTAGATACAACCAACCCTTATATCACAAGCACTCTAGATACAACCAACCCTTATATCACAAGCCCTCTAGATACAACCAACCCTTATATCACAAGCCCTCTATATACAACCAACCCTTATATCACAAGCCCTCTAGATACAACCAACCCTTATATCACAAGCCCTCTAGATACAACCAACCCTTATATCACAAGCCCTCTAGATACAACCAACCCTTATATCACAAGCCCTCTAGATACAACCAACCCTTATATCACAAGCCCTCTAGATACAACCAACCCTTATATCACAATCACTCTAGATACAACCAACCCTTATATCACAAGCCCTCTAGATACAACCAACCCTTATATCACAAGCCCTCTAGATACAACCAACCCTTATATCACAAGCCCTCTAGATACAACCAACCCTTATATCACAAGCCCTCTAGATACAACCAACCCTTATATCACAAGCCATCTAGATACTACCAACCCTTATATCACAAGCCCTCTAGATACAACCAACCCTTATATCACAAGCACTCTAGATGCAACCAACCCTTATATCACAAGCCCTCTAGATACAACCAACCCTTATATCACAAGCCCTCTATATACAACCAACCCTTATATCACAAGCCCTCTAGATACAACCAACCCTTACATCACAAGCATTCTAGATACAACCAACCCTTATATCACAAGCCCTCTAGATACAACCAACCCTTATATCACAAGCCATCTAGATACAACAAACCCTTATATCACAAGCCCTCTAGATACAACCAACCCTTATATCACAAGACCTCTAGATACAACCAACCCCAATAGAAAAGGAAAAATACTAAAAGTAACAACAGGGATAGAAGTATTACAATTAATAACGAATACATATAAATTAGTAGACGCATACATAACACTTCATGAACAACCTCCACAAGCAAAAACATTTGAGTCTGTTGATACAGTTGTGGAAGTGGAAGACTCCGTGAACTATCCGGTAGAGTTGGAAGTGGAAGAAGCCGTGCACTATCCGGTTGAGTTGGAAGTGGAAGAAGCCGTGCACTATCCGGTAGAGTTTCAGTTGTGGAAGTGGAATACGCCGTGCACTATCCGGTAGAGTTGGAAGTGGAAGACACTGTGCACTATCCGGTAGAGTTTCAGTTGTGGAAGTGGAAGACGCCGTGCACTATCCGGTAAACGCCGTGCACTATCCGGTAGAGTTTCTTCCCAACTCTGAATCCTCTAGACACTCCTGAGCATCATCTAATTTTGAAGGTTGTGGCACCAATAATGTTACTGAGAAACTCACTGCCTTAGAAACTTTGTAACGGCACAGGACTTCAGGTCACGTGTGTGCACAAAATCCTAATTCAGACATCTATTTTTACTGGGCATGGCTCAGGTGAGAACATTTTTATTCCTCGGATCTCAGATATACATTCTGATCTCCCATTTCAATTTAAGCCTCTTCAATTTCCATTAAGGTTCTGCTTCGAAATGACAATAAACAAGTCTCAGATACACCCTTACAACAATGAAAATAAAAAAGTCTCAGGGACAGCCTTACAACAATGACAATAAACAAGTCTCAGAGAAACCCTTACAACAATGACAATAAACAAGTCTCAGAGAAACCCTTAAAACAATGACAATAAACAAGTCTCAAGGACACCCTTACAACAATGACAATAAACAAGTCTCAGAGACACCCTTACAACAATGACAAAAAACAGGTCTCAGAGACACCCTTACAAAAGTTTGGCACTGAATTTAGCCAAGATTGCTTTTCATATGGGCAACTGTACGTTGCATGCGTAGAGTAAGCTCAGCAAGTAGCTTGGTCATATTTACAACAGTGGTCCGAATTGACAATGTGGTCTAAAAGGAGTTACTTAATTTATAATTATTGTTATATTTTCGCGCAGTTTTTAAAGAAATTTACTGCGCGGTCTAGGAATTTCACAAGTTCAATAATAAAAAACAAATTAGAGGTCCGATATAGTAGGTAATGTAATATATAACGAATTAAGTGTTATCCACTTAAATATTAAAAATGTAATAGTAAAAGACGACTGCGTTGGAATAGGTGCATAAAGCGCGATCCAGGAGACATATAAATATGTCTGAATTTCGGAAATACGATGTTTTCGCCAAGTTAATCAAATGGTTATAAAACAATAATAAATACCTTGACCTGAAGGTAAACTAATAAATTTTACAATTATTTTAATTACTAGAAAAGCATACATTAATTCATTTCAATTATAACAACCAATATAGTTTATTAATCCTTGGAAAAATGAAGTTAAATCTTTCCAAATATATTATCTCCCATTAATCCAATTTTAACTACAAATAACAATGTTACAATTCATACGCTCTCTCTTTTTTACTGCTTGGTAACAAGTAAAAAATGTTACAGTTTCTAGTGTTGATGTATCCTACTATACGTACGATACAGTCGCGTAGCTAGAACTTTTTCCGCCCGGGGCGGTCTCCAATTTGCCGCCCTTTTTTGGGGCCGTCCATAAATGATGTCACGCACTTGGGGGGGGGGAGGGAGTCACACATTTGTGACGATGTGTGACGAGGGGGGGGGGTGTTTAAGAAATGTGATGTCACGTCAAAACGGGAAACTTTAAATAAATGTCCACTTAAATATTTGATTACTGACACTTTATTTATTGACGTGTATGTAAAACGTGTGTTACGATATTAGAATGCACGTTACACTAAAGACATATTTAAATGGCAACATTTTTATTTGAAACATGCTCATTTTCAAACAGAAAATACGACTTTTATGAGGTTTGGGGGGGGGGTCAGAGCTTTGTGGCGTCTTATTGAAGAAGGGGTCTAAGTTTTTGTGACAACGTGTGACGAGGGGGTAAGGGGGGGGGGTAATCAGCCAAAATAGCGTGACGTCATTTATAGACGGCCGCTTAGTCGATTATATTATGTTTTTTTATAAATTAATAAACATGAATAAGTAATTGTAATTGAAACTAAGTAAAGGTGGTGTACAAGTTTACCATTGCATGCCATATTTATGGTTCACCGACAAAACGGCCCCGGACAAAACGGCCCCTACATAACGGCCCCGACATAACGGCCCCGACATAACGGCCCCGACAAAACGGCCCCGGACTATTAGATGGACTAAAAGTAAAATGTCCAATCAAATATTAAATTCGTATTTTTACTCACCTATTCAGTGACAGGTTTTGCTAATAATAAACAATAATAATGACATCACAATAGTGAATTTAATAGCCTTTACGCGAAATTGTACCAATCGCGGCTGTTTGTTGACAAGAAATAATATAATAACATCACAGGATATAATTTAACAATTTTACCACTTTCTTTAAGTTTAAGGGTGAACAAGTTTACAAAAGCTTAAAATGAAAACAAAAAATAAAGTTTTTTTTTAAAAATGTTAAAAATTTGTCTGTGGTCGTTTTGACAGGGGCCGTTATGTCGGGGCCGTTTGTCCGGGGCCGTTTTGACGGGTCACTCATATTTATGTTAGCAGTAATAAATGAGGCCGCATAAGATTAGGCCTATATACTTATAAATACACATTTATAAAAATACAATATACTTTTTTTTAAAGGCCACAAGAAAGTTACTGAGGTCGCAGGCATGAGACAAAACATATTCCAAATTTAAACACAACATTACCAATTACTATTCTTTTATTTTGTATTTATAAATAAATTATTTTTTTACAAAGAAATTGTATACATTAGTATGTAAACACATTTATACATTTTCTTTCCTAACTTTCTTAATAGAAAAATCGTGTATTATGCTATCAAAATTAAAATTATTTGTAATATCTTGTTCTATGGACAGTATTGCAAGATTTTGTTGTCTTTAATCGCTCATTGTGGAATTGAGATAATTTTTTATCAACTTCAGTTTGGAGAAGCTCCTTTCACAACTACCGACACTGATAGCAATAGGTGAAAAAATTCATAGCAAAATTAAAATGTTGGGTACTGAATTTTCCAATCTATACTGTTGAATAAATTTTAATAGATCAAGGGGGCCTTTTCATCCGTTTTTCTAACATAATGCCTCTTCTTGTAGTGTAGGTACAGCCATAAAAACCCGGATCCTTTTTCTTTAAGTAGTGAACTGTTCTTTATCAATGTCAATAAAGTAATTTATTTGATGTTCAAATTCTTCATTTAGTTGGTTACATGGTATTATATACGAATATTTTCTTGCAAGGACATGCAGCTCATTAATGCGTTATTTTATTTTATTTTATAATTCTATCCATGGATAAAAACATGTCTCGTTGTACTTCTCGTTCTAAAGATAGAACTATGTCTTCTGAATTTTCCCTACTCATATTTTTTCTCCTTCTAACTCGGCGTTTAGTTGATATCTCCATCTCTTCACAAATTGTTTGGTTGATATAACAGCATTTTGTTTTAGCACATCTCTTTGTTCCATGCAATGGGTTTGCATTAATTAAAAAAATTAAGGGTTCCCATAAATTGAGATAACATAGAGAAGAAAAAGATTGCATTGAATTGAGTAAAATTCCAGCAGCTGATCTCGTTTTACTAGTTACTTCTTCAGATGTCAATTTTTCCAAGGCTCTTGAAATTTTAAAGTATGTCTTTTTCGAAATTATTATGCCTATTGTGGTGTTTATTAACATATTAATTTGAATATTTACATATTCTTGTCATAAATCTTAATAATTTTCCATAAAATAGACGAATTCAAATTATTTACACATTACTATTACTTTAATTGGATAGGCGTAACATAATTAATGAATAACCGTATTTTAATGAAAAACACAAATTATTTGTGCTACTTTAATGCAATAAAAACAAAATTAATTTAATTTTTAATAACTTACCTTACAATAATTTACTGAAAACTGAAACAGTAATATAAATTACTATTTTTCAAGTTAAACACGATATTTGAACCACCATGCCTTGTATGTACTTGTTCGTGCATCATTCTGCGCATGTCGAAATTCCACTTAAAAACTGTCGTGACGATATTAATAGCACATATTATTAGGCCCAGCGGTGATGTGTTTTTTTGGGGTAGTTTTGTTATAAAAGCGTCATCTGTGACTTATAGCGATTAGTTTTCCAAAAAAATGGATACCTTTTTTGAGCGATTTAAAAATTTTGAATGGTTTTGCGTTAGTTATAATATCCACTATGTAATCAAGCAAATGTTGTGCGAATCCATTAATTAAGACTCGAAATTACAAATATTTTTGTTTCACATTGGTTTCCCCACCTTCAAAAGAAAAAGGGCGGTTGTCGGAATTTGTTGAAATTTTCAAATGCCCACAAATGCCGCCCCTAAATGAGTGCCGCCCGGGGCGGACCGCCCCCACCGCCCCCCCCCCTAGCTACGCCACTGGTACGATAGCAAGCAGAATTAACATGAACTGACTTATTCCACATTAAATAAATATCTTACTGTATTAGCATTCAAGATATTAATATAATGTTACCGTGTCATTGAATCAAAGGCACCAAAAAACAACAAAAAACATCAACTAACAATACAAGCAGTATAAATAATAATGTCATGATCCAGAGCCAATGATATTTTATGTAATTTAGAAAATGATTTATTTCATTGATATATTGATGTACAATGTTACCTAGAAAATGATATAGTTCTATTAATATATTGATGTACAGTGTTACTTATAAAACGATATAGTTCTATTGATATATTGATGTGCAGGGTTAAGGAGACAATTATTTATTCTAGAGATACATTGGGTATAGGTAGAATGAGACTCTCATAAAGAGCAAATAGAACTATAATAATTTATTGGGTAACCCCAAAGACTGGAGGTCCTGCCCACACGACTCGACTATAATAATTTATTGGGTAACCCCAAATGCGGGAGGTCCTACCCAAACGACTCGATTATAATAATTTATTGGGTAACCCCCAAAGCGGGAGGTCCTGCCCACACGATTGGAGGGTGGGGGAGCGTCGTAAAACTGCCGACAGCCGAAAAAACATCTATTAAGTTTTACAATCCTGAAAAGTGTAAAAAATATGATTTTGAAAAGGATTATGATTAGATATTTCAAGTCAAAACGATAAAGAGGATCATTGATACATGGGGAATTAATTTGAGAATTTGCAGTCCAATAAATTTGGTATAACGCTAATAAACTTAATAAACCAAGAGGATTCTAACATAATGATATATCGGAAATTTAAACAAAAATGCGATTAGAAATGTAAACTTACTTATGATGACATTATTAGTAAATGACAGCAGATAATATTAATTTGATTCAGTGCATGATTGATATGAGAAACCTAGTGTTTCATTGAATTATTGAATTAATATCGAAGTCAAGTGGCGCGCCACTTAAATGATCTATATATATATAATTCTCTTCGTGGTCGGACCCTGCGAGGCAACAAGAAGCTGCATGTGCAACAGATACTAATTTTAGAAAGCAGCGCACCAAATCACTGCACCAATGCATCAAAAGGTGTGCAAATTAAATATGCGCTGTAAAAAAAAATTATATGACGTCATTGTTTTCGCTGATATTTTAATTTGGAAAAGGGAACCCATATTATAAAATACTTTGTGTGCATTTCAGAAAGTTTAATATTTCGTATTGATCAAACAAGGACAAGTTAGTTGGGCTTTTGAAAAAGGTCAGCCCCGTAGGCGCCCTAAAAAGTGCATTAAAGGGGTAAAAGAACTCTCCATTAGCAAGTCTGCGGCGTATGCTACGCCGCGGGGCGTCTAGTACAGTATATTAGGGTTGAGATATTTCTACCTTAAAATTTGACAACGAAATATTTAAATTTCGTTATGTAAATAGATTTTCCGTATGCATAATTTTAAATATATGTCATTCTAATAATTCTTTTCTTCCCTTTAATATAATATTTGTTAAAATCAGATAAGTTTAAAACAATATAACATTTAAGTAACACAAGTTAGTAACTCTCTGCCCGGTTGAAAAATAAAGTACTATGGGGTATGGTTTATAATAAAGATATAAATATCATCATGTTACATTTTCAAGCTATTTTTATTTCAAGTAAAACTTCATATAAAATAAGTGAACATTTGTGCTTTCTGGTGCAGCGCTGACGGGAAATACATTTTATAGACATCAATGTAACACAGTCCTATAGGATGTGTTTCCTTATTTAGAAAACAAATTTATATGGTTAAAACCTTTTTATGAATTAATAATAAATGTAATAGCCCAAGTCACAGGTTGGTTGGAGTATGTATACGTAGCGCTATGACGTCATTTTAGCTTATATTTAAATATATATAAAGGCACGCATCAGAATGTGTGCAAAATAATTATAAATAAAAACATATCGCCGTAAAAAAAATATATGACGTCATTGTTTTAGCTTATATTTTATTTTTTGGAAAAGAGAGGGATGTAAAAAGAGGATTTGAGGATTAATAATTATAAAATACTTTGTGTACATTTCAGGAAGTTTAATAAT
The DNA here is from genome assembly GCA_944989445.1 of Ampullaceana balthica. Classification (NCBI taxonomy): domain Eukaryota; kingdom Metazoa; phylum Mollusca; class Gastropoda; family Lymnaeidae; genus Ampullaceana; species Ampullaceana balthica. The sequence goes on along the minus strand of CALYLW010000934.1, from coordinate 26,321 downwards.
TCGTATTTATCATACATGGATAAGCCACTTTTGCTTTTGACAACAAAAAAGTGGGCGCAGTAGGCGCCCTACAACCCCTAGTTATATATAATCTGATTCAGTATTTAAATTTCTATATAAGTTTTTTCTTACATTTAGCTTTAAAATGTAATGTCATAAAACCATAAATTGTTCATGTCTCTAAAGCAATGCTTAAGTGATATGATACGATTTACAAATATATGAATGAAGTTATGAGAAGATTGGATTTTCGTGGTGTGTAGGGGTATAGCAACTATATTGACAATTCAGACACATGCAAGGATGCAACACATTTCCCTAAACATAAATGATCAAATCATAATCCTTTATAGCCTAAATAATAATACACATGCCTGCCAAATCAACCATATGTCTCGGTCCATATAAATACTTAAATTTTATCTGCTTGAACGAAATTCCTCATAAAGAGATGAGTATATCTTTTTTAGCGGTGATGTTCTTTCTGTGACGTGTAGACGTGTAGGTGTCGCCTTTCCGTTGATAGCTTTTAGGTGGGGGGGGGGTCTACGGCGTGAATCCACTGGTGAGGAAATACCGATCCGCTTCAGCAGGCTGGGAAGCTGAAAGCTTGGTGCTTAGACACGTGGTGTTCCTGGGTGAGTGAGCGCTGAACTCTCCCGATGCGTGACCCATGCAAGTCAATAGGACGGCCTCGCTCCTTCTGTGTATAATACAGGATTGGAGAAAGAATCTCTTCCGTTGAACGAGCTGAACTTTCGACACAGACTGGATGACGAGTGGCATGCTCGCTTTGCTGACGTACCGATGGTCATGGGTTCTAACCCATGTAAAGACAAGTCCCGGGGCCTAGGTCATCCCTGAGTCCACCCAACTCCAAATGGGTACCTAAAATTAGTTAGGGAAAGGAAGGCGGCTGGGTAATGTGTGGAACCCTAATTGACGTGAAAGCTGCATCACTTGCCAACAGAACGACATGGTCTGTGGACGCAATAATCTTCTGTGTAGAAGGAACGTCTGTATAGATAGGACAAGACACTTAGTTCTGTCCCCAGTTGTTGCAGTGGCGTAGTTCGGATGTGCTATATGAGCGTTAAGCGGTCACGAAAGGAACAGTGACTGTAAACAGGAATGGACTACCGGTAGAGGTTAACCAGCGAAGCCAACAACCAGGTAGAACTGGAATCGCCGATCTTTTCTCTCCCAAAGCTGTGAGGCTATTTTACTCGCGATAACGTAAGATCGCTGTAAATGACCAAAACTCCAGATCCGGACTCATTATTTTTTAGCAACAGTTTTACAAGCTTATTGTCAATGAAATCAGATTGGCTATTATCTCATTTCCCTCCGTCAACAGTTTGTTAGAATTGTCTGATTGTTAGTGTTGTCTGTCAGTGTGATAGTTGTTTATAATTGTTAGTGTTGTCCAATACTTTAATACTGTTGTTTTGCCAGTAAATTCAAGAATAGATTAGAAAAAAATCCATGCACCATATTTAAATGGAAATGTCATCATTGTAAAAGTTTCAAATAACATATACATATGAGGCTAAGATTACAAATTAAAATACTTTCTATTGTCATATATGACGTGCCATTAAATTTTATTTTCAATTAATGTTGAACTAAAACGCACCGCTATCGAAATAAGATCATAATTAAGACAACTAAAGCGGCAAGATTAATGAGAAGATCGTAGTATGATTTTCTTTTACTTCGGTTCAATTGTAATCTACAAGTCTATACGACATAGTAATACGTATTTGTATCGCCTACAATTTATATTGAACTTACAAACAAATATCATGTTAGAATTATTTAATTTTAACAAAAATGCATTTTTAAAGTTCTAGTAACCTAAAAATAAGGCAACTATAAATTTAAATCATTTACCGTCCTTTATTTATTTGCCTAAGGAATGATTATCGCGATTATATATTTATAACAAATATTATGTTTATGCAAGTCATACGCCACTTGACTTCGATCTCTGTATTAAAAAAACAATGTGGGGTACTTTAAAAAATATATCAATAAACATAATTCCCGTCGTCTGTATGGTTGTAATGTAGGTGGCGCTGAGATATGGATGTAATGCTGTTAGGTGGCGCTGCGATCGATTTTGTTTTATAGTTGTTGTTGTTGAGCCTTCTCGTCCATGAGGGGCATCCACCGATCATCGTCGCGTCTGCGATTCCTCCAAGGGCATTGGCCACCTATGAGAGACCTCCAGGCATCTCTATCCTGGGCCAGCTTCTCCAGGATCTTCCATTCATGGCCAATTCTCTTGTTGTCTGACTCCAATTCTCGGCGCCAAGTGTTTCTTGGACGGCCTCTTTTCCGCTTACCCTGTGGGTTCCATTTCAGGGCTTTTGCTTTGTTGTGTTAGAAGCAGGTTTTCTTAGTGTATGACCAATCCACCTCCACCGCTTCTGGAGAATCTCTTCCTCAATGGCTTCTGTTTTGTCCGCTGCCACAGTTCCCGGTTGCTGATTTTGTCTGATCAGTGAATTCTGAGAATCCTTCTTAGACAATTGTTGATGAAGGACTGGATTCTGGTCAGATTTACGGCCGTTGCTCTCCATGTCTCGCCTCAATTTAGCAGCACAGGTTTCAACATAGCGTTAAAATCCTTACTTTTAACTTGCTGCCTAAGTTGTTGGAGACCCAAACATTCTTGAGTTGCTGGAAGGCTGCTCTTGCTTTTCCGATCCTTTTGACGTCAGCATCTGTACCACCTTGTTTATCTACCACGCTGCCAAGGTAAACAAAACTGTCCACCTCATCAAGGGCTTCTCCTTCAAGCATAATGGGTGATGTACTGGTGGCATTAACCTTGAGGATTTTACTCTTCCCTTTGTGTATGTTGAGACCCATGCTAGCAGAAGTGGCTGCGACAATGTTTGTTTTCTCCTGCATCTGTTGTTGGGTATGTGCAAGAAGGGCAAGATCATCAGCAAAGTCAATATCACCCAGTTGATCCCACAAGGTCTATTGGATGTCATTCCTTTTCTGCTGTGTAGATGTTTTCATCACCCAGTCAATGGCTAATAGGAACAGGAATGGTGCACAGCAAGCAACCTTGTCTCACACCAGTCTTCACCTGGAAAGCATCTGTCACCAGCTGGCCATGGATAACTCTGCAGTTTATCCCATTCTTACATGTTTCTGATTATATCCGTAATCTTCTGTGGCACCCCTTAATGCCTTAGCAATCTCCTCAGGGTTTGCCTGCCAACACTGTCGAAGGCTTTTTCATAGTCAGCAAAGTTGACATAGAGCGGCGAGTTCCACTCTAGTGACTGCTCTAGAATGATGCGCAGTGTCGCTATCTGGTCAGTGCAGGATCTGTTGGTGCGAAAGCCAGCTTGTTGGTCCCGCAACAGAGGGTCTACTGCGTTTTTCATCCTGTTAAGTAGTACACGGTTGAAAACCTTTCCAAGGGATGGACAGCAGCGTGATCCCTCTGTAGTTCGAGAAGGAGCTTAAGTCCCCCTTCTTTGGGATCTTTGTTTTATAGTGCTGCACCAAAATAACACCTTTTCGAACGTTCGGCATAAAATTGTTCAATATGATAAAAAATGAATCAAATATAAATAAATAAAATAAATGAAAGTTCAGTATTACGTTATTTTTTAATCTGATGTGTATTTATTTTGAAAACTTCTGTCATTGTTGACGGGTGATACACTAGTATATATATAAAATATATATTCCAGAAACCTTTTCGGAAGTGTGCAAAAAAATTCCAATAAGAATATAATATTGTAAAAGCTTACAAAAGACAAAAAACGATATTAAGGGCCCCGGCCACAAAATGAGTGATACTGTAAAATGAGTTTATTGCTACTGTACGCAAAGACATATTAATTTATCAGGTAAATAAAATAATTAGTTTAAATCTTATATCACTAAAGAACATTAAATGGCTCTGGCGTTATAAATGGTGCAAGATATAAATTTTAAAAAAAATTCAAGTTGTTTTTTTTTAAAACATGTTTTATGTCAAAAACTATTTCGGGCGCAAAATCAATAACTTTCAAATGTTTTATAGCGATCGGATATTTTTATCAATATGTTCCAAGGTCCTGTAAAATGAAATGTTGAATGAAATCTGAAAAGTTTTAGGACACAGCCTCCTAAAGGTTGAATTTTATTAAAAACATTTTATGCCAGAGACCTTTGCTGTAATGTATTCAACATCTTTCAAAAGTTTCGAAGTGATCGGATAAAGAAAGTATTATTTAAATAACTTACATTGGAACAAAATAAAAGATATATGAGCTAGGGCAAATTTCGTGAAGTATTTAAAGCTCCAAAAACACTTGTCAATATCAATCTGTATAATAATGGATATATTTATCATTATTTGTCATGATCAAGTATAATCAAAGGGGGAATAAAACGTTTGCGGAAAAAAAGAATGGTCATTAGCCTATTATATTTAATATAGGCTATTTTGTTTTTATTAGGGCTGCTAACTATTAATTTAAATTTAATCGTTAACTTTTGAAAAATTAACGATTAATTAATCGTTAATTTCGATTAAAGCCAAAATTTGAAATTTATGGTGCTATAAGTAACATTTATTAAGATACTTGTCGAAAATCGAAATAACACTGAAAATGTCTTCTTTATATGACATCTTTTAACCAACAACGCAAACAGACAAGTGTATTGACATTATTTGGTTCAAGTGATGAGCGGGTGCTACTTGACAATATAACCAGCCGAGCTGAACAATCGTTCACATAGCTTTAGATTGTCTCAGCTGAAGTTTCTGATGCTGCAGTGTGTGTTTAGTTTGCAGGTGATATGTAAGCGAAAAGCTAGAACCCTGGTAGCAATGTTCCCTTTAAGCAGCGCTGCTGCCCAGATATTTGACCGACGCTGAGCAGGAGTTTAGAATCACCCTGAAACAAATTTTGTAAAATATTGAACAAAAAATGCACGTTATGCAACTTTGCACACGAGTTGTTTTTTTTTAATTTGCACACGGACCAACGAATCTTAGACTTAGAGAGAACATTGCATGGTAGGCAAACAATTTCTATGAATATACACAATAGCCTTTATTAACTTTGTGAACATTAACGTCGGTCAAAACCAAAATGTTCGTATAATCGTCCGAAAATTATTTTATATTTATCGGCCGAAATATTTTACTTTTTTACTTCCAGTACATTTATAAGTTGTAGGTCGATGATTAATCGATAAAAAAATTTAAACGTTAACATTTTTAACGATTAATCGAGAAATTAATCTTTAATTTCCGCAGCCCTAGTTTTTATATACCCAGTTTAGTTAAGATCGATCCATTTTTACTATAGCTAACACTTAAACTAATTTTTATATTTATCAATAATTTTTTAAACAAAATTGGGTCACCTGCCCCCCCTCCCCCATGAGTGTTAGTTTTCAAACGTTTTTTCAAGTTGTTGTGTACATATTTTGATGAAGATCCATCCATTTACTCAGTAGCAAAGGCATAAACTAATAGTTTTATACATGGCTCATATTAGCACACACAAAAAGACATTAAGGGCTAACGAGCCCATTCTTTGAAAGATTTTAAGTTTAAAACACATGTTCAATTTAATCAATTTTAAAATGCATGTTAAGATTGGTAGTTGTCTCAGTATCTTTGGCTTAAGCTAATTTTTTGTACAGCTAATATTAAAAAGCGACATTTTGGGCATCTGGCCCATTCAGTGCACGATGTAAATTTTAAAAAAAAGACCTGTTCATTTAATTTAGCTCATTATGTATATATTACTGAATATCGTTAAAAATTGCCTTGGGGAATACAATATTAAACTTTACTATAAAAGATAATTGTGGGCCCCACAGCCTCGAGAGAATGGACAATAGGAGTTCAGTTCACCACAGTAATTTAAAATAGTCTCTTAAGATTTTATATACTAAGATGGGTCAACATTCATTTATTTTCTTAGTCTCTTGCGCTTAAAATAATTTTATATAGCTAATATAAGGAAAAAATCGACATTTAGCGGCCACCGGGCCTATTCTGTGTAAGATGCATATTTACATCTACTCATTTCACTTCAGTTTCGTCATGGGGACATATATATATATATGGGCATTAGAAGTTTAGTGTCTTTAGTATTTTTTTAATATGTTCTACCAAGTTTTTGTATACACAATTTAATTATATCCATTCAATTTCTTACTAGCTAAAGCAAAAACTAATTTTTATATAGCTAATTTAAAGCAAAAAAACGACATTAAGGACCACATGGCCCAATCAGTTCAAGATATAAAATTCAAAACAACTGTTCATTTCAATCAATTTCATAATGGATACATTTTTCTATATTTCTAAAGATCATTAATATTATTAAATGGAGAATAAAATATTAAACGTTTTATGAAATAGGACATTTTGGCCCACAGCGCCGAAGAAAATGAACATTAAGTAATCATTGCCCTATAGTATTTTAATATTTGCTCCCAAAGTTTTTTACATACAAATTTTGATTAAGATCCATCAATTTATCAAGTAGCTATCACTTAAACTAATTTGTATATAGCTTATATAAGAAAAAATCAAATTATGGGCCACCGGCGCCCCATGAGTATTAAAATTTGAAGAAAACAAATTGCCAGTTAACGTCCCGGGAGCGTACTCAAAAGTCTCCAAAAATTTCATGGCGTTCAGATGAATAGTTTAAGTCAGCTATAAATGACACGCCTACACACATACTTACAATGCTTTCATTTTGAAATATATAAATAAGTGACGTGCAAATCAATTTGTATTTTCCATGAACGCCGCACTAAAAAGCACCGCTATCGACCTATTAAATATGAGGTTGTAATTTAGACAACTTAAGCAGCATGATTAGTGAGAAAATCATATTATTATTTTCTTTAACTTCAGTTAAATTGTTATCTCCAATTCTATTCGACATAGTATTACTTATTTGTATTGCTTACACTTTGGATTGCACTTGATTTAATATTATGTAGAAGAAACATTTAATTTTGAAGGAAAATTACATTTTTTAAAATCCTAGTTATTTCAAATTCACAAAACTATAAATTTAATACATTAACCGTTGTGTATTGCTTTGCCCTAAATGATATTAGGTAACGGTTGATGGTTATATATTCTAGCCTACCACACAATTCTGTATATCTAAGTGGCATGCCACTTTACTTCGATCTCTTTAATAAGGGATAACATGTCAATGAAAATAGGATTCTCCTACCACCCTTATAGTCTGAGTTCGATTATAACAATGTATTGTAACTTGTTCATTTATTCAATTTTGTATATATATATATATATATATATATATATATATATATATATATATATACATTAATGTTTTAATAGTGATTTACGATGTGGGCGCTACCGCACCCTAATGGACGCTACAGCAATTCTGGCGAGGGGGGGGGTTATGGCCACAAGTGCATTTGGGGGCGAAGAATTAATTTAACGTGTGGTGAAAGCATAAAACAAGAAGAGAGGGTTCATATAAAAAATGATTTTGTATTGTGGAAAGATATAAATACTTTCAGATTACAAGAACAAGTTACTACCATTCATGGTCATAAAAAGATAAGGATTTATCATATTATTTTCTAATACTTAAAGAAAATATTATCAAACACCAACATTAACAAAACTCTTTTCAACCGCAACAACACAAGATGGCGATGGCTTGCTTGCTTCTTACAATATTTCGTTAATAATTTTCAATGAGGGAAAAACCTCATACTATTGTTGGAGAACTCATTATACTGGTTATAAGTAAAGTAATTGGGAACTGTGCCACCAAAGCCAGCATCTAATATCCTCTAGAAAATTTAGGTGAGCAGTAATACAATGCAAATAAAAATTAATAAAATGGCTTAAACTTTTGAAGAGTCAATTTGTGACAATATGAAGACATCTCACTTGAAGAGTCAATTTGTGACAATATGAAGACATCTCACTTGAAGAGTCAATTTGTGACAATATGAAGATATCTCACTTGAAGAGTCAATTTGTGACAATATGAAGACATCTCACTTGAAGAGTCAATTTGTGACAATATGAAGACATCTCACTTGAAGAGTCAATTTGTGACAATATGAAGACATCTCACTTTTCTGTTCAACGTGATGAGTCAACTTTACCAGGAAATGAAGCTTTACTTTTAGTATACGTGGGGTTCACAAAAGAAGAACAATCTTGCCATGATCTATTATTTTCTAAAGATTTACAAACTCATACTTAAAAGTAATCAACATTTCATGCATTAACAAAAAGAAATAAATAATTTTAAGGTAAAAAGTGTAAAGTTTTTCATATCTCGATTCCCAAAACTAACTCGTAATATCTGAACAAGTAATTAAAAACGGACATTTTTAAATCATCCAAGATTCTGTCGCTTACTTTTGTGCCATAAAATTGGATAAATTTATCACTTATTATAATAGACATAAAAAATGTGAAACCTGATCTTTTATTCCGTAATTTTTTTTATATGCCTTGCTATACAATAATACAATTTTGTTCTACACTTTAGTAATCAGGGGAAATTGACATTGTGAGGAGAGCAAAATCTCATCTGAAAGGTAAACCACGCTATGCCATAGTAATTATAACTGTCACAACTCGTTCAAGAACATTTGTTTTTCCATTACTGCCGTTTATTATGTAACTGTTCTCATAGGACTATTTAGCAGCCATTTGGGGAGCCATGTTTGCTTGTAAGATATGTTACCGAAGCTGTTCTATAAGCTATAGATATTTCACGACTCACAACTAAATAGATGTTGATCCAATCACAAAATAACTGCGGAAATTAATGATTAATTAATCGATAACCGTTAAAATTTTAATCGATTAAAATTCCATTATAATTTAAGGAAATATTTATGATAATTTATTTCTCCATTTTAATAATAATTTATATATTTTGTTGGTTACGTAATTTTCACACGTATTATTATTATTATTTAGGCGTTCATACGTAAACTAAAAACTTCCTTATTTCTTGCATAGCAGAACGAATTTGCTGTGTTACGTCACAAAATTTGGGAGCCATGGATTTATCACGACTTAACTGATTTCACGAAATGATGATTCGCGACTTAAAGGGATCTATATATGCGTTATAAAAATATAATTTATCGTAATTAATCGATTAATCAACTATTTTTTTTCCTGATGACTAAAAAAAAATTTTTTTTATCAATACAAACCCTAATATATATTTTATTTATATATATATATATATATATATATATATTGTTGTTGTTCGTCCATCGTGGTCGACGATGACCACTCTCATCATATTTGCTGGGCCGCCACATGTGTCCTCTGGTGGCTTATTAACCCTATTTTGGCACGAAAGTATATATATATACTCCAATACTTCAGTTGACTCACGACTACCCCACACATACAAACACACACACACACACACTATATTTAGAACCACCTTTGACCCATGAGGTCACACATCTCATCTAAGTTAACAACAATGATTCCTGACACACACCTCTGTCTAACTATGTCAGTATCATATTTAAACGGCAAGCTGCTTCTTAAACCTGCAAACTTCCGTCTTAATATGACAACCTCCTTATGAATATGAAGCTACATGTCCTAATCCCGCCAGAAATCTGTCAAACTCATTAAAATCTTATTTATAATTCAAAGCGCATTTTAAGAAAGGTTAACGTCCAGTACACGTCCATTGCAAGTTTATTCCAAGACCAAAGAAACTCCACATTTATAAAGTCAAACTTACGATCATTTTCAATAAATGCATAGTCATGGTCAATTCCAATTCTACTCCAAGTACACTGTACCTCCAGTGTGATTATAATTATAAGGCAGTTCAGTAATTTACATAGACAACTCCAATTTGAATTCCTGTCCGAATCCTGATATTTTTTCCCTCAAATTCAATAAAAAATATGTCCACAATCCTGTCTAAATAAATTACAAAGACTGTCAAAATAAGAAGTCCAATCAAATTCCAGTTAATTTTATTTAAAACCCAGTCAAACTCGAAACGTGTGTGTTAACATTTTTAGTCAAAACACAATTTACATTCTTGTCTAAATGTCTATCCGAATCCTCTGAAATACTGTCTGGATCCTGACCAACAACTGTGAAATAAAGTGACCAACTCCAATTAAACTCTAGGTCAAGTGCATGTTTATTTAAAGTCTATTCCAAGTTAAAGAAATTCCAAACTCCCTCAAGTCCCATTAAATCTCATTTACATTTTAAACGAAATCCAAACTCAATACAACTCTAGGCCCCGCACAGTTTACATTCAATCTGATTTTATGAGATCATCAGGTTTAAACCATGTCGATCCAACCAAAAATTTCTTTATTAACAAAATTAAAAATTAAAAAAAAACAAAACATGGGAAAACACATTTAATTCATGCCAGGATCCTGTCAAATTGTTGTAAAAGAAATCATGTCTCAATCCTGCCGTAATCGTGTACCAACCCTTTCCAAATACTTTATAAGAACAGTCCATTGCAATTATAATATTTCAAGTTAATATCAAATTTTAAATTAGGTTAATTGATTATTTATTCAAAGCTAAATTTGTATTCCTCTCTAAATCCTGACATTATAATCTCAAAATACTGTTTACATAGTATTTAAATACTGTCCATATCCTGTTAAATACTGTTTACATAGTCTTTAATTACTGTCCATTTCCTTTTAAATATTATGTATATCTGTACTTAGCATTTAAATCCAAATCTATGTATAAAGCAGGTCCATTTAAAGCCAAATCTATGTATAGTGCAGGTCCATTTAAAGCCAAATCTATGTATAGTGCAGGTCCATTTCAAGTATATTCTAAGTGCAATACAAATTCAAATTCATTAGAAACCCAAATGTTTCGTACACCAGCTAATCTACTTGACTTTGACGTGTTGCCTTCAGATTAGAGTGATTGTCTCACATGACAGTGTCAAGCAAGGATTATTTTACATAATGGGTAAAAAAAATAATTAATGAATTCAAGCCCACGTGATGTAATCAAGATTATTAAGAAATTTGGGCTCGAAGTCACCGTGCCTAAAATAATATCATTAATTCGAACATTGATATCACTGTCATAAGTAATGCAAGCAATGAGAGAAGCTTCTCTAAAATTAAGTTAATGGAAAATTAATTACGATCAATAATGGATACACATATATAAACTAATCTATAGCTATTTTGGCTATTGAGAATGGTATGGGTGACAATACTGAAACCTCAAAGATTCTGACATGAGGAAAAGCAGAAAATTTCAATTTTAATAAACAAATCTAATCTCTTAACTTATTTATAACCTAAAATATGTTAGTGTCCTTTGCATTACTTTCTAATAAAAAATATATTTTCTTTATGGCATAAAAATATTTATATTCGTTTGGGGATGAGGGGGGGGGCGGCAAACGTGGGTTCTACTTCTACTCCAGGCGGCACATACCAACGCTACGCCCCTGAATATAAAACTACTTCAGAATACCGCTCTCAGTTACTGTGGGTCATGACGCCCCTGGTCTATAGTAACGAACATCAAACATCGTTTGATATAACACTACTTCAGAATACCGCTCTCAGTTACTGTGGGTCATGACGTCTATAGTAACGAACATCAAACATCGTTTGATATAACACTACTTCATAATACTGCTGATAAGTTTACAACTAGAAAGGTACAAATGCGCGCGGCTATGGTTCTCTGTTAGAAATCTGAGATCTAAAACTGTTATAAAATATTTTTAATGATCGTTCTAGCCATGGCGAAATATAAAGAGATGAATATTATTTTATTGTATAGATAAGCAAGATAGAGAGAGAAAGAGAGAGTGAGGGTGTATTTATGTATGTTTATTTTAGTAAGAGAGAGAGAGAGTGAGAGAGAAAGAAAGAGAGAGATAAGGAGATAGAGACGTTGTGTTTTCTGTAAAAAGATATTATATTTCAGTTCATGTTATGTTTTATTTCACATTTCTAGATAAGTAGCGATGAGATGACAACAGATAGTTATATATTGGACTTGACAGTTAAAGTCAATACAGATAGTTATATATTGGACTTGACAGTTAAAGTCAATACAGATAGTTACATATTGGACTTGACAGTTAAAGTCAATACAGATAGTTATATATTGGACTTGACAGTTAAAATCAATACAGATAGTTATATATTGGACTTGACAGTTAAAGTCAATACAGATAGTTATATATTAGACTTGACAGTTAAAGCAATACAGATAGTTACATATTGGTCTTGACAGTTAAAGTCAATTTTAAAGTAACTCTCGACGTAAGCTTGGTGTTAATATTGTCTTTATTGTCAAATTGACTTAAACGTCTATTAGTAATTTACAGCTTCGACATGGCTTCTTTGTAATTTATAAATTGAAAGTTCTGTCTTGGCATTTTAAATGAGAAATGTTAATTTCCGTTTTATTACTTTATTTATTTATTTATTTTTCTTTTATTACTTTCTACATGTCTTAACGTGAAATTGATAACGATGATTTATCCCTCAAATAAACGATAACATACAATTTTTAAATATCTTTATATACTCTGTTTTAATAACATATTTATTTATCTATTAGCCTAATTGCAGTCGCAACCATATTTTTGAGGGATATTATCTTTATGGCGATGTCCACTTGTTGGGGTTTGCCAGTAAAACAATGAGCCGGGTCATAAGAGCGTGAATCTCGACAACAAAAGATAATGTCACGCATTTAGTGATGTATAAACATTGTCAAACTACACCCAGCATGGCTCTCATGTACTGCCCTACTATGTTAGACCTAATGTATAAACATTGTCAAACTACACCCAGCATGGCTCTCATGTACTGCCCTACTATGTTAGACCTAATATATAAACATTGTCAAACTACACCCAGCATGGCTCTCATGTCCTGCCCTACTATGTTAGACCTAATGTATAAACATTGTCAAACTACACCCAGCATGGCTCTCATGTACTGCCCTACTATGTTAGACCTAATGTATAAACATTGTCAAACTACACCCAGCATGGCTCTCATGTACTGCCCTACTATGTTAGACCTAATGCATAAACATTGTCAAACTACACCCAGCATGGCTCTCATGTACTGCCCTACTATGTTAGACCTAATGTATAAACATTTTCAAACTACACCCAGCATGGCTCTCATGTACTGCCCTACTATGTTAGACCTAATGTATAAACATTGTCAAACTACACCCAGCATGGCTCTCATGTACTGCCCTACTATGTTAGACCTAATGTATAAACATTGTCAAACTACACCCAGCATGGCTCTCATGTACTGCCCTACTATGTTAGACCTAATGTATAAACATTGTCAAACTACACCCATCATGGCTCTCATGTACTGCCCTATTATGTTAGACCTAATGTATAAACATTGTCAAACTACACCCAGCATGGCTCTCATGTACTGCCCTATTATGTTAGACCCAATGTATAAACATTGTCAAACTACACCCAGCATGGCTCTCATGTACTGCCCTATTATGTTAGACCTAATGTATAAACATTGTCAAACTACACCCAGCATGGCTCTCATGTACTGCCCTACTATGTTAGACCTAATGTATAAACATTGTCAAACTACACTCAGCATGGCTCTCATGTACTGCCCTACTATGTTAGACCTAAAAAAAAATCAACACGTACAATGAAGATGAAAACAAGCAATTCTTATTTGTTATCAACTCATAAAAGCTCAGTATAGCTACAAAATATAAACTTTTTTGGAAATATTATTTTTATTTTCAAATCATCCAAAACAATAACTTAAATCTTTGAACAATCAAAAACGAATTAATATTTAAGAAACATTTAGATAACCTAATTGTATGTAGTATTCGAGTCATGATTCACATACTAGTTTTCTTTATTGTTATGATTCACGTTCCAGTTCTTATTCAATACTTTTTTTTAAAAATGTATAAGTTAATTATAACATGTGAATATAATTCCTTGTTTAATGAACGAATTTAAGTGTTTTCTGAAATGATAATTATTCGGAAACAGCCAGTGGGTGAATGATGTTCATCCACAAAACAAATAAATAATTATGAATTTCTAAAACATAAAGTTTTCAATTAGCTCATTTTATGGTTAGATTAGAATTATAAAGACGTTTAACTTAAGGCATATTATATATTTTATAAGTATTTTAATTAATTTTAAAAAATAATAGATTATTTTCAATTATAACAACTTATATCGTTTTTAACAGTAGACAAAAGAAATAACATATTTCCAAATAATTTTTTCCCTTGATTCTATTTTAACTACCACACAAAATATAATAACAAGAGATCTAACGCAAAAAGATCGAAATGTTAATATGTGCGTTATAATTTGGATAATAACACATATAATGCATGAATCTATTTTATATAAAATATAATTTTAGAGTATTGTATAGTTACGAGTAAAATTAAACAAAATGGGGTCACTTTTGTTTTAAAATATGACTATTTATTCGTAAATGACTACTTATGTTTGTTGTTCTTAATAGATCGTTGATTTCGATTAAAGATAAACATTGAAATTTATGGTGTTATAAGTAGCATTTATTAAAATAATTGTCAAAAATTGAAATAACACTGGAATGTCTTCTTTATATGACATATTCAAAGCAACAACGCAAACAGACAAGTGTATTGACATTATTTGGTTTAAGTGATGAGCGGGTCCTATTGACAATATAACAAGCCGCACTGAACAATCGTTCGCATAGCTTTAGATTGTCTCAGCTCAAGTTTCTGATACTGTAGTGGATGTTTGGTATGCAGGTGCTATGTAAGCGAAGTGTTAGAACCATGGTAGCAATGTTAACTTTAATCACATGGCTGTGCAGATATTTGACCAACGCCACGCAGGAGTTTAGAATCACCGCGCATCAAATTTAGTAAAATATTGCACAAAAAATGGACGTTGTGCAACTTTGCACACGAGTTGTTGTTTTTTAACTTTGCACACGGACCAACGAAGCTTAGATCTAGAGGGAGGATGCATGGTAGGCAAACATTTTCTCAATGGACACAATAACCTTTATCACATTTTGAGCATTCTCGTCAGTCAATTGTTTAAAACCAAAATGTTCGTGTAATCGTCCGAAATTAGTTTATATTATTGGCCGAAATATTTTATTAATATTAATTGTTTAAAACAATTTTTAATAGTTAAAATTTTTAACTATTAATCGATAAATTAATCGTTAATTTCTGCAGCCCTAATGTATATATATATGAAAGAGGCATAAAAATCTATAACAACCTGAAACACACTTTGTTTAGGTTGTATGTATTTTTATAATTTGTGATATATTTATATATGTATATATATATATATATATATATATATATATATATATGTATATATATATATATATATATATGTATATATATGTCTGAAAATTTAAAAAAATCTATATTTAATTTTTTTTTAAATCTTTAACTTTTAATTTTCTTCACCCACGAGTTGTTTTCAGTTATAGAATTGCTTTCCTTGAAAATTCACTCACTATTTTAAGGTTGCTTAACATTTTAATTGAATTTATTTACAAATTTGCCAACATACCACTGTCAGGTAATATACTTACACATTTATTAATCGTTAAAATATTTAAAGTAATGAAGTATTTGTAACATCAGCTATAAGATCAGGAACCTATGCTCCCCCTTCTAAAAAAAGGCAGCAGCTACTTATCTCAAAGCGCCAATAAAATAAATGATAAATGTAATAAATGTAATGTAATTTCCAAAAGAATTCAAAGAAACTAACACAGTCTTAATTTAAAAGCGTATAATAAAATCTGCGCAACGTTTTTATACAATAAAAGATTTTCAATCTTAAGTATAGTAATAAAATAATACCCCAAAATCACTTATTTTGAATGTCCCTCTAGGTAGTTTAATATGGAAATTGCATTTGATTTTTTATCTTTGTCTAACCATTTTTAAATTTACGAATATCAGGCAAAAATAATAATTTTTAAATGGGATGCAATTTTTTTTTGGATCCTGTTTCCTAAAAGGGAGGCGTTATACGGAGATATCTCCGAATAACGCCAGGCGTTATAAGGAGATTTCTCCCAATAACTCCCGGCGTTATACGGAGATTTCTTTTTTAAAAAACAAACAAAATTTCCGTTCTAATTTAATATATATGTACCTATCATAGCTTAAAATTTATTTCAAAAAGATTTATAATTTTAAAATTAATTTGGTAAAAGCAAAGAGAACGGGCGCTCGATAAATCGTATTTTTGGTTGCTATATTTGTTGTTTTTTCTATTTTAATTTAAAAAATTAGACAACTAAAACTAACCCAGACCCTAAAACTACAACCTTAAAAAAAAAGACTCAAACGAAAATCTTTTTCTATTTTAATTTCAAAAATAGACAACTAAACCTAACCCAGACCCTAAAACTGAAACTACAACCTTAAAAAAAAAGACTCAAACGAAACTCCAACCTCCACTTAAGAGTTCAAGAATCGAATGCCCTAACCGTGAGACCACAGAAGCTCATGAATCGCATGAATTTTTAAAAATCTTATATCAAATTGGCAAGTAGTCACATGACCAGCCAAAAGAATTTGCGTATGATGCTAAGAATAATGGGAAATATCTGTCTATAACGCCCAGCGTTATACGGAGATATCTCCGAATAATCACTTCGTTCCCAAAATCATATATAATAAAAGACAAGTTTCTGTCCGTTCTGTCCGGCTCTCGATAGCGATTGGTCACTCAATTACATATGACTCCTACAGCCAATCATATTGAACACGTTTACGCGGACGCTCAAAACGAGTAATTTTTGGTGTAGTATTTCTTCCAAGACTTTATTTTGAGTTATGCGCGTTGAGATTTATAGTCAAAAGCTCTGTTTTCATGAGTTATTAGTTTTAACTATAATGAATATTATTTTTGACGTGATGCCCATGTATGCCGGTCTAGACGGCTGTTGGAGGGGAGATACAACATGCCACCGAATGTGGTGGAATGTCCTTGGACGGGCTCTGTTGCTCGTACATTTTTTTTGTGGATAATTCTACTCCATCTCACCACTAATTGTTTCTAGATAATGAAGAAATTATAAGCCGCATTTGGCAACTTTTATCAGTTTCCCTTCACAAAGGAAATAGCTCCTTATCCAATAGGGCCAATAAACTAAATTATAAATGTTATAAATAAAATGTAATTTCGAAAAGAATTCAAAGAAAGAATAGCAGTCGTATTAAAAAGGCTTCATGAAAATCTGCGTACTGTATTTAGACGATAAGAAGTCTTGTAATAGAGTCTTATTAAAAAAATAATTTTAAAAAATCTATATTTTGAACGTCTTTGTAGGTGTTTCAAAATGAAAGTGATATTTACATTTTTATATACTTGTCTCTATATTATATGATATAAATTTACCGCTTTTATGCAATTGGTATAATTTCAAAAAGGAATGCATATCTGTTTTTGATACCATTTCCCATAATGCAGGGGTGTCAAAGCCCGGCCCGCGGGTCAAAACCGGCCACGGATGCAATTTTAACTGGCCCGTGGCTTCATCTTAAACAATTAATTGACATACATACTATTTCTCTAACGACATTATATTTATGAGAAAATTCGAAATTATGTACTGTTTTGAGTACGTAAAAAAATTGCGAAAATCGATTACGTTTTATTTCTTTTTTTTTACAACGTGGAAATAGTTTTTTAAAAACGAGATAAATTTATGTGCTGTTAAATGATACAAATTGTTGAAAATAACTGTCCCGAGAAAAAGCAGGAGTTAGCCAATTGTTGCCTGTCACGCAACATTGTGGCTAGCAGAATTGAAGAAATTGTATCTGATATTAAGAGACAAAGAACAGCAAAAGCAGGAACAAACAATTGACTTTTCTTCGATAGCCTGTGATGACAGCACTGATGAATGTTCCAATTTCCAATTTCTTTCTTTTTAGAGAAGTTTATGATGACATGCGTGTGGGGTGAATAATTACTTGACTTTCAGAGTCTTAAAGACCAAACAAGTTGAAAAAATGAATTTGCTTCCATTTGTTCTGCTGTCAATGACATTAAACTATCATGGAAAAAAAATCTGGAATTATTACTGATTGTGCTCCTGCCCTGATTGGTGAGCATAGTGTACTAATAAGACTTGTCTGTAACAAAGTCAGTGAAGAGGTTGGCTAAGCTTTTAAACTTCACTGTATCATTCACCAACAAGTTATTTGAGTAAACATCTTAGATGTGAGCACGTCATTATGCCAAAGATAAAAGCTATAAACTCTATTCGTTCAAAAGCCCTGTTTCACCGCCAGCTTCAGCAGTTTCTTCTTGATACCCAGGGAGAAATTTTATATCTCACATTAAATCCCACAATCGATCACAATAAATATCAATACAACTTAGAGTTCTGAGTCCCCCTGTGTGACTACTTAGTCATTAGAAATTATTTTCTGCTATTTCATTCGAGATTATACATTCCTCAATGAATCGGAGTGTCATCTATTTTAAAAAGTTTATTTTTATTTTTTTTCCATTTTATGTCCCCTGAAGCTATGGGTTTATATTTCCCACAAAAAACGTAAGTTCGCTGTTAGTGACCAAAAACGTAAGATCTCTGTTGGTGACCACAACTCCAGTTCCGGACTTGTCCAAAAGAAAACATTTGTTTTTCATTTATCAGCTTTTATAACTTATTGTCAATGAAGGCTAATTGGCCATTATCTAATTTCATTTGGCTTTAGTCAACTGTGCTAGTCCACATCTGCCCCCGACCTAAGTAAAATAGGCGAAGGGTGGGGTTTTGCCATGTTTTATTAGCTCCATTGTTTTCATTTTAGGGGTCACAGAGCAGGAAATTAAACACGAGGCTTAGGGTCCCGTAATTTTCGTCACAGGTGATATGAGTTATCTCTGTCTGTTATCACAGGTGATATGAGTTGTATCTGTTATTACAGGTGATATGAGTTATCTCTGTTTGTTATCACATGTGATATGGGTTATCTCTGTCTGTTATCACAGGTGATATGGGTTATCTCTGTCTGTTCTCAATTTCCGCTTTCATATCAGAAACTAATGGATATGTTAGTGTTGTCTATCCTATATGTCTAATTGTAAGAGTTGTCTGGGTTTAACGGTTGGCTGTCTTTAAGTTGTGTCTGTCTGTTACATTTGTTAATGTTAGTGTGGTCTGTCAGTTTGAAAGATATGTTTGGGTTTTCTGTGTTTAAGTTGGTTTGTGTTGTATGTCTATAAGTTTGTTCTTATTGTTAATGTTGTTTTATGTCAGAGATTTCTCATTTTTTGTATTCCCTAAATAGTTGAGATGTTTGAATTGTCTGTGTGTAAAAGTTTTCTGTTAGTATTGTGTGTCTGTCTGTAAGTGTTATTTGATTGGAAGTTTTGTCTCTCAGTTTGTTAGAATTGACTGATTCTTAGTGGTGTGTTTTAGTTTGATAGTGTTGTTTGATTGTTATGTTGTTTAGCCAGTAAATTCAATAAGACATTTGAAACAATTCCATACAGCATATTTAAATAGGAAGGAAATCTTTGATACATGTTTGAACTCACATAAAACACAGAAGGTACAATTTACAAATCAAAATATGATATATTGTAATATCTGACGTGCGATGAATCTGTATTTTCCATGCACGCCGCACTAAAAAGCATCGTTAAAAACGTACTTAATATGAGATTGTAATTGAGACAACTTAAGTGGCAGTATTAATGAGAAGAATATACTATTATTATCTTAAATTTCGTTTTAATTGAAATCTATAAGTCCTACGACATTGTATTACTTATTTATATTGCCTACACTTTGTATTGCAGGTACGTAACTATCATGTATAGAATTTTTTTTATTTGAAGGAAAAATGCATTTTTAGAAACCTAGTTTCCTAAAATTAAGACAACAATAAATATAATGAATTTACCATCATGTATTGCTTTGACTAACTGACGAAAGGTAAGTCGTAGCTGTTGCCATGAAGTATTTTTTTTATCCAAGTGGCAAGCAACTTGTCTTCGATCCCTTTAAAAAGGGATAACAATTTCAATGAATTTCTAGCTTTCTTCTACCACCAGTATAGACGGAGCTCGATTTAAACAATTTCTTGTGGCTAGTTCATTGTGTTCCTTTATGGCTTAGCATAGTGGTTGGCGCTGCAGCAATCCATGGGGTGCGGTGACGCATTTTTAAAAAAAAAGTGGGGTGGAGGGGTGTGGAAAATAACTTTAAAGAGGTGGTGATAGCATCAAATAAAGAAGAAAGTATTTAGAAGATTAGATGTATGTATTTACGAAGCTATAAAGCGTTCCAAGCTACAAGAACAACTGTCTTCGACAAAAATCTTTTCAACCGCAACACACAAGATGGCTATGGAATGCTGGCTTCATACGAAATTCCAATGATTGTTAAATCGGAAAAAACCTCATACTATAGGTGGAAAACTAATTATGCCGATGGTAAGTGAGGTAATACGCACTGAACTACAAAAGCCAGCGTCTGATAATATCAAAAAAATGTGGTTGTGAAAAAATGCCCGGCAAAGAAGAATTAATGAAATTGATAAAGAATTTGAAGGTTCATTGTGCAGTTATTTAATAACATCTCATTTTCTATTTGGTTAGATGAGTAATCTTTGCCAGGAAATTGGACAATACTTTTAGCGTACGTGCGGTTAACATTGGTAAAAACAAATTTCCAACGAATATTTATTTGTCCACTTTATACAAATTGAATACTATAAGAGAATCAATATTTAATTTTTTATTAAATGAGTTTTTTTTTAAAATAAAGAAAAGTATCTACGTAATATCGTATCATTAGTCACAGATGATGCTACGGCGATGGTAGGGCGCTACAAGGGTTTTCTTGAATATTAAAAAAATTAAAAATTCACAATACACTGTATCATCCATCGTCAACATCTTGTTACCACACACTTAAGTGCATACCTACATAAGTCATTAAAATATTTAATTAAAATCTGTCTACTTAATAAAAAGCAAATCATTGACTGACACATTATTTACACAGTTTTGATTTGAAGAGGCTAAAAAAATTTAAGTGTGTGCAGCTTCATACAGAAGTTTGTCTGATGTCAAGAGTGTCTGTTTAGAAATGTTTTATAAACTGTTGAACTCAGTTTTCGATTTCTTGAGGGTTATAAATAATTCTTAAGGATACAATTAAATGCAATCGAAAACTTACCTGTCTTACCTGACGGAAAAGTCTCACAATTTAATTAAATTTATTTTAAGCTTCAAGTTCATGAATTGAATTTAAAAGAAAAAAAATATAATGTCATTTCTGCGTGTGTGACACAAATTCTACATGGGCGGGTGTTTGGTATGAAAATTAAAGATTTATAATTGAGAAGGCAAAAGAGAGACATATAAATGAGATCATGAGTGACCTGCATATGTAAAACCACATAAGGGCCGACCCTGCGCTTTTTGTCATATAAAGTAAAGTACTTGAACTTATAACTTTTAAAGTATTTTTCTTCATTTTAGTCCACTAGTAAAACTTTTTTTAAAAACACTTTATTCACCTCTATTTATTATTACAACGATTTTATTAACTTCCTTTTGTTCATGTCTGTCTGTCTGTCCACAATTTTTCAAATTTGCCAACGTAAAATTAAACTCCTTCTGAGGGTTCTAAAGATCTCAAAATTGTACCTCAGATAGATCTTGCCTGATAGTGCTTTGTATCAAAATTTGAGCGATCGAATGTACGCAATTAAATTAATTCATTTTTAAAGTTTAATATAGCATATGTATCCGATTGCCATTGTTGACAGCACGTGCCAGTTCACTCCTGCAATCGATGACCACTCCCCGTGTTTATATCAAGGAGTGTTCAGTCAGTTTCTGTCTGTAACACGCGATGCAGTAAAATAAATAAAATTTTCGATATACATTATAATTTTACACTTAAACTAAAAAGAATAAAATAAATACAGGTTTAAAAAAAAATATTTTTAAAAACAATGGTTTCATTAGTGAACTAAAAAGAAAAAAATAATTGAAAGTTAGAAGTTCAAGTATTTTGATTTAGTACTTGAACTTTTAACTTTTAAATTATTTTCTTTTTTTTATTTTCACTTATGAAAACGTTGTTTTTAAAAATCTTTTTTTTACCTCTATTTATTATTAACTTGTTTTCGTTCCTGTCTGTCCTCAATTTTTCAAATTTGCCAACTTAATATTAAACCACTTCTGATGGTCCTAGAAATCTCAAAATTTTACCAAAGATAGATCTTGGATGACAATGCATTGTAATAAAAATTTAAAATAGATCGAATGTAGCGTAATTAAATTAATGCATTTTTTTAGTATATCTCTATATAAGCATCTGTATCCGTCTTTAGTGCTCACATTAACGTGTCACCGGAGTTCACCCCGTGACCTCATCCCCGTGGTATTAAAACTTTGGGCGGGCGCTTATGAGGTGTTTGGTAAAATAAATAGAGGTAAAAAAAGATTTTTTACAAACCACGTTTTTATAATAGGACTAAAAAGAATAAAATAATTATAGATAAAAAAGATTTACAACGCCTATTCTGTTATACGTGGACTAAAAGGAAGAATCTAATTTAAATCTTATAAGTTCCAGTACTTTGATTTAATATGAATAAGACATGGGGCGGGTGCTTATGAGGTTTTATATATGCAGTTCACTCATACTCTCACTTATAGATCTCTCTTTTACCTTCTAAATTAGAAATCTTTATTTTTTTATACAAAACAACCCCCATCGTTTTAGTCATATTTAATTAAAGTACTTGAAGTTATAAGATTTAAATCTTTTTTACCTCTTTTTATTAACTGCTATGGACTGTTGCACTATGTCCCTCAGCGTTATGGAGACAGAAGACAGACAGGGACTTGGGCTTTTATATTGTTTATTTCTATAAATGTTTTCTTTGATTGTGATTATTTTTATGTTTGCCATATTGACCTTATTTATTACACCTAAAACGAAGATCAGGATCATAAGAGATAGAAAGAGAGGCTGAGAGAGAGGAGAGAGAGAGAGAGAGAGAGAGAGAGAGAGAGAGAGAGAGACAGAGAGTTGTTTATTACTGATTGCAATGATAGACATGGCGATATTGTTAGAAACCGATTGTAATTTTTTATAGAGGTATTTGGTCCTTGCTGGCTACTGATTGCTATTACGTCACAGAAAGATCAGACATAAATACAAATGTTAACAATTGATGTTAATATTAATACAGGTGGACGTTAGGACAAACATATTATCATAGTAATATAAGATAATATTACTACAGGTGGACGTTAGGACAAACATATTATCATAGTAATATAAGATAATATTACTACAGGTGGACGTTAGGACAAACATATTATCATAGTAATATAAGATAATATTACTACAGGTGGACGTTAGGACAAACATATTATCATAGTAATATAAGATAATATTACTACAGGTGGACGTTAGGGACAAACATATTATCATAGTAATATAAGATAATATTACTACAGGTGGACGTTAGGGACAAACATATTATCATAGTAATATAAGATAATATTACTACAGGTGGACGTTAGGACAAACATATTATCATAGTAATATAAGATAATATTACTACAGGTGGACGTTAGGACAAACATATTATCATAGTAATATAAGATAATATTACTACAGGTGGACGTTAGGACAAACATATTATCATAGTAATATAAGATAATATTACTACAGGTGGACGTTAGGACAAACATATTATCATAGTAATATAAGATAATATTACTACAGGTGGACGTTAGGACAAACATATTATCATAGTAATATAAGATAATATTACTACAGGTGGACGTTAGGACAAACATATTATCATAGTAATATAAGATAATATTACTACAGGTGGACGTTAGGACAAACATATTATCATAGTAATATAAGATAATATTACTACAGGTGGACGTTAGGACAAACATATTATCATAGTAATATAAGATAATATTACTACAGGTGGACGTTAGGACAAACATATTATCATAGTAATATAAGATAATATTACTACAGGTGGACGTTAGGACAAACATATTATCATAGTAATATAAGATAATATTACTACAGGTGGACGTTAGGACAAACATATTATCATAGTAATATAAGATAATATTACTACAGGTGGACGTTAGGACAAACATATTATCATAGTAATATAAGATAATATTACTACAGGTGGACGTTAGGACAAACATATTATCATAGTAATATAAGATAATATTACTACAGGTGGACGTTAGGACAAACATATTATCATAGTAATATAAGATAATATTACTACAGGTGGACGTTAGGACAAACATATTATCATAGTAATATAAGATAATATTACTACAGGTGGACGTTGGACAAACATATTATCATAGTAATATAAGATAAAGCAATGGGGGTGAGACTGCAATCAGGCTTTTAAATAGGTACATTAATGACGTGTTTTTCGTTTCATGTGTGTACTATTTGTCCGTTGAGGAAGGCTCTTTGCCGAAACGTTCGCTGTTGTGTTACGTCTTGGCAGGCCTACTAATACCCTGTTTTTTTATATCATAAATTTACCTAATATAAGATAATGTTACTACAGGGTGGACATTAGGACAAACATATCATCATAGTAATATAAGATAATATTACTACAGGGTGGACATTAGGACAAACATATCATCATAGTAATATAAGATAATATTACCACAGGTGGACGTTAGGACAAACATATTATCATAGTAATATAAGATAATATTACTACAGGTGGACATTAGGACAAACATATAATCATAGTAATATAAGATACTATTACTACAGGTGGACGTTAGGAACAAACATATTATCGTAGTAATATAAGATAATATTACTACAGGTGACGGTTATGACAAACATATTATCATAGTAATATAAGATAATATTACTACAGGTGGACGTTAGGACAAAAATATTATCATAGTAATATAAGATAATATTACTACAGGGTGGACGTTAGGACAAACTCCACGGTATTTTCAACTAAGATTAGAAAAAACAAACCCGTAAAAGCAAAGTTTTTTACTATAAATCCCTTATATATGAGTCATAATTAAAAATTATTGATCATCTTCAAACGCGACGAACATTTACAGACTGTATCTGCCTTAACTCCTGCTGTATAACCGAGTTGGGAGAGGGGAACAGTCTGGTCACCGATCGCTGAATCGAGCTCAGCGTGACAATTTAAACGTAAACAAAAGCATGCCGGTACTTCGATGGGTCGCGTCAACGCGCGAATTGAGCTCTCACGTGAAAAAAAAACACAATAACAAACTGTGAAATTGAATTACATACCTCGTATAGAGATAAACTAAATCTGCATTTATTTAATTACATCGATCTCAAATTTTGATACGATGCATTGTTAGGTGACTCGGGTCCGTGTGCAAAATTTCAGCTTGATCGGATCACGAAAAGTGGGTCATATTTTACTTTTGTTTTCCGCCCGCCCAAGACAGAGAGAGATGACGACATAGACGGCGGTGAAGTTAATATAAGGGATTTAAAAATTATTATTGACATTAAATCAACGAATGGAGGCAAAGGAGTAGGGAAGAAGTTTTAAAAATGTCGTCATATCTCCTCACGCTCCATCACAAACAAGAATGTGTCAATATAATGCGCACAACGCAACAATCTAACATAAGAATTTACAAAGCGTGAAAACCCCATTCACTATCATTCTAGATTACTTTAAAAGTCATTTCAAATAAATAATTATGAAAGTAAACAATATATCTATATGATATCGACAAATTGCTGCTAAAATTACAGTAGTCGAATGAATAGAGATTTTTCAACAATTCCATCTCAAACATTGCTCTAAATATTATTAGCTATCGTTTGGTGTTTGTTTGAACCCGATAGATGTTAAGGTTGGCGAGAAATTGACAAAATACTGATATTTTATTGTGTTTTTTTTATTTTCCAGGAAATCCAGTTAACCTTTTCGGTATTTTGTTGGCCCTTGCACATCCTAGAGACATCCTTAACATATTTGCAAAAGATCCGAACCCTCTATCTGGTATTGTTCAGGAGGAGTAGCAGGTTCAAGCGTTCCAAACATTTCAAATATATAAACGCAATTTTTCCTATGGGAAATTGCGTTAAATATTACCAATTAAAAGACTTTCTCTTGTCATTTCTGACGTGCAATTAAATTGTAATTTCTATGAACGCCGCACTAAAAAGCACCGCTATCGACCTACTTA